>CAJNRD030001123.1:12727929-12744515 GCA_905319865.3 Cotesia congregata
AAAAACGTGCCAGGATACCTGCGTAGAATAGTAGCTAGCTACTTCACGGATAGAGTCCTGAGATATGACTCAAAGGACGGTCCGAAAGAGTACGAAATCACCGGAGGTGTTCCGCAGGGCTCTGTTCTTGGCTCACTGCTGTGGAATATCATGTATGACGGGTTCCTAAGGCTAAAGATCCAGAGGAATGTTGAACTTGTAGCGTATGCGGACGACGTGGCTGTAGTGATTGTCGCGAAACACCTGGACGAGTTTCACCACATGTTTGATCTAGCATTCCAGCAAGTTAACCAGTGGATGGACGCAATGAATCTTCAACTGGCGAAACATAAGACTGAGGCAGTGCTTATTGCCAGCAGAAAAACGTTAGAGACCATCAAGCTTAAAGTCGGAGAACAAGAAATCGCATCACACCTTATATCCGATATTTGGGAGTGATGCTTGATGCCCGTCTCAACTTTAAACAGCAAATGGAACACGTCAGTGCCAAAGCGTCAGTAGTAAGGGCAAGTCTCGCACGATTGATGCCTAACGTCGGAGGGCCAAAGCAGAGTAGGAGACTATTGTTGGCAACTGTAGTCACATCAGTGCTTACGTACGGAATATCCATTTGGGCTGATGCGCTAGAATTACAAGAAGCATGGAGAAAGGCTGGACCAGTATATCGTCTGAGTGCCCTAAGAGTAGCTTGCGCCTTCCGCACAATATCTGAGGAAGTAGTGTGCGTCATTTCTGGAACTCTACCTCTCAGAGTCCTAGCTGAAGAAAGACGGAACCTTTACCAACGAAAGAGGTCAACAACACTGAGCGCAGAACTCAGAACGGAACAAAGACAGCACAGCATCGCACGATGGCAATCTCAGTGGGATGCCGCAGAGAAAGGTAGATGGACGCATCGTCTCATACCAAAGATCGACATTTGGCTGAACCGGAATCACGGTGAGGTCAACTACTACCTAACACAGATGTTGTCAGGACATGGCTGCTTTCGGGCTTATCTTCACCGCTTTAGGCATGACGAGTGCCCGTCCTGCCCTGGAGCCACTGAAGATGCAGAGCACGTTTTTTTCGAGTGCTCGCGTTTCAATCAACAACGTGAGGAGCTGGAGAAGATCCTGAAGAAGACAATTCAACCAGAGTCAATCGTAGAAGCAATGCTGTCTTCAGAAGCTGCCTGGAATGCAACGAACACTTTTGCCACAGAAGTGCTTACCGAGCTGCGTTCCATCGAGAGAAAAAGAGCAAAAGACAGAACCTAGAAGGAAGAAAACATCTTAGCCACCAGAAGGAAGAGCGGCAGCTAATTCCTCCCCCCGCGAAGAAATGCCTTACGGCGGTACCATGGGGGATCAGAGGATAGAAGAGAAAGGGGTTTAGGGTTTAGTGGGTAGGGGCGTCAGCGTCAAGTTTTAGTATGACGCTGCGTCGAGTCGCCACATATCCAGGCTAAACATCTATGCCTAGAATCCGTAAAAAGGATTCCCCCCCGATCAATTTTTAAACATCTTCAGCTCTTTCTCTGAAAAAATACGTAGAATGTCGCAAACCACGTCAAAACGGTTAATCCATTCGGAGGACATCGTAAACGAAAAATTTGTAAATAAGTGTTTTTTTCGCATGACTTCTAAATTTCTTTTCGGATCGTTTTTGAACTCTAATGGTGTTTTTATATTTTAACGCAAAAAATTTTTTCCAAATCTTACCTCAATATTTTTATTCATAATCTCATGAAAAATTCTTAAAAGCAGCGTTTTTTTTTTTTATTTTTACAAATGCCCAAAGTAGAGTACTGCCTTCATTCTAGGATTTACAAGATCAACTATTTTTTTAATTCTAGCTAGTTTTTTAGAGAAAGAGAACGGATTAGATTTTAAAACCAGCCTATCAAATATTTAAGCGGTTTTTTTTCAAACCTACACAACTGATTTAGTTAAAATCTTCAGAATACCCAAGTTTCATAGAAACCTTTCACAAGTGTGCAGACATCTTTTTAGAAACGTCGAAATCAAATGAAAACTTGTTTTACGAAAATCGGTCTGAAAATAATCAACTAAGTTCCCCAACTTTTATTCAATATTCATCGCAGAAAGTTGAGTAAAAAAATTGCTTTTCTACGATATGAATCACTAATGACAACAATTATACCAACATTCGTAGGATATAAGAATGGTTGATATGAAAGTTACTTGCTTTCATCTGGAAAATGGTTTAAATGTATTTACTGCATCGGCTGTTCTAGTATCGTTATAAAGAAACGAGGTGAGAGTGGAAGAGGTCGTGCGAAAAACTTCTGGCCTTATCCCTTCCTTTCTTACTTGACCTAGTGAGTTATTATTATCTTACTATCACAATGGGTTTTTCCTGTATCTTTTAATTTTATAGTTATGATTAGTTGATAATCTACATATCAGGACATTAACATAACGATTGGTAATATTATAAGATCATAATATTATTAAACTTGATTAAATGATGAAAATTGTTCCCAAACCAGTTCTCTAGATATTCGAAACTATACTCAGTTAGCATGACGGAATTATGGTACGGTCTCATGGAGAAAGCTATTGCTGAATTATTTACTAGATTCATACTCTCAATATGTATAATAACTTTATTAAAAATAATGTTGTCGGACGATTTCATTACCACCTTCTCACACTTTTTTTTTTCATTTTTTAGCATTAAATTACAAATACTATTATGATTTTTTTTTAGATGTACCGTAGTTTTGTTCAACCCTCGAAAAAATCTCCAGACGCATGTGTTAAATAGTTGCAAAAAAACTGTTACCTCACTGGCACTTGCTGGAGATGGTCGTCTTTTAGTCACTGGTGAATGCGGACATATGCCCAATGTACGAGTATGGGATATTTCTGATCGTCAAAACGCCATTCAGATTGCCGAGTTTTCCAGTCATAAATATGGAATTAATTGTGTTGTAAGTACTTTTTCATTCGAATACTATTAGATTTTTTGTTTTACCTTTTTTCACTTATAAATAAAATTGCTTATAAATAAAATTGCTTTTTCACTAATAAATAAAATTGCTTAAGAATCGTTAATTAGTAGAGTAATTTCAACCATGATTAAATTTTGTAAAAGTTTTCCAATTAAATAACAAAAAATCGAATTGCATTTAAATAATTAAAAAAAAAAAAAATTACGATATTTGTTTTTTATTAGAATAAATTTATCACGTATTAATATTTATGTTTCAGGCGTTTTCACCAAGCAACAAATATGTTGTTTCTATTGGATCGCAGCATGATATGATAGTGAATGTCTGGGACTGGCGGAACAATGTAAAAGTAGCATCTAACAAAGTATCTAGCAAGGTGAAGGCCGTATCATTTGCTGAAAACGGGAGCTATTTTGTAACTGTTGGTAATCGACATGTTAAATTTTGGTATCTTGAATATACTCGAAACGCTAAGTATAAAGAACCAGTACCTCTTATGGGCCGATCCGCTATACTAGGTGAACAACGAAATAATGACTTTGTGGATGTAACATGCGGCCGCGGAGAGACGGCAGATTCTACTTACGCCATTACAAAAACTGGATTACTCTGTGAATTTAATAATCGGCGGCTCCTTGATAAGTGGGTCGAATTAAGAACAACCAGTGCAAATTGTATGGCCATAGGTGAAAAATTAATTTTTGTTGGATGTGCCGAAGGAATTATTAGATGCTTTAGTCCAGTAACACTTCAATTTATTACAACATTACCAAGAACTCACTATTTAGGGGTAGATGTAGCTTGTGGATTATCTATAAGCCATATGTCTCAGCATCCAGTAAATGCTAGATATCCAGATGCAATTGCTTTAGCTTTTGATGAATTAAATAACAAACTTACGTGCGTTTATAATGATCATAGCATTTATATTTGGGATATTCGAGATATCAAGCGTGTGGGAAAATCTCACTCTTTTCTCTTTCATTCAGCATGTATATGGGGCGTTGAAATGTATCCAACAAATAGTGAATTAATAAGTAACATGCCTTCAGATAGTTTTGTGACATGTTCAAGCGACGATACAATAAGAGTATGGAATTTAAAAAATGATTTTTCAACAAATCAAAAAGTTTATAGTCGTAATATTTATAGCAATGAATTATTAAAAGTGTTATACATTGATCCTGAATTGACATACTTAAAAGATTTAGATTTAGCTACCGCAGGATCAACAGATAAAAGTGATACCTCATATGATGGTCGTAATGGTGTTAGATCAATCAGAATAAGTCCAGATGGTGCGCATATTGCCTCTGGAGATCGATCAGGTAATATTAGAATTCATGATGTAGCTACGTTAGATGAATTATGTCTTATAGAAGCTCATGATGCTGAAGTACTTTGCCTTGAATACTCAAAATATTCTCGAATTACCGATGGACCAAAATTACTAGCAAGTGCTTCAAGAGATCGATTAATACATGTTTTTAATGTTGATGAGGGTTACAATTTTCTCCAAACACTTGATGATCACAGTTCTTCAATTACGGCTGTTAGATTTTTCACAACGACTCAAAATGATAACATTCAAATGGTATCATGTGGCGCCGATAAAAGCATTATTTTTAGACAGTTGCAAATGACTCCAGGAAATCCACCACAATTTGTAAGAGATCACAATGCTCAAGGAAAAACCACGTTGTATGATATGGAAGTAGACTCTGGTCAAAAGCATGTTTTAACAGCTTGTCAGGATCGTAATATTCGAGTATACAATGTAGCCACTGGTAAACACAGCAAAACGTTCAAAGGTTCTATTGGTGAAGACGGGTCTTTAATAAAAGTTGTTTTGGATGCGTCAGGAATATATGTTGCTACTTCATGTACAGACAAAACTTTATGTGTCTATGATTACTACAGTGGTGAATGTATGGCAACAATGTTAGGTCATTCAGAACTAGTTACAGGCCTCCGTTTTAGTCCAGATTGCCGTCACTTAGTATCAGCCAGCGGCGATGGTTGTATATTTGTTTGGAGTATACCTCATGATATGGTAGTTACTATGCAAGCACGATTAACTCAACAGGCGATGCGTGCGGGTAAAAAACCCCAAAATTTACAAAATGGACTAATAACACAGCTAGAAAATGAATCTTTTGGTCCACCATCGCCAGAATTTTTCGGTTCAAATGTCAATTCAACTATACAAACTACTGCTATTGACTATCGTTTCAGTGTTGGTCAATTACCTCATTGGGCTAAAAAACAAATCAATACGGATACTAATACTGAAGAAAATATAACTTCAAGTGTCAGATCGGTTAGTGTAGATATGCCGAAAGGCCGATGGGCTCAACGTGTACAACAGACTGATGGAATTACTGTAAAATCAGTCTATGATAGTGATGAAATTATTCATTTTCCTCCTTCGAGAAGTACCATTGACTCTGAATGTGGAGGTGGTGGTACTGGAGGATCTAAAGATAGTTCTATTGACAGTGGAACTGAAACTAAATGCAGCAGTGATTATAGACGTGAACCCATTGCTATAAAAAAAGTAAGTTATTTTCATGTATTTACGAAATAATTAAGAACCAATTTTACATATAGTAACATTAACAAGTTTCGAAGACTAAAAAAAGTATGTTTTATCTCATTTTCTTCTCATATAATAAATAAAGTATTTTATTTAAACTTTTTAACATATCAAACATAAATTTTTGATACATCAAACATAAAAATGTTGACAGATAGTTTATGAAATTTTTTTGTATAAAATTTAATAAATTCAGCCATTGAGACGTCGTTTCTTGAAAAATATATCTAACCAATCTCCTTCAAATTTTAATACTCAAACAACAAATGAGTTAATCATGGTTATGCCTCAAAATCAAAACCGAAATTGAGCTGGTTAATTACCAAGAAAAAAAAAAAAGTTATTGTTTTTATAAGTATAGATAATACTTCAGAATATTATAAACATATTATACACTCGGATCGGTGGTATATTGTTGATTAATATTGTTGATATTTACAAAATTAAACAAGAACACAAACAATTAAATTACATAATAAGCTTATAAAAAATACATAGTCAAAAAACGTTAATTTCTTATGATACGTAAATGCTACAAATAAACCAGCATAATAATATTTATTTACATTTTTCAGGAAGAAGAAGAAGAAGAAGAAGAAAATGTATTTGCACCGTGCCCTGATAGTTACAGAGAATTAGCGGAGGATTTGAAAAAACAGGTACTAACCAATTATTATGAACAACGCATTGAAACGCAACTAATAAATCTTCACATTATATAATATATTCATATTTTTAATTATCTTTTACTTACATTTTTTCATTATTTATCTTTTTTCATTCTTTTAATTCATTTTTCTCTTATAAAACATTTGTTTCTCCTTTATTGTACAAACGCGGACATTATAGATGACAAGTGGCAACATAACAATAACTAGAGGTAGCAATATCACAGAGTTAACTCATCAATCGAGAATACGATCTTACACCGATGACAGCAGTCTTAGCAGTTTTAAATTAGAGGTATTTGTTAATGGTCGTCATAACAAATGTCAATTCATGTTTTCTTATGTTAAATTTTCTTTATCATTTCTACCTTCTTAAATATTGCATTAATTTTATTTCATTATTATTAAATAAGATAAATAAGATAAACATTTTTTGATAATAGTAAAAATAATTTATCTTATTTAGGATCACGAGAGTACAGAACATGATGGTGATGTTGAAGATTATTCTGAAGGCGAAAATGGAACAGCTAGTTCGGAAAAATCACATAATTTAATGTACTATCCACCAACTGAAGATACTATATCAAATCAGTTCAAAGTAAATGCCATGGATATAGAAGAACTCCGAAGATCTATGAGACGAGGAAAAAAAATAAAAATTGGAGATAGCAATATCAGTGAATTGACCACAGCATCCGGAAGTCAAGATGATTCTGATTCTGAAGGAGGTGCATCAACGCCAAGTGCTGAACGTAATCCATTGTCTATTTTATCTGAAGCGAGTTCTGAAGGATATGATCAGGTTTTCAATCAAACTCATCGAGAAAAGTATCTTAAAAATGCTTTTGAATCTCTAAGTGGTGCTGATGAACTCACAAATAGAAAAAATACCAGTATTAGCTCTCAATTTCATGGAAGGTAAAATTATTAAATTTGGTTTATCATTTATACAACTTTATTTTTTCATTACTTTAATTTGTACTTTTTTTATCTATATTCTATGTTAAGAATAAGCGGAGGAGAAAATCAAGAAAGTAAAACACACCAAACACCAGTTATAAATTTAATTACACCAAAAAATACAAAACTTAGTACAGATGTAACGAAAAATCGTGAAGAATTACAGCGGCGAATAGAAGAAACGAGAAGAAAATTACAAAGTGTAAAGTTTTTTTTTTAGTTATTTTTAGAAAATAATTTATTTAATTAAGCTTTAATAAAAATTTTTTTACGTATAGGTTGGCTATAAATCTTCTTTAAAGTCAAGCCAAAGTATCTCAGATCTCAGCAGCCATATACCAGATCGCCATCATCGGCAAAGTAAGATTAGTTCAGGTAATAATAAACGTCCACAATCACAATACTATACAATACCAACTAACCTAAGTAAACCATTACTAAATTTAAAATCTCATTTAAAACCTCATACTATTACTAACAATGTTTCTGGTTATGGAAATGCTTTTTTAAAAGATCAAATTGACAAAAAACGCTTTCCTAAAAGTCAAACTACTTTTTGTATAAGTAAACAGGCCAAATTGACCGTAAGTCGGCCATTATCATTAGCACTAAATAAAACTGATAAAATGAAATTATCTGTCGATAAAACAAACAAATCATTACCAGAATCACCTGTTTGTGAAGAATTAAAAGCAATTAAAAAATCATGTAAAGCAGAACTAAACAAGTTTACCAAGTTTGCTCAAAAACAGAGATCTTGTAGTTATTTTATTGGCTTGAATGATAATTTTGAAGATATTGATTGCTTAGCTAAATCATTTGAAAGTTTACCAGCTATGAAAGAGCCACTATCAGATAATGATGATGATGATGATAATGACATTAATGACAATGGTAATTTCAGTGACGATTCTTTAGAAAGTGATTATAAAAATCCACCTCGTAGATGTGTTAGTGAATATCAAATAAATATAAATAGAGAATCAAATAATAAAAATAAAAACTATTTGAAGTGTTTAAAAAAGAATCTTGGTGATTCACAAGAAAGTATTCTGTCTGATGCGTCTGGAGAAATATTTGATTGCCAGTATGATAACGATAGACATTCTAGTGCTAGCTTTTTTTTATCACGGCGAAAAATGCAAGCCACTCAAAGTCAAGAGAGTGTATTAACTGATGTAACAGATGACTATCAAATTTCTTTATTGCGAGAAAATGAAGTTAATAGAAGTACTGAAAGTATTCTCACTGATGATTCTGACTCATTAGTTAAGTCTGCACCATTAGAAATTCTTTTTGAGTCTCATTATAAAAGAAAAAGACATAACTCTGAAAATAAAATAGAAAATATTGAATTTGACAAACCAATAAATACTGTTACACCTACTAAAGCTGTTTTTCGATCTAAATCTTTACAAGATACAAGACTCAGTGCCGTTAAATCAGCTATTAGTTACACGGAAGAAAATTTCAGACCCAATCAAACTTGTATTTATTATGAATTTAACATCGATAATACAAAAGAGTATTGTTCAAAAGTTCGTAATTCATCAAGATTTGATATGACAAGAAGTAATAGTTTAAAAGAGCCCCATTCAATGTTAATTTTTGATAATTTTGTACCCCATAAACCACCAAAACCAAAAAGAAATTTTCCTCGCACTCAAAGCATGCGAAATCGTTCTAGACCTTCTTGGAATAAATATAATTTTGAAAATCCACTGTCTCAAAGTTTAAATTCAAATAGTAAAACTACTTGTTTCGACAATGATAATGTAGAGTCAAAAAATAGTAAAAAAATTAGTTCAAAGACAAATGATTTAAAATTAGAAGAAAATACTTCGTTAATTCTTCTCTCACCAACAAACCAAATTTCGAATCAAAATTTGTTCAAAAATGCCGAGTCAAAAAATCGTACTGAAATTGAAAAAAATTTATCAAGCTACTCCAATGAAGCTAACAAAAATAATAATAATAATAATAATAATAATAATAATAATAATCAAACAACTAAAATAACAAAAACTTCTTGGCATGACGAGTTAGATGTTGATAGCGGTTTTGAAAATCATATTCCTACAAAAGATACATTCGAAACTTATGACTCATTGGAACCTTATGGAACATCTTCTTGTGAAGCATCAACTTCAGATTCTCAAATTCAGGATACGAATGTCGAAATAGAAAAAAATTATAACAATAGCACTGCTGACAGAATTAGTCGAGCAATTGAAGGAACTGTAAAACTTTTATCTAAAGAATTTGAAAACTTAGTTAAAAGAGAGCAACAGAATTTAATTAAAAATAAACAAGTTTGGCAGGTACATCAGTCAAATTCAGCTGAAAATTTTTCAAAGTTTGAATCAGAAAGAGACAAGGGCTCAACTTTTAAAAAAGACACTCGACCGAGTTCAGGGTGTGAGGACAGTGATTGCACTGTAGATAAATCTTTAATGGAAAGTGGTTCCTCAACTCCTGGATCAAGTTGTACTAATTCACCAAAACGAATTTGGCCACCTGCGTCTCGATGTCAATTGAAGTGGATCAAAGCACTACCAACAATCAATCAAGATATTTTACCATCTAAGCAACACTTATCAGGTATCTCAATGATTATGAGAAACCAGTCAATATCATCTAAGTGTTTGTATAAATTTAGTAATAATAGCACATCGAAGCTTACTGTAGTCATGATGAATGTAATGAAATTACTACATATTTTTTTAATTAATTTTATCTATCGTATCATAAACACAAGCAAAAAATTATTTTGTCATGAAGTAAAATTTATTTTATTATAATTTTTAATCATATGACAGAAATTTTATTTTCAGTTGAATCATTATTGGAATGTATATATCATTATAGCATGATGTTCATACGTATGGTCGCTTTTAATGAAACGAAAAACGTATTCCGATTATTAAAATTTGAAAGTTATCATAAATAACTCCTTTTTTTTTTTAAGTTTTATTTATTATTCGTTCATTAATTAATCATTCATTTTACTAAACTTTTGTATATAAGTAGAAATTAGTGCATGCGTTTATTGCGTGTTTTCAACAGTTGAAACAGATGGCAGGCTTTCGTCGAAAATTTCTGATTCTAAAGATGATATAGAAGACAAAGGTATGCGACGTGCTTGTTCCTTGAGTGATCTCTCCGTCAGTCCACCAAACAGGTTACTGCATGGTCCAATACAAGGTATCTTTCTTCAGCTTGCTTAAAATTCATTATAACGAATCTTATAGTTTTCTTTTGGCTTTAACAAAAATCATATGTATTATATTTTGTTCATCAAATAATTAATTTTTTTTTATTAAAAAAATGTTTATTATTAACAAAATTAATATTAGTTTCAGGTAAACTAAGCATTAAAAATTCAAATGTATCATCAAGAAACGGAAATAGTGTTAATATAAACAGTGGATTATCATCAAGATATAATTCAAGCAAATGTCACTCAACATACATGACTCGAAGTAGCAGCGTAGGCGTTTTGAATCAGGTATTGCTTTATTCTTTATCATTTTTTTTATTATTAATATATAATATATATTCGTTTATTTGTATTAATTCATTATTTTATTTTAATAGCACAGTGATTCAGAATCAGATGCTGGAGTAATTTCAAGCAGTAGAAATTTGACAAATCCAACTACTAACAATCGAATAAGTGGATTAATGAGGCCTACAATAAGTTCACAAAATAAAGTAAATCATCAATCGAAACCGAGTTCTTCTTCAAGTAGCAATTTACCTATGGTACTGAGAAGACGTGGAATGCAATCTGCTTATTCAAGTGGTATTTACTTTACATAATATTTAATCAATAATATTTTACGTAGATTTGCAAAAGTTATATACAAATAATACAAAAACATTATTTATAAGTGTATGAAACTTTTTTTCTTTAAGTCAATCTAAGTCAAGTTAGTAATCAAGAAGATTCTAGTTCAGAGGATACTTCTTCAAATGGTAATGGCGGAAAACCATCATTACCACCCAGACCTCGAAGTATTAACATTGATCTTTCAGCAAAGTAAATATTAAATGCTTTGAATGTTATAAAATTGTATTTATTAATTAATAATTCATAATAATTTTTTTAAATAGCTTCAATTCTAGTGGATCACTAATAAAACGATCAGGATCAAGTACATCAATATCAAACAGTCGGCTGATGAATGATGCAAGTGGTCAAAGCAATATAAGGCTATCTAGTCGAAATCAATTGGATTTAAATCTACAAAAACTTCCAACTAAAGATATAAATGTAGCTAATGCTGAATGTAAGTAAAATTCTGTATTTCGAGTATGTTATTTACGTACATTAAATCATAAATATTCATTTAATCAACTTTTTCTATCTATTAATGCTTTCAGTAAATACAGATAGAAAATTAGGTAACCTATTATGAATTTCATTTTATAAAATCTTCTGAGTATTATTTCGAAAATTTCTGTAATCATACTGCAGTGATAATTTTAAACCATTATCATTTATTTTCAACAATTGATTAAAGTCGGTTTTATACTTGATCTATATTTTTATTAAAACCTTTTTAATAACTTTGATGGATATAGTTGAATAGCAAATTCCTGAAATAAATCTATTCAAATGATTACAAAAATATTTGATAAAACACGAGTAATACCATAAATATATGATAGTATGCAATTCGCTCGGTGTAGAAAGAGTTGAAACAAGACAATTTTAGATCAGAAAGAGTATTAATTTCTTAAGCGAAGGCTGATATCACCCATAGTTTAAAACTTTTGTTTTTTCTCGTGCTACACACTATATTTATCACACCACTTGTAGCGCATGTTTTAACTGTCAATTACTTAATTAGCTTTTTTTTAACCCCACAGTAAAAAAATTTATTTATTGATCAAAATAGCAAACAAAAAGATAAAACTGATTCTGCACTAGTAATAAAAAAATAACAACATATATATTCATTCTTCATGATTTTAATGTCCAGTATCACTGAAAAAAAAGTTTTCTACGCTTTAGGATACAGTATCGCTACTGTCACCATACGCACGTTACGAAACACTGGATCGCTATGGTCACTATCCGTTTTGCTAATTTAGCGATCTATTGAATACACCTAGCGGTGACGGAGAAACTGACTTTGCATAATTTATTATTGATGTTTCAAATAATGATTTATATGATCGAAGCCAAGTTTTAAATATTTTATCCAGTAATAATAATTATGACAATAATCACCATGCACTTAATAATTGTCGATAAACAATGACAAATGAGTTTAGAAACTTACGCCGAAGAACAGGCGCTTCGAGGTTAGATCGCGACCGTCAGGATCCGTTCCATGATTATAGCGATATGCCGTTCACGATACAACGGATAGAGAAGCGTAGAAAACTTTTTTTTCAATAGTCAAATAAAAATCGGAGATTGCAAATATTCCAAATATTTAAATATCTAGTATCATGTTTGATGCATGAACAATAAAATTGTTATACTAAACTAAAATTTGACTTGAACTGAAATAATTTATCATTTACAGTGTCTCCGCAATTATGTAATACAATCGCTGATGAATTGACAAGAACTGCAGATAATGTGGTTCAGCTATATAAGCGATTAACGATGGATAGTTCTGCAAATCCAGAGCTTGAGCCTATTGATAGAGATACAATGCTTCGAGGTTTAGAATCATCAGTTAATGAAGCAATGCGAACACTTCGTCTTGTCGCAGCTAGTACAACTAACAAAGAAAGTACTGGTAATAATTCTTTAGTTGTTAATGAAGCGGCTGAAACATTTCAAGAATTATTAGCAGGTCAAGATCAGGGTAAAGTTGTAAATATAATGCAACAATACTCGGAATTGCTTTTGACTATGATGCAGCAAAGAATGAGTGGTACACAACCTAATCATGTTTAGGGCATATGTAAGCTAATAAAAAAATATGTTTAGAAACTTAAGTAGAAATTACCTCGAGAGTAGATTTTAACTGCCGCAAGAATTAATAAACATAATTATCCAAATGATTTGTGGTTTAAACTATTGCTCTCTTGCCACAAATGGAATTGAATATAATTCCCTGAGCTTGATAATTAATGTAATATCGTGTCATTATCATTAACACAAATGCTTTCCATCTTTTATTATTCGTCAATAAGAAATTATTTTTGAGCCATATTGGAAGTAATGCAATTATAACGTTGTAAGAATAACTACTTAAATAAGACATCAAAATAACTTTATGGAAAAAATTCTAACATCATTCATTTTTACATGAAATTCATTGATATTTTATGAGCTTTTAAACTATAATTTAAATTTATTTATTTGAAAAATAATAACTTGAATTTTCTACTCAGTATCTATGTTCTGCAAATTTTAATGACAATAAAAATAAATAAGATGAAGTCATTTGCCGCTATAGTTTATACATTTATATTATATGTACATTAACATTGAAAAAGAAAAAAAAAATATTTGTGTTAAATAATCAGTAAGGATCTATAATAAAACTAGTAATGGGCCCTACGCCAAGAAATGCCAATAACTAAAGACTCGTAGTATTAATACATTTTTGTATAACACGTGTTATAAACTATAACGGTAATAATATTTTCGTCTGTTATACAACCAAAGGCTATGTCATTTATCTTAATTGATACTTATGTTTTTATCAGTCATGGTAGAATTGTAACATTCGTTAATTTAATTGAATTTATTTATTTGGAAATAAGATATTGAAAAATACTTATGGACATCGATTTTTTAGCCATTTATTGCAAATAATTATGTAAATACTACCAATCAAGAAAATTGATAAATTAGTTTTTTTTATATGTATTAGTCTCTTTATTTTATTATATATAATAATATATATTTAGATAATTAAATGATAATGAAAAATATAATAATAATATTAATAATAATAATAATAATAATAATAATAATAATAATAATAAAGTTTTTTCCGCAAAAAAAAATTATATATTTTTATTGCATGGCAATATATGCATAAATACGTTTGAAATAAATATATCTTCATAAACAAAATAAAATACATATTATAAAACAATTTGCCATCAATTTGATAGTTTCAAATTAAATATGCCAATTACCAAACAAAAATGATGTAGTAAAAAAAAAACTAACTGAAAGCATGAAAGACACACATTAATTCAATAAAATATTTGCTCTTAATAAAAAATTAAAATTCGTTTTTGATATCTTGTACTCTATATAGTGCCATTACATTCAAACTTATAAAATAGATCATTTTTTAATTTATGGAAAAACTATCCATTAATCATTTCTGTAACACCAACTATTGAAAGTATATTTCAATAGGAAAACAAAAAAAATAAATTAATTAATACAAAGTGTAAAAATATAATTGAATCTCATAAATTTATGAATTGTTTTTTTATTAGAAATAACTTATTTACTACACTTAACCAAAAGGATTACATACTTTTAAATCCGATTTATGTCTTTCAGGAAAAAATAAGCATACTTTACTTTATTTTTTTCGTTTTACTTAATCGTTTAGTCCAGAAAGAAATAGTACTTTAAGTACTTTAACTAATAAAATCCGTGATTTTCTATTAAATAAAATATAAAAAATAAACGATTATATTATTTTCTTCGTACAGTCGATGTTAAAGTAATTATATTAACTATTTCATTACTTATAGTGAATGAAACAATGCCAAGTAAAAATCAATGATATACATTCAAAATGAATAAAGAATTTATGTATATTATTTAATTTTATTTTAATCAATACTTAAGATCGAATGTTATTAATAATTTTAATATTTTAACGAAAGGTAATATATAATCACTTGTTATTCATGAATAGTGACAGGTTTAATCCCTAACTTTCCGAGATCAGTTGTTTATTCAATATTGTGATAAACATAACTTGAATAATCAGGTTGCATGTTCAGATGGTTACTCAGGACTGCTTATCAGAGCAAAGTCGACTAATTTCAATATAGATCCAATTCTCAGTTGAAAAAATAAAAAGAATTTGTATTTTTCAGCTCTAAAATACTATCTTAAAATGTTGACATGGTAAATAAAAAATTTATTACGGCCAATAATATAAATTCATAATATTGAAACTTTTCAGATGCTTTAATTAGGGCAAGCGAAAACCAACAAATATACGAAAATTGAATGTGTGATTTCCTTTTTTAAAACTCTAAAAAAATAAAAAAGATTTTCACAGAGTTTGAACAAAATATCAAATGATGCAGTAATGAGAAAATTTTTCAATATTTTAAAAAGCGTTTTTCAAATAGTATCGTTAAATTTTAAAAAGCTCAATTGTTTTAAAGAAATTAAAAGAGAATTCTCGTGTTTATCTATTAATTTTAATTTTTGGACGTTAACACCATGAATAGTTTTAAAGAAAGTTCTGAATATGTATTTTTGAAGACACCATCACAATTACTTCAAAAACCTCTGATTTTAGATATGATATCTTATAGAATAAAGATTTTATCTAACAATTCGATATGTCTCTTTAAGAATATTTAATTTCATGAGAGAACAAACAAAAAAGTTATGCACTTAGTATTTAGTTATTTTTTTCAGGTTGATAAGTTTGAATAATTGTACGTATTTATTTATATACATTTATTTGTTATCAATATTATCACGTATCACCGTAAACAGTATGAATCGGAAAATAAAACTGGCTAAATCTTTTTCGATTTGATTTATTCTCAGAAAAAGAGAATCGTTTCAAATTTTAACATTATTAATGAACTTATTACATACGTAATTACAGTTATCAAAGTAATTAAAAGAAAATAATACTTATATTTCATCACGAGACTCATCAAGGCTTCGTTTTGTCGTTGGAATAACACAAAAAAAATTTTTTTTTTTTTTTCTAGAATAGGATTCCTCATTAAGAATAAATAAATAGTTCCAAATGATTTATTATGTAATAATAAATACTTTTTATTGTTAAAAGTTATTTCTAAAAAGCCCAAAATTATTCTTAAATTTAATTATTATGGTCAGACATACAATTAAATATATAACAGAGATTATATTCATTTCTTCATAAAGTTTAACACTGCATAACTTTTTAATCGTTGAAATAAATAAACAAAAAAGAAGTTTTTAACTTCCCGCTAAGAAAATTGAAAATTTTCAAAAATTGGGAAGTTATTGGTTTTACCCCGTTTTTCGAAAATCGAGTTTTCATCAGATCTCGACGTTTTGAGGTCCTAGGAAACTTCCCTGACTATTTCCGCGGTGATGTCACCGTGTCTGTACGTGTGTGTGTGTGTGTGTGTGTAAACCTCTTGTAACTTTTGAACAGCTTGACCGATTTCAACGCGGTTGGTGTCATTCAAAAGGGCTTCGCCAAACTTAGATTTCCTG
>CAJNRD030001123.1:12744890-12778043 GCA_905319865.3 Cotesia congregata
GTATGTGTAAGTATGTAAACCTCTTATAACTTTTGAACGGTTGAACCGATTTCATCGCTGTTGGTGCCATTCGAAAGGGCTTCACTAAACTTAGATTTCCTGAAAATTTGAACCGATTCGGACTGATAGATTTTGAGAAATTTAGAGAAATCTCCAAAAAAATAGGAAAAAAATTTTTTTCAGAAGTGGTTTTTTTGGAATAACTTTTAAACGGCTCTACCGATCGATTTCAAAAACTAATCAGCTCTCAACCTTAAAAAACCACGTCGATTGCCGCCAATCCGGTCAAAATCGGTTGATTCGTTCAAGAGATATCGTGAACGAAAAAAAACCGAAAAAAAAATGAAAAAAGTGTTTTTTCGGAATTACTCCGAAATTTCTAATTTAACCAATTGAAACTTAAGAATTCTTTATGAGGCTTAAAAAACTGCGTAGAATGCCGCCAACTGCGTAAAAATCGGTTCATTCATTCAAAAGTTATTGCGGTTTGAAAATTCCAAAAATAGCGTTCTATGAAACTTCTATCAGACTTTTGAGCTGGGAGAGCTCAAATGCATAGAAATATTATCTCTTTGAACTCAGCGAGCTCAAAATATCTCATAAATTATATTTTGAACTCAAAAACTTCAAAAATGTCATAAGTACAATTTTAAGCGCCCAGGTATGGAATTAGCGGGAAGTTGCAGGGATGGTCTTTAGGGTGAACCGTTTTTCTAATTTTTTTTATAGAGAATCAATTTTCATAAAAATGCATTTTTATGGTAGTTTTATTTAAAGAAGATTAAATTTGTTCGTCTGTTACATAAATATAAAATTTCGTTTTTCTTTTTCGAGAGAGAGCGAGAGAATTTTTTTCACATTTGAAAGTAACTTAAAATCATAAAAAAAAAAAAAAGTTATTTAAATTATCCTAGTAACTATACAAAGTTTGATTGCGCTACGAAATGAAGAGTATTTTCTGAATGAAAAAGCAACATACATTGATCGGTAATTATTTTTGATATATTTATTTTGTGTACTATGGATTACTTCGTTTTTTGAGTAAAAATATAATTTATTTTTTCATAACATCAGTATAAACTTTTATATTGTACTCATAGATTATCACAAGAAATTTTAACAATAATCATTAAAAATCTCTTATAGATGCCTCTGATAATAAACGTCCTATAATTTTTTTATAATAAAACAATCTTTTAAATTCATATATTTGACTCAAAATCAAAATCTATAAAAAAAGACATTCAATAAATTTTATCTCAATTTTACTTGAAAGGTGAAAAAACAAAATAATGAAAAAAAAAAAAAATCTATTAACTAATATCTATTAAAAATTGTAGCAGTAGTTTATATCTAAAAAATTAAATATGATAGTATAAGTTTCTTACTAATAAAGTATTTATTTTAAATTATTATTTTCGTGGATGTTATCGATTTTTTTAGTATTATCACTTAAAAAAAAAAAAAACAATGACCTTATCTGCCATTTGCTTGTCTTAATTCTTCAAGCTGAAAAACCATTAAATCAAATTATTAATTATCCAACACGCTTAAATTTCTATAAAGTTTTATAGTTATGTTTTGAGAAAAGTAAAAAACATAACTTGCACAACTAAATAGAAATTTTACTGTATAAACTATTAACAATAAATCCGCACCTCTTTTTCATCATCGACTTCATCCTCTTCGTCAGAACCATGGACTGAAGCTGCAGGTGTAGTAATGCGAGATGAAGATGGTGATGGAGGCTCGCTAAACGGTCTTGGATAGTTAAATCGACCAACACTAGTATCATCCAGTTCTGATGTAAATTCTGGATAAACTTTTACTAATGCTTTCATTCTTGCTTGCCGATAATACTAAAATTAAATAAACATTTGGTTAGTTTTTTTCTTTCATTACTTGAATGATGAAAATAAAAAAATATCTACAATGCCAAGATTTCGCCAATCAAGCATGTCACTTAAACGTTCGGTACGATTTCTCTGAATAATTCGCTGCCGTCGACTAAGTCGAGCAAAATCAAACATGTAATTGGCTAATTGTTGAACGCTAGATTCAACATCAATAAAATGACGATCGACAATATAAATTCCATAACTCATGGGATCAGCGATATGTTCTTGCATAAAACAACCAAATCCAGATAAATTTGTTGTTATACTTGGAATTCCCATAACTGTACATTCAGCTGGAGTATACCCCCATGGTTCGTAATATGATGGAAAAACTCCTAAATGACATCCTCGAACAAATTCTTCATAATCAAGTCCAAAAAGTGGATTCGTAGAAGATAAAAACTCTGGATGAAATACAATCTATAAGTAAGAAATATTTTGTTAAAATTTTTTTTTTAATTTTGTTCGTCACATTTTTAGAAATATTACTTTAACTCGATCATGGACCGTATTGAATAAATTACACCTTCTTATTGTATTTAAAATTGGATCATTCCAATCATCAACAACATTATGAGTCGTAACTGGGGGTAGACCACTTCGTTGTAAAGCATATAGGCAACTGTAAAAAGTTTTTAATAATGTTTAAATAATTTTTTAGATTTATAGTAAATCAACTTTTACCATTTAATTTTTATAATTTCATCTTTCAATAGCATATCCATTGCATCAGGTAATCTTCCGGAAAGACAAGATTCATACATACGTTTGCCAACATTTTGTTGAATGACATGGATAGTGTCTCTTAATGATTTAGTCACCTGGAAAAATTTGATTTCATAAGATTAAAGCACAAGTTGTTTACATCAAACCTAGAATTATTAAAATACTTACCGCATGGCCGCGTAGAGATTCAACGTTAAAATTATTTGTACGTGCGGGAAAAATTAAAAATGCAACCACAGTAATATCTGGTTTTGAGGTTTTCAAATAATGATTTAGTCTGGCTAAAGCTTCTATAAAAATATCAGCTCCTTTATTCCCGAATTCGTAACGTCCAGCAGTGAAAAAATATAAAGTTTTATCCAGATCAAAGTCAAAATGACTGAAATAATAATTTATTTTTATTATTAATTAGGGTTTTTTTTTTTTTTTTTTTTTTTTTTTTTTTTTTTAATACACACCCATAGAAATGACCTCGGACAAATTCGTGAATTTTCTCTTTGCTAACAGCATGTAAATTTTGAAACTCATGAAGAGCTGAAAATTTTTTAACATTCAAACCATTTGGTGTGATAATATCTGGTTTACGTTTGAGTAAATGTTCAGCTTCAATGCCAGTAATATCCGAAACAGTTGTAAATATATGACAAAGGTGAGCCGCTGCTCGTTCCATACAATATCGATGATAGATTTGACGTTTTCCAGCTTCTTCATCAACATTAAACTGGAAATTTTTTTTATAATTATAAATACGTAAAGAATATCCCCATCCATCTTTATCATTTAAAGTTTACCTTATCCAAGTTATTGTAAAAATCAGTTTTCCCAGCACAAAGGTATCTGCCTAAGAGCGTTGCATGAGTAGTGAAAATAGTCGCAACATCAACATGTCTTGTTCTCAAGGCAACTAATCCAAGACCGGCTTGCCACTCATGGCAATGGATCAAAACTCTTGGCTGTACACTGGAACTCTCTTCAGCAGCTTTTCTAAATTTATTTATCAATGTCAATTTAATAATCCATTAAAATTACTGTAAAAATTACAATATAATAAATTTTAACGAATTTTATCTTACCTGAATTCAGTTATAAATTGACATACAAGATATCCCAGTATAACAGCATCATTAGCTTCAATATCTAAATGTGGAATACCTAGATTGCAAGTATTCCATAATTCTGACTTGTATTCATCTAGTTTCCATGCTGCACTTCCGATGTCAAATAAAATTACTTGAGGGTTCCCATCAACAAGCCAAGTACCAGTCACTACCTGTATTCATTGATCCAAGTCATATGTATTTTTTCATTGCTTAAATTCATTTATCAATAATAATAATAGTAATAATAATAATAATAATAATAAATTATACTTTAAATCCTTGATCTCTCAATACTTCGACAGCTTTTTTCAAGGGACTATGATGGGGAAATTCAGCTTGTTCCACTTCAGTCCTAGCAGATTGTTCCTTGTAAGGTCCCATCATACAATACTGATCCCCCAATTCTTCAGTTGACACATAAGCTTTTGATCTAATTACAGTATAAATACCGCCAACTATAATAAAAAGAAAAAATATTGCAAGCTTTGATGTATGGATCATAAAAAATAAGTACACAGTTGAGTATCAAACCTTTATTAGCAACTTCCCAAGCTACTTCAAAACTCCACCGATTTTCTTGCTCAGCATTATGCCCTCGATCCATATAAACAGATAGATCGTGCGAACTATCCATTCTGTAAAATCGCCGAGAAGCTCGTTCTCGAGACATTTTTTACTCTGTAAGTTATTAAATATAATAATTAAAAAATTTAAGGTTTATAGATAATTAAAGCATCGGAAAGTAATAGGATTCGTGACACCCAGCTGAAATAACCTTTGACATTGATAATTGATCGAGAAATTAAATTGATAATTTATATAATCACATTTTGGTAATAATTAAATTTACTATAAGTATTACGCAATTATTTAGTGAATTACTGAGAAAAATTGTTGTTTAGTATGATAGTAATTGTTCATTTAAATAATTGATTTATGTTTAGAGTAGATAGTAACTCAACCGTTGTAATGAAAGATAGATCGTAATTTATAATACTTAATATTTAATGATAAAGAAAACAATTATAAAACAAAAATTATCACAAGTTCTTGTAAGATCAAATCTTTGACACATGAATTAAAAGATATAAATATTAATTTGTTAAATAATAACAAAAAATTTTCATTGAAGCTGTTTATTATTATTAATAGAATACAAATAAACAACAAAATATAAATCTTCAGCAAAATATACATACCTTAAATAGAATAAAAAGTGCTTAATTAAAACTTTGTCAACTTGGCAGTGTTTGATAGATAAAAATACGTGTGTATGCGCCACGACTGATCTTCGGATTTTAAAGAGTGAAGGTCATCTAAGTTTCAAGAAAGGTCAAAGGAATTGAATCTTTCGGGTGTTTTCGGTTTTTGTTATATATAAATATACTTCGTGTATTTTTTTCGTGCATCTTCCGGTCTCCTATTTACGATAAATAGAGGTCCAAACGAATAAATTTCGACAAAATAAAATATAAATAAATAAATAAATATATGAAATACATGATGAGATATATAGAAACCAATCGCTAAGTAAAATACCGTATTTATTTTTATCTATCTTTTTTCACCACTTAAATTTAAAACATTTAGACAATGAGTATACTATTATTAATTAAATAATATATTGTTAGACTAAAATTTTGAGTAAAAATACTTAAGATATTTGGAGATATATCTACTGATAGAAGCCAACAGTTAAAAAATTTTAATCTATGTAATAACTGTTGATGAAGTTTTTTTATTATTTTATTTAAACTTTTGCATCAATTACATGAATTTTATTTAGACATAAATAAAAATTAATTAAAAAAAAAATAAACTAACTGATAATTAATGATGTTATAGGATCCTTATGGGATAAACAACATATATACATCCATTTACTCATTTATTAATCTATAACAATCAAAATTTAATTTATTATAGTGCATACTACGACAAAATCTTCATAAGTTCAATTCCCGCTCTTTAAAGGTAGGCCGTAGAAAATGAATTCTTAGAAATTTTACTTTTCTAATTACGTCTTAAATAAATTTTAAAATCAAATAAAATGAAATTTACGAAAAGTAACATACGACTAGCTATCGTGGAAGCTTTATAATAGTTCATTTAACAATTTTTTCTAAAAGCAATTAGAAATATCAAATTTCAGAAAATACATTTACTATGGCTTAGCCTAAATACTAAAGAAAGCATTTATTCTAATCTTTTCTTTTTAAAATTATCATTCTTTCTGTTGCTCTACAACTGTAACTTCTAAGTTTCACGCTCCACAGAGTTTGATTTTGTGGACATTTTACCGCAATCGTAGAGTACTAAAGAGAATGCCGTGGAAAAAAAATACATGATGATCGAAGTCTCTCCAAATTTTTCGTTCTTTGACTTCTTACCATTTCTTACAGAAAAGCAGTGGAAAGGTTTTAAGATTCGCTTAAAAATATCGTCAATCTGATTCTGGGAATTTAAGTTTCGATTCTTTGAATTGAATATGAGTTGTCTATAGGCAGAATAAAAAAATCTGGAGAAAATTTATTTTTCAAATTACGCCGGAAATAAATCTGGAAATCGAATAAGATAAAGTTTCCGAAAAATAACATACAACATATGACTAACTAAAAATACATTCAGCTCTGTCCACCCTTAATTACTACAGAAAAATATGTAAACGTATTAACGTAGAATGATTGAAGATTTATAAAAAAATGTATTCTAAAAATAGAATGGATTTATTACTTATATAATAATTGTACTTCATCAGAGTACACATTATATTATTCAGAAAGAACCTTTAAATTTGAACTCTTGAGTTATTATTGCTATTGACACTGGGAGATTTCCCATTCGGCAACTCTCGAGTTGAAAAATGTATTCCATAATAAAATTGAGATGATGATCCCATATGCCATAATAATCCCACAATCCCATAATCCTAATATCCTAATATAAAATAGAGATGAAATGTATGTGGCATCAAACTATTCGTAACGTGATTGGTTGAATATATCATAAGCATGAAAATATATGCAAACTCTATAGTCAAGGCGCGCGCTTGCGCGCGTAAATTCAAATTCTAGTCCCATAATAAAATTGAGATGAAATGTATGTGGCATCAAACTATTCGTAACGTGATTGGTTGAATATATCATAAGCATAAAAATATATGCAAACTCTATAGTCAAGGCGCGCGCTTGCGCGCGTAAATTCAAATTCTAGTCCCATAATAAAATTGAGATTAAATGTATGTGAAACCAATTTATTCGTAATGTGATTGGTTGAAAATATTTATTCTCATTCTGATTGGTTGAAAGTGAATATAATATACATGAACGACACATAAATATATCATGACAATGTTATGCTTCCATCTAGTGGATGTTATTTTTATTTATTCAAAACTTTACTTACTGTAGTTCTTTCGCCCGGGAGTATTAAAATACTCGGTTTCAGCGCGGGAAAGGAATAATTTTAAATAAAAGAGTTCTATTTAGACTTTATTTAGTTTTGATCAAAATTATTTAGTTGGTTTCAATTTATTATTCAAGTTGACAAAGTATTAAAAAGTTTCAAAATATAAAATTGAGGTTTACAATGACGTGATCTTAGCAATCTAAGCTCTCGATGAGAAGTGTCAAACTCCGTTCTTCTCCCACCATAACTCCCATACATATATCCGCTCTTGTACATATATAAGTACACATATTTCTACTACATATAAAAGATTTTTACACACTAATATATAATATTTTCTATTATATTCATATATATTTATTTATAAATTATATCTTGCAGTGCATTAATATTCGTATTTTGCAAATGAGATTTAGTTTATTACTATTTCTATTAATCTATAATCTATTAAAATTATTGAAATAGTTTAATTGTTAATGTAAGAGATAAATATCATTTAATAATATTATTTTATAAAATCTTATTCTTTTAACATTAATTAATAATTATTTATAAGTTGGATACAGGATATAAATTGTTAATTTAATTTTTATATATTTCGTTGCAATATTATATTAAAGCAAGTTTAACAAAAATATGTTATTTAACGATCTTATTCTTTGTTAGATATTTGTTACGTTATTATTTAGCCGTTGAAACAAGGGATCATAGAATTTTCCTCACACGTGTCTTTTATGGCTTTTCCTCAGAATCTCAAATACCTAAGGTTTCTCAGAACTCAACTACAATGTCCCTTTGTACTCGATAATAGCTTACATTTATTTGAAACAAAATATACTGTATAAAATAAATATTATACGATACAGAACCTAAACTTTTTAATTTGGACAGTGTTCACTACTTATTTAAATTATGAATTAATAAAATAATTTACTATAATCTAAATTACATTTGAATTTGCACTTCTGTAGCGGTTTTTTACTACTACTAATAAATAAAATGATGATCAGTAAATTCGTGGTCTGATAAACTTTATTCTAAACAAACACTTATTTTAAATAATTACATTTTAAATAAATAGGCCTTTAGTAAGCTACAGCTGTAGCGCGTAATGTCGGTTGGTTAATATTATAATAATCATAATTTGTAGGCGGGAATGACTGTAATGTTTTCTCTCGTCGTTGGTGGTGCTGAGGTATTTTTGGTTCGGTGTAAGGCCGCTGAGACGTGAGAGAAGCAACAGGACCGCCACACTTCACTGGCTGGTAGCGTCATCTGCCGGATGCATTTAGAGGCATTACAACAACAAATATGAGGCGCGCACTTGCGCACGAAAATTAAATTCTAGTAACTTATAAGATATAACTATAGAACATAAAATTTAAATAAAGTAACGTAATCTCGTGCTTTTGAAATTTTTTTAAGGGAAGTGACGCTACGAGGGGTTGATTATATAAATCGTTCTCATTGATAATAAGAAATAAATAAATAAGTTATTGCCGTACAATTACTGAATTTATAAAAATCATAAACGTTGTTTTAGTTAACTTTCATTGTTCTATATCTCATACTTGTATATAAAAAAAAAATCCTTGAAATAATAAAGACCATGTTACTAACGAATAAAATTAAAATTTTATTATGATAATATAGTAAATTAATTTTTTGCTCGACGGGCAGAAAGCGTCAACTTTCGGCCCGCTGCGCTAAACGAAAGTGCCGCTTTCTGCCTTCGTCGAGCAAAAAAATAGTATACACTCCACGGGAAGTAAATAAGAAAGCCTCAATTATTTCCAAGTGATTAATTACGAAAGTAAAAAATGAAAAAATTGGTTTTTTATAAGTTTTTCTATAAGTGCCTTCAGAAACTATATACTTATAAGTTAGGAAGAACTTCATATTTATAAATTTCTGTATCTGATTTTTGGTATAATATTAATAAATCAAGAGACGTTTCCTGGCATTGCAATTTCATAAATTTTCTTTAAAAAAATAAAAATTTCCAAAAAATGCTCTCACATACGATCAAATATTTATAAATCTATTTCCAAATAGAGCGTTTTTTTTTATTTCCATTTGATAACGAGAAATTAAATTTTTAAGTTTTCATTTATTTTTGTACAAGTGCAACATCGAGTGCGAATATAGAAACGAATAGGAACGATTCTTAAATAAAAATAATTCGTGTAGTGACAAAATAGCTTTTTACCTTTCAAGTAACAGTTACTTTACTTAGAAAGTCGAAATCAAATTTTAGTAAGTAACATCTGTCTAAAGTTTCAGAGTTATGTCTCGATTATTCGATAACTAATCGAAGTTTCAAAAGAGCAAAAAAGTTTATCTTCAAAACTTTTGAGAGGATTTATTATAAGATTAAAAAGGAACAAAAATGCATTTGTAAACTTGTCAAATTCTATAACCGCATATTTTCACCCCCGCTATCTTGTTTTTGGGTCATCGGTAGCAACAAAAATTTGATAGTCAAGCTCCGTTGAGAGTATGCCGTAGTAAATATATTTTCAGAAATTTTATATTTCTAATTACGTCTTAAATAAATTTGAAAATCAAATAAATTTAAGTTTCTAAAAAATAACATATGACCAGCTATTGCGAAAGCTTTATAATAGTTTACTTAACAATTTTTTCAAAAAGTAATGAGAAAAATAAAATTTCAGAAAATTCATTTACTACTGCCTAGTCGTAAAAGATAACATTTTATGACCGATACTATCCGCTCTCCGCTCTCAATAAATATTTATTCTATTTTGACAGAGATGCGTGAAGAGTTGAATCGATTCAAGTTGTTTGTGCATAATGATGGGTTTTTGCAAAGTTGGTACAATTTTAAATTCGAATTACATATACACTACGGCTGCCCAATTTCAAAATACAGTAACTAACATTTAGAAATTAAAAAAAATTTTTTTTATTAAAAAAAAGTTTGCCTGCCAAATTGATGAAAAATTTTATTTATGAATAGAAAATACTTGAATATAAATATTTTTAAGAAAAAATATTTGAAATTAAGGTCTAAAAGTAATTTAAAAAAATGAAGCAGATTAAAAAAAAAGTAGATATAAAAATTTTGCAGTTACTGTGTTTTAAAATTGGGCAGCCGACTAGATTTAACGTGCGCGCGTCTAAATATTAGTATGGAATTATATATATATGGGGCATTCCACGCCAAATCGGACGGTTTTAAAAATTTTAATTTTTAATTTCCGTCATTTTTTGATATTATTTAGTACTCATCAAAAAATTCATCTTCATGAAGAGAGCGGTTTTTTTTTAAATTCCATATCTTTTGAACCAATGATCAAAAAAATCTTAAAATTTAGGAAGGTAAGTTTTTTGATGAATACTAAATAATATAAAAAAAATGACGGAAATTAAAGATTGAAATTTTTAAAACCATCCGATTTGGCGTAGAATGCCCCATATGTTTCATGCTTATGATATATTTGACCAATCACATTACGAATAAATTGGTTTCATATATATGTCATCTCAATTTTATGTTGGGATGATATATTTGACCAATCACAATACGAATAAATTGGTTTCACATATATTTCATCTTAATTTTATCTTGGGATGAGTGTTATTTAAATCTAACTAAGTATATTTTTCTTTTCAATTCAAATATTACTTAAATTCTCCCGCGATTAGTATTTATTTTTCTTATTCCCCCGAATTAAAAATTAAACGCTCTACCGCCTTGTTCCAACGGGCCAATTAAACGTACTAGCTGAGTTTACCATAGCCAGCCTGGTGATTATACTATACTACGACCCTATGTAAAAGTTAGATCCCCTTTCTTTCCACCTTTGACTATCTTCACTGTTATTATGTATTTTTCATCAAGAGAATGATCCAGTATAAACGAAATTTGTTTGATACTGTATCGTCAGTATAAAACTAAATTTTAAAATTCTTAGTTGTTGAATAATAGACTCTTAGATTTAAGAATTTATGAACCTGATATTTAAAATAAGTTAACAATAACAAAAATGTGTTGCGATGGAGATGATGAAGATGAACAACAACCCGAACATCCCAGAGTTCGAGGTTGTACTGATATTTTTTGGTTGTGTTTGTTTATAAGTTTTTGGTTTCTTATGGTAAATTATGGATAATCAATAATAATTGACATGGATTCAATATTGTAACACATCATTAGTAAATATTTACAAATTTTATTTATACCAAAGATTGTGTTATTGAAAAATGTGAGATAATATTTTAAACATACACCACCAATACAATTTTTCAAATTTGTTTAGCATTTTTTTTTTTCGAGTCGTTATGCATTTCCATTTTATTTCTAATAAAAAAAAAAAAAAATTAAATTATCAGGCATTTTCTATTTTTGATTCTATTTGAATATTTTATGATTATGCCATAATTATGCTATAGCTGATATCAGATAATCTTCAAATTATTTTTTAAATAATAAATTACAAATTAAACTATTGTTTTATCAATTTTCTTCAAGTATACATCTTTAGTTTTTTCATAAGAATTGATTTAGATCAAGAACATAAAACTTAAATTTTTAAAGACGTTGAATGAAAGTTAAATTTGGTAAAAATGCATTTTAATCTTATTTTATTTATGATATCTTTAATTTTGCCTTCTTAAACGTATTTTACCTCAACTTTTCAAATTTAAAACAAATCGTAGAATAATTTAATAAAACTGATTTGATACAATATTGATATAGTTTATTATAACTGATAAATTGGATCCTTTTGTATTTTTGATAAAATCGTTATTTTGGTAGATCATGATTGCTGCATTTGCTTTGGTGTATGGTAATCCTATGAGGCTTGTCCATGGTTACGATAGCTTTGGAAATACTTGCGGAACAAAAAATACTCCTGCTATCAAACGATCCGATTTATATGCTTTAGATAACAGCGATAAGCCGTAAGAATTATCTATTAACTCGGATTTGATTAGTTTAACAAAATTGATCGTTGAATGGAAAGAAAATCTATTTATGAAAATTTTTTTCAGATTATTATTTTTCTTTGATATGAATGATCTTAAACAATCATTCAAAATCTGTGTGAAACAATGTCCAAATCGTTTAATGGTAAATATCGATAATATTTGTCAATTTTATAAAGATACTGGCTCACAATTATGTTTTGATGACCCAAAGTTTGGGGTTAATGCCTGTAATTATAACAATCAACATAACTTAACGATGTGCCCAAAACCTCCAATTTACGATAGTACTCCAATTTTAAATCGATGTGTGCCCAAAATTGTTAAAGATGTTACGTCTGGTCTTGTTTATAATTTATATGGCTTACTTAATTCTTGGGATGTTATTGAACAAATTTTGGGAGACTTATACAAAACATGGAGAGAAATTTTATTCTTATCTGTTCTAGCTTTTGGTATGTATACAAAAAGTAGCTCTTTAGGCTCAAAAATCTACAAATTATTAACCGAGCACGATTTTCTGTAACCTGAATTAATTACTATAATTTTTATAACAAATAAAACAAAATTTTACGAATGATATTTTTTAGACCGATTGATTATATATATATATGAGTTAAAGTTTTGGCCTATTTTCGGTCGAAGACTAGTGGTTCTAATTTAAGCCCAAAGATGGATCTTTCATCTTCCCTTTTGATCGAGAGCTATATTCTCTCTTCACATTAGTTCGATGGAACCCATCGAACTTAAATACTAGTAAAGCTGGAAATTTGTGGTATCTGTTCTAGTTATAAGGATGTTAATTAAGTGAAAGATAGTGAAAGAAAATTGAATGAGAGCAAAGACAGACTTTGAAAAAATAAATGGGGTTGGTTACCAAGCCAGGAATTGAAACTAGATCTCCCTGATAACATGTCAGGGACCACTAGTCTTCGACCGAAAATAGGTCAAAACTTTAACTCATATATAAAATTTTACTCTTTGGTAATAATCAGTCACAAATAAGATAGGTCGTGTTGAATAGTTTAATTTGAATGTTTTGATTTTCTGTAAGTTTATTTTTTATCGAAATATTTTGTAAATTTAATTTTTTATTTTTAGTATTGTCATTATGTACAATAGCAATTTTTCACTTACTGGCTACTTTTGTAACATGGATTGTTATGGTGTTAGTTAGTGGAGCGTGTATATGTATGTATCTAGAAATTTCAAGTACTTAAATTTTTGGTGTTTTGTAAATTATAGATAATTATGATTAGCTAAGTATATTTTATTAAATTTTATGTAGGTGGTACTAGTTTACTATGGTGGACTTACGCAGATATTAAAAAAACCATAAATGCTACGAACCCAACTGAACTACTTGAAGAATCTTTAAGAAATGAAACTGCTTTTCTAGTATTTTCAATTATTGCTACAGTTGTAACGATCGTTATAATTTCACTTGTATGTGTACTTCGGCGACGAATAAGTTTTATGGGTGTTCTTTTTAAAGAAAGTGCTAAATGTCTAGCAGAATTACCTGGATTATTTTTGCAACCGCTATTAACATTTTGCGTTCTTTTGTTATTTTTTACCTTCTGGATTACCATCATTATTTGTCTTGCTACGTCAAGTAAGTCATTAATCATTGTTTCATATCGAATTTAAAACATTGACTACTTAATAATACACATATTGTTTTAGATCATCCTGCTAATAAATCCATTTTTATGTTAAATTCATCTGGAAGTCCTACACTCATCAATCAACAATCCGACTATAATACAGTGCTAGAAAGACAAACATCTAATTTAACTTTTAGAGATATTTCAAGTAATATATTCAAGTACTTTTTTTTCACTAGTTCTTAATTCTATGTGAGATCTAATTTTAAATTCGATAAGATTGGAAATTAGTTCGTACAGAACATACTAGTTAGGCGGAATTGCAGTATCATAAATAATGTATACATATAAATAAAAATTTTTCAATTTTTAGAACTCACTCTTGTTGAGTACGTGGATGCAGTTTGGATTAAATACATGTGGTGGGTATACATAATAGCATTAATTTGGGTATCTGAATTTATTAATGGATGCCAAAACCTTGTAATTTCCGGTGCAGTTGCTCATTGGTACTTCAGGTATACTTCTTATTATTATATTGAAGTGTAAATGTCATCATAAACATAATTGTTAAGAAATATTCATATTTGTAGAGGTAAAGAATCAAACTCGTCACCAGTGTGCTCTGCGATTGGGAAATTGGTTAGCTATCATTTAGGTTCCGTTGCTTGTGGGTCATTTTTGATAACCCTATTTAAGTTGCCGCGATTGATTTTAATGTTTTTACAGCAAAAGTAAGTAAAGGAATGAGACAAATAATTAATTTAGTGATTAATCTAAAAATAACTCATTTTTTTTTATTTTTCATTCTTGTAGATTTGAAAAGACTAAAGAAACTTCAGTTTGTTCACAATGTGGATTAAAAAGTTGTATTTGCTGTTTTTATTGCTTGGAAAAATTTATAAGATACATCAATCATAATGCTTATACAGTTGTCGCTATTGAAGGTGCAAGCTTTTGTCGAGCTGCTAAAATTGTTAGTATTAATTATTTATTTTTAAATATAAAATTATAATTTCAAGAGATTTTCTGCAACTTTAGCGGTAAAAAAGTTTTAATTCGTAAAATCAAAACTATTAGTTAGTTTGTTATTTGGTTTGATTTGTATTACTTTTACGTATTTTAAAAGGACCCAGTTTTTGGAGACTGAATATCAGCATATATTAGCTAGTCTATTAACTATTAGGTCATGCTCTCTCCTTCCTGCATCTGACTGTCGGTTTCTGTTTCCACCTTCTGACTCCGTTTATTATTTTTTAGTCACACACTGCAGCGGCTGTGACCGTCTCACATTTTTTCTCTACCCGTTTTCGCCTATGACCAGTATTCACTCACAGTGGCCAGGAAAACCACAGAAAATTTGGTCAAAATACAGTCAGCTACCGGTTGAAGCGCTGAAATCACCGAAAAAACGGCGCCTCGAAGATTCGAACCCTCGTCTGACGATTTGATATACAGACAGACTGAATACTCAAACCACACGGCTAACAGACCGTAAAAATGAAGTGTAATTAATAAACGTGAATAACTGTACCCTTCTTTAACTTTTTTTATATGAATGTTGGTTTTTCTACTCTGATAAAAAAGTTAACTTGACTCAAGGGAGAAAATCTTAAACCACGAAAACCAAGAATACCATTTTGAATAAAATCATTTTCTTGAGTCAAGAGAAAAAATTCTTAAACCAAGAATTATTTCTTGGCTCAAGAAAATTATTTTCTTCAAAATGGTATTCTTGGTTCAAAATTTTTTCTCTTGAATCAAGTTAACTTTTTTGTCAGTGTATTGAACCAAATCGGTTAAAATTTTGAAGAAATCTGAAATTAAGTGAATCCATCCATATATGAGCATAGTCAAAATCGTCAAGGTTTAAAATCGTTCAAATCTGACGAAAAACCCGATTTTTATTCAAAAGTTCGTTTGACAACGACTACTTTCCTATTTTTTTTTTTTCAATTTTAAATTTTTATAAGGAAGGTAAAACCACACTCGAATGATATAATTTTTCTTTAAATTAAAAAAATTCCGCCAATGACTCTACTTCGGTAACAATTTCGTATATAAGTGGCAGTCACAACTGCTTCCGCCTAATATGGCTGCAGTAAACCTAACATTATTATTTATAAGTTACACTTTCAGACTATCCAATGCTAAAATGTCCTCTGGTAATAACCATGCTAAATCGTTTAAACCGCTTAGATAATAAAATGAATCTTTCATGATGACTTTGCATAAATACTGTTCAAACTAACTTATTAAAAAAAAATTTTTAAGTAGATTAGATGGACGTAAAATCATTCAATTCATTTCAAATGTATATTAACATTTGATTTCTAGTAAATTAGTTTTAGATATGTTTTTGACATCATTTTCATAAAATTAACATCATTTTTAACTTCCCGCTAAGAAAATCGAAGATTTTCAAAAATCGGGAAGTTATTGGTTTTACCCCGTTTTTCGAAAATCGAGTTTTCATCAGATCTCGACGTTTTGAGGTCCTAGGAAGATTCCCTGAATGTTTTCGTGATGATGTCCGTATGTCTACGGCCATATGTAAACTTCTTATAACTTTTGAACGGCTTGACCGATTTTGTATCGCGGTTGGCACCATTCGAAAGGGCTTGACCAAACTTAGATTTTGAATACACTTTTGACCGGTAGATTTTGAGAAATCTCGAAAAAACTACAAAAAATAGTATATTACACCCCTAGGGAAGTAAAGTAAGAGATGTCTCAGATCACATGTAATGTGAGGCCGAGGCGAAGCCGAGGTTGACAAACATGTGATCTGAGGCTTTCTTATTTACTTCCCGAGAAGTGTATACTATTTTTTCCCCGACGAAGGCGAAAAGCGGCAACTTCGTTTAGCGCAGCGGGGCTAAAGTTGACGATTTACGCCCGGAGGGGAAAAAAATTTTTCAAATGTGGTTTTTTTGGAATAACATTAAAACATATTTATCGATCGATTCCAAAAACTATTCAGCTCTTAACATCGAAAGACCACGTCGATTGCTGCCAGTCCGGTCAAAATCGGTTGAATCTTTCGTGAGTTATTGTTGTCGAAAGAAAACCGAAAAAAGTGTTTTTTCGGAATCACTCCGAAATTCTTAGTTCGATCAATTCATACTCAAAGATTCTTTATGAGGCTTCAAAAACTGCGTCGGATGCTGCCAATCGCGTAAAAATCGGTCCATTTATTCAAAAGTAATTGCAGTTTGAAAATTCAAAAAATTGTGTTTTATTAAACTGCTATTAAAGTTTTGAGCTCGGAGAGCTCAAAATGACACAAAAATCATATTTTTAAGCTCGAAGAGTTCAAAAACGTAATGTGTAATTTTGAGCGCTTAAGTACAAAATGAGCGGGAAGTTGCAGGGATGGCCTTAAGGGTCAACCGTCGTCCTAATTTTTTTTATTTATTTATTATGTTATTTCAGGCATTTTCAACCATTGTTAGCAATGCTTTGCAACTCGCTGTCATCAATGGAGTCGGAGATTTCATTCTATTTTTGGGAAAGGTCTTCGTAACAGCAGTCACAGGAAGTATTGGACTTTTAGTTCTGAAACAAGACCCTAGATTACATTTTTATGCAGCGCCTATTTTAATAATATGTATTTTTGCTTTTTTCATTGCGCACTGTGTCATTTCACTTTATGAAATGATAATTGACACATTATTTTTATGTATTTGTGAAGATAAAAATCTCAATGGTGAAAATGGTAAATGGCGACAATCGAATCTTATCCAAATTGGATGTAACAACATGAGTTCCAATGGTCAACACGAGTTAGCTCCTATGAATCAATAAAATTAATTTATTCATTTATCTTTCAATATTCCGTCCGGATGGGAACCCGGAAAATTTATTATCTATTTATAAATATCTTTTATTTTTGGATATTTTTTTTTTCGATCTTCAAAATCCGATCATTTAAATCGCAAAAAAAGTTTGAACTGAACTCTAGAGGCTTTTTGAAAATTAAAGACTTACAAAACTCAATAGTTCAATTTCATTCAAAATGAGCATATAATGACGTGTAGCTTTGCCCCAGTTTGATTTACAAACGAATGTTAAATGGTAATCTTTTAGAACACTAAAAAGCTATTTTAAAAAATTCTGATAAATTTACATTGTTAGTGCAATACCTTACAGACTACAAAGGTTTAAAAATCGATTTTTCAACAAAAATGAAATTAATGAAGGTGTTCTGTTGCAGAAATAAGATCAATTCTTAAAATATTGGTCAGCAGACGTCTGACTATTTTTCGATTATATGACTATTTTTTTGAAAGTGACTCACATGTTTATGAGGCGTTGTTTGTAATTATATAAATAATTTTTCTGAAAAGTTACAGGAAAATTGTAAAAGTGGCGGAGCTACTTTTGGAAGAATAGCCGGTTTTTTTTAATTAGTATTAAGAATACATTTTACAAAATTGCATTTATAGTTTTTCTCAAATTTCTACATGTTTGTTTATTTCAAAAACATTAATTTTCTTTTAGACTTGACTTCAAATTTCAGCTATCTCATTTAAAAAAATATATGGCTCATGTAAACTATATTCCTGAAATTTTTTTGGTGATTAGTTATTGTTAATGCAATTATCTTAAAAATCATTCTAAAAGAGAAAATTGCACGGGATTACCAACATCAGCCAATCCTTTCACAATTTTGTGTCAACTTAAAAGTTCGTGCAAAACTCATATAGTTATGAGAGTCTTTATTTGTGTCCGCGTGTCGGGGTGAAATGATCAACAAGTGTTACCCAATTTTAATGAAATCATCAAAGTAGAATTCATAGCTTATAGTTTTACAAATAAAAATTCCACCCTTTTTTCAAAAAAAGAAGAAATCGATTTTCCCTAATTAATTTTTACTAAAATGATTCTGCAATATCATAAATGTATCTGTGCAATTTTCAGACAATATTTATTATACTCACATTTATTTTTTATTCTATTTTTATATTATTCGATACAAATAATAATTATTAAATTGATGATTAATATGTATTTTATTAATGAATAAACAATTATTGATAAATCAAAATTATCTTTATTTTATTTTGGTGATTGGTATATAAATAAAAAACTAAATTTAATAATTCATACTCAATTTCTATCAAAAAATGAAATATAATATGATAATTAATGTGAATTTTTCAAGAAATTTTTTAAATTTGGATAGACATGTAACTGTTAACAGAGTGTTTTTCGATGAGACGATCTCGAAATTGACTTGATTAAATCTTGACTGACTTGATTGACTTGAAATATCTTGACGCCCTAATGAATTTTCAATCAGAGATAAATTTTTTTCTAAGATAGAGTCAACATTATCAGTACATCTATTAAGATGATTAAAAAAAAAAATCGTTTTTTTTTATTTTTTCTCGGAAACAGGCTCAAATGTTTCGCTTAAGGTAGTTCGGCCCTTTAAGCAAAAATTCAAGAAATCTCCCAAACTCCGTATAGAAGTAGTTAAATACATAATACACACACTGTTAAAATTTAGAGACGATTCACCACGTCTAACCGAAGATAATTGCAATTGAAAATGACATTTTTACACAGGCGGTATGGGAAAAGAGAGAGAAAACCGCGAGTTTTATTATTTTTGTATTGAAGAAATTTTAAGAATTTCACGAAAAACTAATATTACTTAGATTAATACATGTATAATTACCCTACAAAATTCTGGAATTCTCCACCACATAGTTTTTGAGAAATCATTGATAAACTAGTAAAGTAAACAAATAAAGTCATGCGTGGAAGTAAGTGAGCAATAGCCCGTAAGAGAGGCAACACTAGCGCGTGACGAAGACAGCAGTAGCATAAACTATAGGTTGGGAAAGAACTACCTTAAGCATAAAAATGAGCCTGTGAAAAAATGAGCTTTTAATTTTTATAATAAGAGGTTTCTTATTGCACATCGATTTTCCATAAATATAACATAGGAAAAAATTCTTTTGCTCTTGATTTTTGTACCTCATTAATCAAATATCATACAGATAATGTGTAAGGATATTTTTGCAGAAATTATAACGCTCTACAAAAATGGGTTCTTACGATTTTTCGATAAATTTAATCCTTCAAAACTTATTTAAGGTCAAAGTTTAACTTGTACGAAATATTGAGATTTTTTTTAACATTTTTGGTGATTCTATATTTAACTCATTCCGGGATTTCTCCCTCAATAATATTTTTTAAATATTTTCTACGGTTCTGAGATTGTCTCAATACGGCGATTGTTCACTTTTAATTGATGAAATATGAATAAATTTGTTATTTTTAGTTAAGTTAAAAATATTTTTTTTAATCAGTAATTCGTACGTGTCATATAAAATATATCAATTATTTCTAAATAATTAAAGTAAAAAAATGGGTGCGTGTACTTATGTACGCGCGTGAGAAGTTATACTTCTTTGGCATCATTAAAAAATAGTTTTTAATTGCATGCAAATAATTAATTACAATAAAATTTTAGAAGGATTGGAAAAGGATAATCAACAAAGTTCAGTTTAAATTTGAAAAATTAAATAAATAAATATTTATTTTCTTACATTAAGTCTAACATAAATTGTCTTATTATTCGAATTGTATTTTTAATTAAATGATGTCCACTTCCATAGTATCTTCCGGTAATGTCTGAATCGGAACTTCAGTTATCAGTGGCTTATGATAGTACCCTGATAGCCACCTTACCTATAACTTACTCTCAATCTACGTTCGCAATTTGAAGCAAACTTGTCGGTAAGAGTTGGCAAAGCGAGCGATTACCTATTAGTTACCTATAACTTACTCTCCAAATAGACGTCAAAACTTGCTGTACAAGTATTTCCGTCAAATTGTAGTAAAGTTGAAAGGAAATTTAACTACAAGTTTGATTGCTAACTTGTATTCAAGTTGCGGCCATAGATTTCCGTCAATTTGCTTACAACTGTTGTTGAGTGAAGAATTACCGCCAACTTGATGTATAAATTAACCGTAACTGCTGGAAGTCAACGCTTACTGAGAAAGCGCTGGCTATCAGGGTAGTAGTAGTATTCTTAGTATTCTTTAGGCTCTGGGTATTTTCCCATTCGGCCGCTGTACTTGATGGTGGAGTAGTTGTGAGTTTGTAGTTTCTGGGGGTCTTCGGTAGGTGTCTCGGTGTCTCGATCTGTACTAATTTGAATTTAAATGTTGAGGTCACACTTCGTGAGGAAGTTACAGAGTATGTATGATATTTTAGACGTAGGAGTGGCCAGGAGAGTGATGATGTCGGTCGGGACAGGATCACAAATTTTGGCCAGTATGTTGTTTAATGTTCTTCTTTGGTTTTGGTAGGTTGGGCATTCGAAGAAGATGTGGTTGAGGTCTTGTTCGGGGGATCCACATGGACACTCAGCTGAATCAATGAATTTCTTTCTGTGAAGGCTCGAGTTAAGATTATAATGATTGAGGCGCATTCGGATAATTGTGGTGACAATTCGGATATTTTAGAGAATAATAAATATATAAGACATAATTTGTACTAAATATTATAAGATTCTTAATTTTAAATGTTTACTATTGATTATTTAATATTTTAAAAATAAATTTAATAATAAATTCGAAAATTGAATTTAAGGTTGGTCATTTTTTAAATATTTTTATTGATTTCTTAATTTAATAATTACTTTTCATTTTTATCAAAAAATTTTCATTAAATTTATTTAGTTATTTTTATAAATATTTATTATTTATTCAATTTATTAGCAAATATTAAAAATTAATATTATAATTTGATGTTCAATTTTAATTTTTATCACAAACTTTTTATTAAATGTTTTATTAAATTTATTTCTTTATTTTGTAAATATTAAAATAACCAATAATAAGTATTTAACATTAATAATTTAATAATATTTAGTGTTAATTATATTAAATAAAAGTATTTTAATTTATATCAATAAATAATACATACGGATAGTTAACCTCAATTATATTGGAGCACTTGAAAAAGTATATAAGCACAATTTTTTTCACTAATATTCACAATTAGTAAGTAATATTAATCAAAATATTCAATTTAAATCACTACTGAATATAATTTATTAGCACATATATAATTCGCACTTGTATGAAACTAAAACACGTGTTGTGAATGTATAAATTAGAAACATGTTGATAAATATTATAAATATGAAAACAGTGATCAGAGGTGACGAGCGTACCAACATGCGCGACTAATATCGAGGTTCAATTTCTATTTTGTTGGTAGCTTTTTTTTTTTCGAGACTTAATGAGCGGTTAAGCAGACAGCTTCATACTGTTAATTTTGTGTCACAGATGCGCGCGCATCTTAAAATTTCACTCTCATCATTTTTTCATAACGCGCCTAAAGAAGTATAACTTCAAAAAAAAAACTAAGCAGAAAAATTTTTATTTTGATTTTCAAATTTCGCGCCGAAATACGCCACTGATGCACTGTACCTTACACTAATGCCTCTAAATGCATCCAGCAGATGACGCTACCAGCAGTGAAGTGCAAATTTAAATGTAATTTAGATTATATTAAATTATTTTATTAATTCATAATTTAAATAGTGAACACTGTTCAAATTAGAAAGTTTAGGTTCTGTATCGCTGAATATTTATTTTATAGAGTATATTTTGTTTCAAATAAATGTAAGCTATTGTCGAGTACAAAGGGACATTGTAGTTGAGTTCTGAGAAACCTTAGGTACTTGAGATTCTGAGGAAAAGCCATAAAAGACACGTGTGAGAAAAATTCTATGATCCCTTGTTTCAACGGCTAAATAATAACGTAACAAATATGTTACAAAGAATAAGATCGTTGAATAACATATTTTTGTTAAACTTGCTTTAATATAATATTGCAACGAAATATATAAAAATTAAATTAACAATTTATATCCTGTATCCAACCTATAAATAATTATTAATTAATGTTAAAAGAATAAGATTTTATAAAATAATATTATTAAATGATATTTATCTCTTACATTAACAATTAAACTATTTCATAGTTTTAATAAATTATAGATTGATAGAAATAGTAATAAGCTTAATCTAATTTGCAAAATACGAATATTAATCAACTGCAATATATATAATTTATAAATAAATGTATGTAAATATAATAGAAAATATTATATATTAGTGTGAAAATCATTTATATGTAGTAGAAATATGTGTACTTATATATGTACAAGAGTGGATATATGTATGGGAGTTATGGTGGGAGAAGAACGGAGTTTGACACTTCTCATCGAGAGCTTAGATTGCTAAGATCACGTCATTGTAAACCTCAATTTTATATTTTGAAACTTTTTAATACTTTGTCAACTTGAATAATAAATTGAAACCAACTAAATAATTTTGATCAAAACTAAATAAAGTCTAAATAGAACTCTTTTATTTAAAATTATTCCTTTCCCGCGCTGAAACCGAGTATTTTAATACTCCCGGACGAAAGAACTACAGTAAGTAAAGTTTTCAATAAATAAAAATAACATCCACTAGATGGAAGCATAACAACACCACTGCTATTACGTTTCAGTGCTGTGCTGCGCATTTCGAATTTCATCCACAATTATAGTGAAAGCTGTTAAAAGTTACCCAAGTTGTCTTTCTCGCTCTTGTTAGTGTTTTATGAGAAATTGAGACAAAACTACGGTAACTTTTAACAGCTTCCACTATAAATATATTAGGGTGTTTCATTTTTAATAAAATATTGTAAACCTTTCTATTTTAAATTTTATTTTTAAGTATGGGAAATTTTCTATCATAAATTTTAGGGTATAGACGAATTTACAATTACCAGAAACTCCCAAGGAAAAACTTATAAAAACTTTTAAGTGCCGTGCAATTAGTCTAGACATTCTAAGAAAAATTTCTTTGTTAAAATAAACTTACGCTTGTAATTGTAATGGTCACTTAGAATAATGTTCTTTACGAAACTGGAGGAAACCCAGAAATCTTTATTTATTAATTTTTATTGTCATAATCTTTTAAGAAGCTTATTTTCCAAAACGTTCACTAAAAAAAGGGATTACTCGAGTACCCAGGGCTAGGTCATAAAACCCAGACATCCAGACGGGCTGCAAATGACCTGGGAACATCGAGGGTCATCGTGACGTCATTTCAACATGGTCCCATTTTCCCAACTCGAGAAGGGATGCTAGCCGAAGAGGAGAGCGTAGAGGCACGCGCAACTACCCTCACTACCCTCTGGGCCTCTCCCACTCCAAAGGTACGAACATCTCAACCAAGGGAGTCGAAAATTAAGGAATAAGAAGACACTTATCAAAAAGCAAGACTTTAGTACGCCACGCGAATATTTTCTTTTTCGAAATTATTGTCGGTACTTTTTATTTTGTAACTTATTGAATAATAAATAATAGATTAGCGCGCAAGGCAAATCTAAATTAAACTAAAATAATCTGAGTGTTTTAAATTTATTATATATATATTATTTAATTTAACTTATTTGAATTTAAATCTACTCTCCCGCCTTAATCTATTTACTGCGAGTTGAACGCCCTACCGCGTTCCAACGAGCGAATTAAGAGAACTCTATAAATTTACTATAGCCAATTTTGGGCTATACAACAATTTAAATGTTCTACACGTTGGCATTGTTGGTAGTTAAGTTAATAATTGAGGTTCAACCTAATACTTGATAAGAGCCCCTTTAACTCTTACTAGCGTTCCTGAAATAAATATAATGTTCACTAGTGTTTTGATATTAATGCAGCTGATTTTAATTAGTTCTCAGTTACTTTAACCCACGTTCGTGTTGCTTTTACATAATGATATTTATATTTATTTTATTAATCATTTTAGATGACGTTTAATGCATTATCAATATTATTTGTATACGTGACTTGTGAAATCAAGATAACAATTAATATTTAGAACTTCAATCTATGTGCAAGAATATAATTAATTAATTAAGAAATGGGTAATCATTCAACTCGACATAATGATAAATTGGAACAAAAACATATTCATTCAGCTACAACCACTAACAATAAAGTATCTAAATCAATTTCCCGTAGTACTTCCAGTAATGAAATCGAACAAAATTTTACGACACATTTTCTTCCTATAGACAAATTGAGCAAAGTATGGTTTTAATAATATAATATTATTATCTAACCCGGTGAAAACTTTTTTACTATTATATTTACAGATTTTGGCTGAACATAGTGAATATGAAGATAGTGTTCATCATGGTATTTCAGAAAATGTATTTGTCAAATATTTATTCCCTCACTATCCGCAATTGGGTTCGAGGTTATTTAAATATCTCCTTGCTTCATCACAAAAAGTTTCTTCCAAATACTTAGGAACATCAACATTTAAACAAGAAGTTGAGAAGTTATTATCTTTGATGAATGATCAAATCATTTTAGATACTTATGTTAAAATTTACTGTCACTCATACGAAAACAGCAATATGACTCCAGAGACGTTGAAAGAATTATTGATGATTTCTTATCAATCAGCAACGGAAAGTGAACCAAATACTTGTCCATATATACTCGAAACAATTAATACTGTTATTACTTCTTGTGTAAGTAAACACCAGGCTAAATTATTACTTTAAGTATTATGTCAAGTAAACATACAAATTAAGTCGTTGTCATTACTAATAATTATACTTTTAAATCACTACTGAAATATTATTTTAACAATTTTTATGCCTTTGGACTAATTTTAACCAAACCATAGGGATTTGAAAATGAAGAAGTGGTCGATATGATTTGCGACTAAATGCGCTAGAAGTTTTTTTAAAATGCTTATGTCTTAGTAAAAATGTGTATAAAATTATTTGATAATTATGAAATACGAGAACAAGATTCAAAATGTAGTAATAACAAATACTTAAATGAATAGAAGTGGTTCTTGATGAGATAAGATGTGATTAGGCTAACGTTAGTGTGCAGTTTACTAGCGTGTAATTTGAATCCTTAATGAGTAATAAATGTTATTTTGTGAGATTGGAGAAAACTCTAAACTTTTTGTTACTTAAAATGATCATTATTATTATTTTATTTGATTTAAAATATATTACTCACTTGATACTATATCCAATAAAATAATATTTAAAAAAGGCCATTCGGTATACGAAATGAAAATAGATTCCTTAAAGCTGAATTTTTCGAGTATTCATGAAGTTAAGCTTAAACTTTAAACTGTGATTAAAGGGGTAAAAATTATTGTAAAATAAACCGTAAAAAATATAACTCGAAGCTTATCTTCTCAAAATTTACGTCCAAATCACAAAAAAAGAGCTTTCTCTTTCCATCTAAACGTTATTTTACGAATAAAAAAAAAAAAAAAAATAGGAAAACGGTTGACCCTAAAGGCCATCCCTACAACTTCCCGCTAATTCCATACTTAAGCGCTCAAAAATATAATTTTCGTGTCTTTTTGAGCTCTCCGAGCTCGAAAATCTGGTAGAAGTTTAATAAAACACTATTTTTTGAATTTTCAAACCGCAATAACTTTAGAATGAATGAACCGATTTTCGCGCGGTTGAAGGCATTCGACGCAGTTTTTTAAGCCTCATGAAGAATCTTTAAGTTTAAATTGATCGAACTAGGAATTTCGAAGTAATTCCGAGAAAATACTTTGCTGATCAGTTTTTGGAATCGATCGGTAAAGCCGTTTAAAAGTTATTCCAAAAAAAACCACATTTGAACAAAATTTTTTTTTGAAATTTCTCAAATTCGACTGTTTCGAATCCGTTGAAAACTTGATTTTCGAAAAACGGTATGAAATCAATAACTTTCCAACTTTTGAAAATTTTCAATTTTCTTAGCGAGAAGTTAAAAAAACAACTAAAATAGCGTTTTTTTTGTATTTTTATGATTATTAACCATTCATTACCTTTTCAAATCGAAACGCTTATTTTTCAATTGTATTTGTCTGTTCAAATAACTTTGATTCGAATAATGTTCTCGGTAAAGTGTATTTTAATTTCTAGTTCCTATCGATTATTGAAATTATTTAGACTAATATTGATGATTTTTTAATTTTTATATCAAGCTATTATGTTTTCTTAGCGGAACATACGTAAATAAAATCATTTTTTATTAATTATTATACGATTTTTGTAATACGGATTCTATCACTATTTATTTTGGGAAATACTTATGCATGCTTATTTTTAAATACAACTTTTTAAAAATTGTTATTATGTTTTTAGTTTCACGGAAAAGAAAATCTTTCGATATGTTATGTAAGTAATTGGCTGTCACAGCACTGTCCCAGAGTAGTTTCTGGAGTACATAAAGCAATTGTCCATATATTTACTATTGCCTATCGCTATGGTAAAAAACTTTTATCAACTGGAGAATTACAGCTGCGGGTGGAATCAGTTACACCAGTTTTAGAAAAAGCCGTATTTTTTGATAAGCCTGAGAACTTACTACCATTGAGCCATGTTTGGCTATTATCCATCTCCTTACCACTCACATATATTCAGGTATGAATTCTACATACTATTTTTCCAATCTGTTGTATAAACGTAAATATTGAGAAATGAACATTAAAGTAATAGAATTTATTAAATGGCTTTTTGCACTTCACTAGCGTGAACGCTAGTGGGAGTGTTTTATTGTTGATAAAAAAATTTTTTTTCCTTTAGACTGAAGATTCATCACCAGAAAATAATATGGCTAAAACGCTTCCGATATCAAGGAGTCCTTGTCCAAGCCATTGGACTTTACTTTACAGCAGCGATGAACATGGGACAGGGGCTAATCGTTTTCTTCACCACGTGTTGGGGTATCGCGGCCCAACGATAGTCATTATTAAAGGAGATAACGGCAGTAATGGGCATGCTACTTATTGCATATGTAATGCTGTCGAGTGGCGAGAGTCTCATCTTTACTGGGGTGATGCGGACTCCGTTATTCTAGAATTATATCCTACTTATAAGATATTTCAGAAAAAATCGAAAATTTTGTACTTAAACACTGGTATACGAGGATATCCTTATGGGTTAAGAGCTGGAGATGATCCACGAAATCCTATTATTAACATCGATCAATCATTTCACTCAATCAATTTTGAAGGTGCTCCTCATCGTATTACAAGTATCGAAGTGTGGGGTTGTGGCGATCGAAAATCAAGGTAATTTTTAATTATATTATTAATTATTTTGCATTTAAATCATATTATTGACTTTTTACCACTATATTTTGATTCATTTAATTTATGTTTAGTATAAAATGAGCTTTCCGTTTGTATTCACTTTCAGAGAACGACAATTAGAAGTTAAAAAATGGCAATTACAAGAAGTTGAAAAACAAAGAGTTGTAAAGTTAAGCCCTAATGATTGGTTGGATCATCCAGATCGTTATTTACTAGAATTGGCTGGTCGTCAATCATATAATAATGCCAGTAGTTGAAAGAATTTCTGTAAAAATAGTTTATTAAAATGTATATAAATTTGACTGTAAAAAAAATTAATTGTTTACTCCAGTTGTAATAATTAATTACTAAAATCAAATATCTTATATTTTTTCATAATAAAATCATAAAACAAATAAGAAACATTAAAGAAGATTAGTGAATATCAACACTATCATTTTTTTAACTCGTTCAATGTAACAAATATCTTTTATTCACCTAATTACAATTGAGGTAATGATCAATTATAAAACCTGTAATGAATTTGATTTTTAAACTTATCATCTAACTTAGCAACTAGGCTCTACCCTAAGTAGTCCACAGAAAAGATCCGATTTTGAAAGATTTTAAAATCTAAACTGTGAGTTTAAAATACTAATAATAAATAGCTAAGGAGGCTTCGAATTTGTTTAGAAATTATAAGCAAACAAAGAAAACAATAATTGAAAAATGTTTATAATTGAAACTATTGAATTAATATAAGTTTTTAGTACCCACAGAAAAAATTTTGGGCTTAAAAAAAGCTAAAGTTTCTTTTTTGGTAGATTATCGTCTCGAAAAACTATTATTAGCAAAAATATATTTTTGTTTACTTTTACAAGACAAGTTATTTAATTGTATATTATTGCACAAAATTTTTTTCTTATCACCACTAATGTAAGTGACTATCCGAAGTACTCAAATTAGTCGATTGACGGTGAAAATATAATTTTTTTTCTTTCTACTTATAAGTTAAGTACTTTGGATGGTTGAAACGTATAGATTGGTATTAATTATAATTTTTAAAACTAAAAATTTTCCGAAATATTTACAAAATATCGAAGAACGCGAAATTTTGAAAAAAAAAAAAAAATTAGAAAAACGGTAGACCCTGAAGGCAATCAGTGCAACTTCCCGCTCATTTCATACCTAGGTGCTAAAATTGCACTAATGATGTTTTTGAGCTCTCGAACTCATTAGTCTGATAGAAGTTTGATAAAACACAATTTTTCAAATTTTTAAACCGCAATAACTTTTGAATGAATGAACCGATTTTTACGCGGTTGGCGGCGATCGACGTGGTTTTTTATGTTAAGAGCTGATTAGTTTTTGAAATTGATCGGTAGAACCGTTTCAAAGTTATTCCAAAAAATGTCGGAGTTATGTAAAAATAGATATTTATGTCATAAGGCCGTGAAGTGGCGGTTTTCTGACAGCGACGATATTTCGATATGAGCTTAAGGTTTGTGGCGGGAAGGTTCGAAACGGGCGTAATTTTAACGGAAATTTACGCTCGTTTCCGAACATTCGCGTCACAAACACTAAAGCGAATATCGAAAAAAAGTCGTCAAAATTGCCACTAAACGGCCAAATGACATACAATATTTTTTGTTATTATCGCTCCATAAGTTTAACTTTTAAGGGATAGGAGGCAAATAATGACATATTCAAATTTTATGAAGTTTCACAAGGGCAAAAAAAATTAATTTTATATTAATTATCTTTCTATTAATCTTAAAATCTTGCTTACGTCAAGAAAATGTAAATAACTTTTTATTAGTATTTATTTATGGCGTTGTTATTTTTTTAACATTAGGTCCGCTTCGTAATAAACTGCCAGCAGAGAAATAATTAGCGCCACTCAATACTAACTAAGACTAAAAATTAACGGTCGGTACTCTAGAATGTGACTTTTTTTATAATCTCTCAATTTCGTCTGGGTGTACATGAAAAATTCGTAAAAAAAAGGAGGGAGTAAAACTTCACGGCCTAGGCCGTGAAAAAAAGACGATATGGTAGAGTCTCTAGAAAAGAGTCCCTTTACGAACGCCACCCAGCGCTCAAAAGTTGGGCTTCTGGCGCGAGTATAACAAAAAATGACTTGTTTCCAAATATTTCGTCGACGATATCTCTCGAACAAATCAACCGATTTCAACGTTCTTGGCGGCGATCGACGCGGTTTTATGAGCTCTAAAAATTATTCTATTCGATCAAAAACGATCCGAAAAGAAATGTCGTAGTTATGTGAAAAAAACACTTTTCGGTTTTCTTTCGTTCACGATATCTCTCGAACGAATTAATTGATTTTAACCGGATTAGTGGCGATCGATGTAGTTTTTCAAGCTTAAGGGCGGATTAGTTTCTGGAGTTGATCGATAGAGTCGTTTAAAAGTTATGCCAAAAAAATCACTTTCAAAAAAAAAAAATCTGGAAAACGGTTGACCCTCAAGGCCATCCCTGCAACTTCCCGCCAGTTCCATACCTAAACGCTTGAGATTGCACTTATGACGTTTCTGAGCTCTTCGAGCTCAAAAATACAATTTGTGTATTATTTTGAGCTCTCCGAGCTCAAAGAAATAGCTTTTGTATGCTTTTGAGCTCTTCGAGAAGTTTAATGAAACAGTATTTTTTGAATTTTTAAACTGCAATAATTTCTAAATGAATGAATCGATTTTCACGTGATTGGCAGTATTCCACGCACTTTGTCAGAATCTATGATATACTTTTGAACACAAACTGATCGAACCGAAAATCTTAGAGAAATTTGAAAAATTCACTTTTTCCGAATTTTTTCGACAACGATAACTCACGAGCCAATCAACCAATTTTCACGTTCTTGGTAACGATCGACGTGATTTTTTGGGCTCTTATAATTATTATATTTCGTCAAAAATGAGCCAAAAAGAAATCTCGACGTTATGTGAAAAAAACACTTTTTTTCAAAATTTTTCGTTTTCGATAACTCTCGAACGAATCAACCGATTTTGATAGGACTGGTAGCAATTGACGTGGTTTAACCGGTCCAACAGCGATCGACGTATCTTTTCAAGTTTAAGAGCTGATTAGTTTTTGGAAGTGATCGGTGAAGCTATTTAAGAGATTTTTTGAAAAAACATTTTTTTTGAAATTTTTCGTTTTCGATATTTCACGAACGAATCAACCGATTTTGACCGATCCAACGGTGATCGACGTGGTTTTTCATAGTTAAGAGCTTATTAGTTTTTGGAAGTGATCGGTGAAGCTATTTAAGATATTTTTTGAAAAAATATTTTTTTTGAAATTTTTCGTTTTCGATATCTCACGAACGAATCAACCAATTTTGACCGGTCCAACGATGATCGACGTGGTTTTTCAAGGCTAAGAGCTGATAAGTTTTTGGAAGTGGTTAGTGAAGCCGTTTAAAAGTTATTACAAAAAAACCATTTTTCGAAAATTTTGTTTTTGAGATTTCTCAAAATCTAGCGAACCGAATCGATTCAAATTTTCACGAAAATTAATGGCAATGATACTCTTTGGATCGCCACCTATTTCGATCCGATCGGCCGAGCCGATCAAAAGTTATAAGAGGTTTACATACATACATACATACACACACACACACACACACACACACACACACACACACACACACACACACACAGGAACTCTACCGCTCAGAATTCTAGCTGAGGAAAGACGGAACCTTTACCAACGAAAGAGGTCAACCACACTAAGTGCCGAGGAACTCAGAGCTGAAGAACGGCAAAACAGCATTGCACGATGGCAATCGCAGTGGGACGCCGCGACAACAGGAAGATGGACACACCGTCTCATACCGAAGATCGACATTTGGCTTAACCGGAATCACGGTGAGGTCAATTACTATCTTACGCAGATGTTGTCGGGACATGGGTGTTTCCGAGAGTATCTACACCGCTTCAAGCACGATGACTCTTCGGAGTGCCCGACCTGCCCAGGAGTTGCTGAAGATGCGGAGCACGTCTTCTTTGTATGTCCTCGTTTCGACCCACAGCGTGAAGAGCTGGAGAGGATCCTGAACCAGAGATTGCAACCAGATTCACTAGCCCGAGAAAAAATATTTATATATAATTATATATATTTATATATAAATTGGTTATATATGATTATATATGAAAAATAGCCAAATATAATCATATCTAATTATATATAATTATGTATAATTATATATAACTATATATAACAATATTTAATTATAGATTTATTACATCTAATTAATTATTGGGTTAATTTTACGGATAGAGTATTTAATATGGTCCTACGCAATTCTGTATAACTGATCAAAATGCAAAAAAAATATCTAGATCTAATTTTATGGCTATAACACCAGCGGTCACCCATCCAACTAATAACCCTACTCAATGCTGCTTAACTGTGGTGATCTCCGTGCGTCTTGAAGTTTCTATCTGCTATGCTGCTATTTTAGACAATAATGATTCTATGATCTACTTAATGCATCATATGAGTTTATCTTAAATATAATATAAAAATTGATTTTATAATATATTTGAATAGTCATAGTTCATAATTAATTTATTTTAATAAACTATTCATAAAATAAATAATGATTTTACTATTACGTAGGGGCAGAGCAGACAAAACATCTCATAGAAAATATGACAAATTTTGTATTTCAGAATTATGTAAACGTAATTATAAACATCATTTTACACTTTTCGTAATTACCAAAAAAAAATTTTTTTTCAAAGAAAAAATTTTTATATATGTTAATTATATATAAGCATATATAATTATATATACTTATATATAATTAGATATGGGACTATGTATAATCTTGCATGGCTGTATATTGCTCCATATATAATCATATATAATTATATAAAATCATACATGATTATATATGGAATTGAATGTTAGGTTATATATAATCATATATAATTAGATATGACTATATATGAAGCAATATACAGCCATGCAGAATTATATATTGTTCCATATATAATTATATATAAATATATATAATTATATATAAATATTTTTTCTCGGGAGTGACTTCCCAAAACTATAGTTTCACTGATAGATATATTTGTAGAAGTAATTTGTATATGTATAAGAGAGTGATAAACAAACTTACTTGTTAACAATTTTTTTCAATATTTTTTTTTGGAGAGAAATAAACATTTTTAAAATATTCACAATATGTATCAGTATTAAATTTATCATTTTTTATTCACATGGAAAATATTTTTTGAGCAGTTTTGAGAGTTTTATACATTTTTCAGCAACAAAGAAATGATAGTTAAAAATAAT
>CAJNRD030001123.1:12779229-12791408 GCA_905319865.3 Cotesia congregata
ATGTATGATGGCCTGCTGAGACTGACTCTTCCAAGGAGTGTCAAGCTTGTTGCATATGCAGATGACGTAGCCGTAGTGATTGTTGCCAAACACCTTGACGAGATAAACCATATGTTTGATCTCACTTTTGAGCGCGTTAACCGGTGGATGGACGCAGTGAACCTGCAACTGGCGCACCATAAGACTGAGGCAGTGCTTATTACCAGCAGAAAAGCGTTAGAGACCATCAAGCTTAAAGTCGGCGAACAAGAAATCACATCACAACCTTACATCCGATATTTGGGAGTGATGCTTGATGCCCGTCTCAACTTTAAACTGCAAGTGGAACACGTCAGTGCCAAAGCGTCAGTAGTGATGGCTAGTCTCGCACGACTGATGCCGAACGTTGGAGGTCCAAAGGAGAGCAGGAGACAACTACTATCATCATTTGTCACATCGGTGCTCACATATGGAATATCCATTTGGGCAGACGCGCTGGAGTTGCAAGAATCATGGAGAAAAGCTGGACCAGTATATCGACTGAGCGCTGTAAGACTAGCCAGTGCATTCCGTACGATATCAGAAGTAGCAGTGTGTGTCATTTCAGGAACTTTGCCGCTCAGAGTTCTAGCTGAGGAAATACGGAACCTTTACCAACGAAAGAGGTCAACCACACTAAGTGCCGAGGAACTCAGAGCTGAAGTACGGCAAAACAGCATTGCACGATGGTAATCGCAGTGGGACGCCGCGACAACAGGAGGGTGGACACACCGTCTCATACCGAAGATCGATATTTGGCTTAACCGGAATCACGGTGAGGTCAATTACTATCTTATGTTGCAGATGTTGTCGGGACATGGGTGTTTTCGAGAGTATCTACGCCGCTTTAAGCACGATGACTCTTCGGAGTGCCCGACTTGCCCAGGAGTTGCTGAAGATGCGGAGCATGTCTTCTTTGTGTGTCCACGTTTCAACCAACAGCGCAATGAGTTAGAGAAGATTCTGAAGAAGAGAACCCAACCAGAGTCAATAGTAGAGGCAATGTTGTCGTCAGAAGCTGCCTGGAACGCTACCAACACGTTTGCAACAGAAGTCCTCAAAGACTTGCGTTCCACCGAAAGAAGAAGAGCAAATAGCAGAAGATAGAAGGAAGGTAGTTAACAACTTAGCCACCAGAAGGAAGAACAGTAGCTAGATCCTCCCCTCACGAAGTAATGCCTGACGGCGGTTTCCATGAGGGATTAGAGGAAAGAGGAAAGGGGTTTAGGGTTTAGTGGGTAGGGGCGTTAGCGTCGAGTTTTAGTATGACGCTGCGTCGAGTCGCCACATATCCAGGCCAACAACTATGCCTAGAATCCGTAAAAAGGATTCCCCCCCCCTAATGAAAAAAAAAAAAAAAAACAACACACACACACAATTTCAAATTACAAATTATTCCCATGTTAATTAGACGACAAGTGGCATCAACAACTTTAAATGAAGTAAAAAAAGGACAATTAACAAATTCTATCATAAGTTAAGGATGACTTATTTTAAGGATGCAAGATTATGTCTAAAAAATAAAAAAAGTTGAAATTAATTTATTATTTAATATTTTCATGTCGTGCATTTGATTTGTAAATACTCAAAACTAAATATTATCCCGAGAAAAAATATTTATATATAATTATATATATTTATATATAAATTGGTTATATATGATTATATATGAAAAATGGCCAAATATAATCATATATAATTATATATAACTATATCCCAGTAAACACGTTTACGTCAATGTGACGTCAAATTGAGATTGGGCTATGTCAGAATTTACGTAAGATATAAGTCACGAATGAGTCATATGTGACTCATTATTTCACACTTCCTGACGTAAGATTCTGACGTAAAAATATGACGTAGTCATGACGTCAGTATTATGTCTTCATGACATTTATGACGTCAATATGACGTACCTGTGATGCCTATATCATGATAATGATGTCATTATGACGTAAAAGTGATGTAAAAATTGTACCTCAGAAAAAGTATTTAAAAAAATATTTCTCAAAAATAAAAAAATTGCAATTTCAAAATCAATTATAGTATTGTGGACTTATTACAAGCTTTGAAACACTAGATATATGTAAGTACTTGATGAAAAAATCTTGAGGTATGCTGGGTTCGAACTCGGGTCCTCACGTGTCGAAGTCTGGAACGCTGCTCACTTGTCCAAGTAACGATTCGTGTAACATAATGACTAACTTATGTGTTAACCCTTACATGACGAAAAATACTTATTTCATAATTTTTTCTGAGATTAAATGGATTTTAAGAGCTGCCCTCGCGGTTTTAAGAATGCCGTAAAAATACCGTAATTTTTCGGCATTTATACTCATGCCGTATATTTACCGTAATAATGCGGTTAAACTATAGTTGTTTTGGCCAGTTTTTATACTGTAAATATCCAGTATATATACTGCGTTTATGCTGTACAGTTATCGAAAATATACTATACAATTACCGCATTAATGCCCAAATTTTACCCAAAAAATTCCAAATAATTACCGTAATAATACAGTAACTTTTCCTAAAATTTTCTGACATAATGGAAAATTATTAAAAATTTGGTTTTATTTTCAGTTCACTTCTGCAATCGCTACTTTGCAAAAACAAATACTGTTTTTAAATAAATACTATGTAGAATATTATTGTTTAATTAGGTATTTAGCGGTAATGAATATTAAAGAATACATTTGTTAAGTAAATATATTCTAATTTCAATTTCAATTTTTAATTTCTCACTTAGAAAATTGCAAATTTTCTAAAATCGAAAAGTTACATTGTTTCACATATATAACTACATTATTTAATTTTAAATATGCTTATCGTAAGATGGACGGTATGGCTTAATTTATATAGAATAAGCAAAAATAAATATGGTACAAGCCGGGTAGCTCAAATGGTAGAATAGCCGACTTGTCCTCGGGAGGTTCTGGGTTCGAATCCCAGTCTGAGCTTTATTTAATTTTTCACCATTTTTTAAATATGGTTTTAATACAGTCATTTTACCGCCTTATTACCATAAATATACCGCATCTTTAGCGTAAATATTTCGCATTTTTACGGTAAATGTTCCGTAATATTTCGATAAAAAAACTGACCAAAACAACCGAAAAAATACGGCATTAATACTGTATAACTGCGACATTTTTTCGGCATTTACAAAACCGCTAGGGTGGAACCGTATACAATTCAAGTCTAATAATTTATACAATTTCATAAAATTTCATTAAAACTCATGAAATTTTATAAAGTTCTATAAAACTTTGTAAAAACTCTTATTAAAGGCTCGCTACTGAAACTTGCGATAATGAATAGGCAATTTGTAAATTTTTATAAAAATTAATTTAATGTTATATTTTCAAAAATTTTCGTGTAAAAGCGGACACAGAACTTTACATGGTTGAGCGAAATTTTTTCAGAGTAAACGATATATCCGTGTCACTTGAATATTTTTTAATACTTATTTGATTTCTCAAGACTCGAATTTTTTTCTTTTTTTTAAATAATTTTTTCCAAAAATTTAGTATTTTTTATTTGGATTTTTCTTTTTCAAAATTTCAATTTACGAAATTTAGATTTTTTTTAAAAATTGAAACTCTTTTAAGAATAACATTTTTTTAATCTATAGTTTTTTTTAATTTCAATTTTTTTCGAAATTTGAATTTATTTTATTTAACACACTAACAACATTATGAAACTTGATATAAAATACTATTAGTCTCGTCAATGACAATCATGGAACTGATTGAATTATTTCTAATACAATGTTTCATAAGTAGCAGCACTAATGTCAGAAAATTATTTTTCAAGTAATAGTACAATATTTAAATGACTGACATTTAATTTCTTGACGCAAAATCATAAGAAATTGTCATTGATGTAAACACATGATATTAATCTTACATCAAGATTACGTACAAACGTGACTTGTCACTGATGTAAACGCTTGATGTTAAACTTACGTCAAGATTACGTACAAACGTGACTTGTCACTGATGTAAACGCATGATGTTAAACTTACGTCAAGAATACGTACAACCGTGACTTGTCACTGATGTAAACGCATGATGTTAAACTTACGTCAAGATTATGTACAACCGTGACTTGTCACTGATGTAAACGCATGATATTAAACTTACGTCAAGATTACGTACAATCGTGACTTGTCACGGATGTAAACGCATGATATTAAACTTACGTCATTATGACATACAATGATGGCATTAATTTTACGTAATATTGTAGTTTATATATTATGTCAGTTGTACGTAATATCTAAGTCATTTCCGTGATATCATAGAGAAGTAATAAACTTACATCAGTATGATGTCAAAATTATATCATATATTATTACATCATAATTGGATCACAAAACAGGTCAATTGTACGTCATATTAAAGTAAAATATTGTGACATTCCTATGACTTATAAATGACGTCATATTAAAGTCATGTGTTCACTGGGATATAATTATATATAACAATGTTTAATTATATATAACAATGTTTAATTATATATAACAATGTTTAATTATATATAACAATGTTTAATTATATATAACAATGTTTAATTATATATAACAATGTTTAATTATATATAACAATGTTTAATTATATATTTATCACATCTAGTTAATTATTGGGTTAATTTTATGGATAGAGTATTTAATATGGTCCTACGCAATTCTTTAAAAATAATTAAAATGCAAAAAAAAATGTCAGTACATAATTTTACTGCTATAACACCAGCGGTCACCCATCCAACTACTAACCCTACTCAATGCGGCTTAACTTTGGTGATCTCTGTGCGTCTTGAAGTTTTTGTCTGCTATGCTGCTATCTTAGACAATAATGATTCTATGATCTACTTAATGCATCATATAAGTTTATCTGAAATATAATATAAAAATTGATTTTATAATATATTTGGATAGTCATAGTTCATAATTAATTTATTTTAATAAATTATTCATAAAATAAATAATGATTTTACTATTAGGTAGTAGTAGAGCAGACCAAAACATTTCATAGGAAATGTAAAAAATTTATATTTCAGAATTATTTAAACGTAATTATGAACACCATTTTGCACTTTTTGTAATTATCAAAAAAAAATTTGTTTCAAATAAAAACTTTTGATCACATCTAACTATACAAGTCTGATTACCCTAGCGGTTTCGACGACTCAGCGTAAACTCGGAGTTTGCGCGGAGTTACTGTGGAGTATACGCCTTCTCGGAGTTTAATCGGAGTATAAGCGGAGTTTACGCGGAGTTTTAGAGGTGTATGCAAGGAGTATCGTGTGCAGTTACGACACGGAGTCAGAAAAGTGTATTATTAGAGTTTTCGAAAAGTTTTCGACGAGTTTTTCCGGAGTCGCTATGGAGTTTACCTCGCGTTTTTGTTGGATATTTTCGGAGTTGCAGTGGAGTTTTTTTGGCGTTTTCGTCGAGTTTTTGTGGAGTATTTTCAGAGTAGCTAGGGAGTTTTTGTCGAGTTTTTTTCGATGTTTTGCGGAGCTTTATAAGAGTTTCGTTGGTGTTTTTTCGGAGTTTTGGTAGTGTTCTTATGGAGTTTACTCGCGATTAATAATTCTTCATGGGATGAAAATTAAATTTGATTTCACAAAGATGACTATAAATAAATCAATTTTCAATAACGGTGTAGTTTTTATTAATTTATTTATTTATTTACAAGTTTAAATATATTTATCTACATAGAATATGTTATTCAATAAATATATTATGAAGTTTATAAGTAAAATATACGATACATAAAAAAATGACATCATAAAAGAATTGTCATAAGTTTACAGTTGATCCACTGAAACAATATTATCATAATTTAAATTAGAATTTTATCAATACATAAAGTGATTCAAAACTTTAATCGGTTTCCGTAAGATAGACAGTTTTGTTTATTACTGCGGGTTTTATTAGGTGACTGAATAGTAGCTACGGACAATGTCTCAGCTAGCTTGACCGCTTGAGTCCTTGACTCGTTATGGAACACGGTCCGGGTTCGAGTCCCGGTCTGTCCGAATTATTTTTTTCGGTTTTTCATTCATTATCCATCAGAAAACTCCGATAAAACTCGCAAAATACTCTTGGAAAGCTCCACAAAAACTCGGTGAAGATGCCGACTAAACTTGACAGAAAATCCGAAAAAACACCGATAAAACTCGGGGAAAACTTCATGAGAACACTAGCGGAATTCCAACCAAACACCGTAACGATCTCAATTAATCACCAATTAACCACTATCGTCTTCATGTGTCACAACTGCACACAATACTCCGAGTTTACTCCCCATATACGCCGATTATACTCCGTCGTTACGCTGAGTTTCGGACGAGTTTCTACAGAGTTCTATCGGTGGCACCGAAACCGCTAGGGTAGATCTAATTATATAAAGACTCATTCATATATAATCAGATCTGATCATATATAGACTTATATATGGATTATACATGGGGTTATAACAGGCAAGTATGATTATATCCGAGAAAAAATTTTTATATATAATGTTAATTATATATAAGCATATATAATTATATATACTTACTAGCTGACCCGGCAAACGTTGTTTTGCTATATGAATTATTCTAGAGTATGAAAATATATCTTATTTATTGTAAGTGTGTGCGTATGTGGTATATGAGTGGAAGACCTCAACGAAACGTAACATACTCATTCTAACGACGATTTCTGAGGTTAAGTTGTAATGGGTGTTTATTTCCCGCTCATTTGACCCTTGATTAAATTTAAATAATAGCAATTTTTATAAATAAAATGATTCTAAGATTTACCAGGGTGCCACCAGGATTTTTCAATGCGGTTCCTGGAACCGGAAACCAGAGCTGAGCTTATAATCTACAGAGAGAGAGAGTGGAGGAAGGTGTTCTGAAAATGAATAAATTTTTATTTAACAACGGATCCAAAAATTTATTAACAAAATAAAATAACAACTCGTGCACTTGCACGTACTCCCAACTCACTTACAACTACCTTAACACTACGACTTCTTACTTCACGCTTTCCACAGGAAAGTCGCTACTACAACTTATATCTATTTTCGAAGATTTCGGGCTAGAACCGTCGCCTCATCACCCTGCACAGAGACTAATCGTATGCAAGAGCTCGTTGACTCGGCTCACGGAAGTAGTCGACCCAGTGACTAAACGTAGACCGATGTCCTCCCGCGAGCGTATCAAATCTTAATCCCACAGTACCCCAACCTGGCGTCTATACTGTGGTTTCTAACTACGTTGCGCTGTCCACCGGACCCTCACGCTCTACGCCAGCGAAACACCTCGCAAAGAGACTAATCGTATGCGAAGGAACGCTGGTAGCACTCACACACACCACACTATCCTTACGTCGCGCTGTCCACCGGACCCTCACGCTCTACGCCAGCGAAGCACCTCGCAAAGAGACTAATCGTATGCGAAGGAACGCTGGTAGCACACACACACACACATAACCCACGCGTCTCACACATACACTGACTCTACTTTACTTTTTATTTCCGGATTTACAAAATGGAACTCCAAAAATTTACAACGTTAATTTTCACTAAATTTTTCAGTCATTAGCTCGCAATTTACAATTAACAATTTTTCACGATTAGTAAAAAGTATTTCTTAAAAATTCCGGCTTAAAACCGACGCTTCTTTTCCCTCCAAATTTAACACGAGCTTAACTCAACAAATTAACCAAATTCTAAGAATATTCTTTATAAAATTAACTAAATTTTACTCGGACGTAATTCACACGAATAAATAGTTTTATAAAGAATTTTACCGGAATAATGATATTAAATTATTGACGAATTTTATAGGACATGAGTTCAATATATAAGACAACCCAAGTAGAAATTGGCAATTAAATTAGATCATTAATTAGTGATTTAGTTTATCTACGGGTATATCAGTCTTATCTGCGCCAAAATTTAGCAAATTAATTCTCATTAATTAATATCACGTGGAATAATTATTTTCCGGTAATTAAGAATGACGATTAGATAATTAATCATTCATCTCGGTGTAAAAATAAATACAGAAAATTATCCACAGGTGTTAAATTTCTAAATGCGTCGCAGATTCTCAATAAGTAAATTTCCGGTAATTAAAATTGTTTCCAAATATAATATAAATAATTTCCATAAATAATAAAATATAAATCAATATAAAATAATTAATTAAATGGTAATTCAATTGCTATAATTTATTATAATAGTCCAGTTATTACTTTTATAAATTTACTGCGTCACAAAATTCACAAGGAATTTGCGCGCTCAAAATGGACGCCGTTGCTCGTTACTGCGTAGTTAGCTTGACCTCGGGTACCGACGCTTGACCAAGTCGTGAGTTGCTGATTGGAATATTTCTCGATGTTCAGAATTTAATTAAATAATAAAAATGAATTTAATTTAGCCAATCTTGAGATGTTAATAATTATTAACTGACCACATTAATAATTTTAATTATTCACGACTGCTAACCCAAGAGGTCTAGAACATTCCTCGGGTGTAAAATCCCCAGGAGGAAATGTTCACAAAGCTAACAAATTAAATTGATTTAAATAATTAATTATTATTAACGAAATATTATTAGACAATTGAATTACCATAAATTAAATTAATGAATGAGAAGTAGTATTATTATAGTAGTAATATTGATGAGCCGGGTATTTGAGTACGCTCCCCCAAGGCTCATCATTCTCAAAGTCCAATACCTGGTGTAAGTTGGCTTGAAGAACTCCCGGGCTTCCTTCTTGGACTTCTGGATGTTACTCGTTTCAGCACTACACTACTTCTCCCGACACAACGCATGGCTCACCTATTTAACGACTCCCCAAAATACCCCCTCTTACTCTCTTTCTCTAGGCCCGAAGATCGATGCGCTCAATGCTAGTCGAAAAGTTATCGATCTCTGGCGACTTATCGATTAAGGGTAATTTACCCTGTTACAAAGTTTTAAGATGAGCCAAATCTGTCGATTAGTTATTAAATGAAAGCAATTCAATAATTTTCGAAACTCGATAAGATTTTCACTTTTACCGTATTTCGGTGCAATAACAATTAAATGCGATTTTATATTCAATTTGTGTAAATTGAATCTGAAAGTTTATATAATAAGTTAATAAGCTTTAATTTGCATACTTATTCATTTTTCCAAATTAAACAGTTTAGAAATGACAGTAATTTAAACATTTTTGAAAATCGCAATAATTATCGTAATAATTACCGTAACTCCTCTTTTTTCTCGCTTCACAGCATTATTTAATTTTAATTTTAAAAATGTGGATTATAAATGCATCAAATATTATAAATGTTGAATCATAACAAAGATACAGTATTACTTTATTATTAATGTTGGATCATAACAAAGACACAGCATGACACAGACTGTAGAAAACAAAAACACATTGTAAATTGTAACTTAAGATATTATAGAAAAAACCATTTTAATTCATTAGACAGAGAAAATTATATTGTAGCACTAAAAGAGTATAAAAGACTGTGTAAAATTAAAAAAAGTAAATATATAAATAGGTTAACTATAGATGTCAATAACGCGAAGAAACCGCTTGAATTTTGGAAAGCGTTAGGCAAATTTCGCGGAAAGTCCTTTAATTTACCAGATATTACAGGAGCCCAATGGGTAGAGTACTACAAAAGCATCACAAGCCCACACATCCCCGATAACTTTCTATTTTTTGGCATTCTAGATCCGTACTTAGATAAAGATTTCACTACGGCTGAATTAACAAAAGCGCTGAAATTCAGCAAAATTAATAAATCACCGGGCGAAGACGCGATTTCAAACGAATTTTTTAAATCGTTACCTTATTATTGGAAGCTATATATTTACTGAGTTTATTTAATAAGGTTCTCCGAGAGGAAGAGGTCCCCGAGTCTTGGTCGAACATAATTGTGTCTATGATCCACAAGAAAGGTGATAAAGATGACCCAAATAATTGCAGAGCTATTGCTCTTGTGAATCATATCATCAAGTTATTTACATCAATGTTAGCTTATAAACTCTACACTTGGGCAAATAAATGTAAACTGTTACCGGAGGGACAGGCAGGCTTTAGATCTCGCCGAGGGTGCATGGATAATCTATTTGTGTTTAATGGAAATAATCCATTCGAGTCTTAGGCAAAAGAAGGGCACTGCGTATATAATTTTTGTCGATTTTAAACGGGCGTTTGATTCCATAAATCACGACAAATTATGGATTAAGCTTTTAAATTTAGGCGTAAGTGCAAAACTAGTTAGAATTCTAAAAAAATTATATGAAAAAGCCTGCATAAAAGTTAAAGCAAAAGATGGATTATCTGAGAAAATAGAGATAAATGAAGGTGTACTACAAGGCGAGATCTTGAGCCCGCTTCTGTTCATTCTATACATTTCGGACATGGAGGATTTCTTTCGCTCGAAGAATCTTTATGGTATAAGTATTAATCAAATCACAGATGTGTTACTATTATTATATGCTGATGATCTAGCCATTATTGCTAGAAACAAAGCAATGGTGGCGGCTTTGTTAAAAGTTCTAGCGGAATACTGCGAGATAAATCAACTCACAGTAAACGAGAGTAAAACAGAAATCTTATACTGTCGAAAAGCTGGACGAATCCCTAAAAAACTTAAGTTTCTTTATAATGATAAAAATATTAAGGTTGTATCAAGCTATACATATTTAGGTATTCCCATATCTTCATCCGGGCGATCTAGACTTGCAATGTTGAATGCAATTAAAAAGGCAAGGCTCGCAATTGGCGCGGTAATTTCACTAATCTATCGCTCTAAAATAAAAAACTTCGATATTATTACTGATCTGTTTGACGGAATGGTTGCCTCAGTAGCCCCCCAAGTAACATGTGCTTGCCCGGGAACAAATGATCAGGACTGATCAGACCTGTTCATATCTGATCAGACCTGAAATCCGACCTGATCAGGCCTGTTCAGGTATGATCAGGCCTGAAATTAGGTCTGATCAGACCTGTCCATGTCTGTTCATGTCTGAACCGTTAGATACGCTCAGACCTGATCAGACCTGTCCATGCCTGTTCATGTCTGTTCATGTCTGAAGTGTTAAATACGCTCAGACCTGATCAGACCTGATCAAGCCTGTTCATGCCTGCTCATGTCTGTTCATGCCTGTTCATGTCTGAAGCATCAAATACGCTCAGACCTGATCAGATCTGATCAAGCCTGTCCATGCCTGTTCATGTCTGAAGCATTAAATACGCTCAGGCCTGATCAGACCTGATCAAGCCTATGCATGAGCAAGATTTTGGTGCCAGCGTCTTGAGCAAAACCCCTAGTTGTTAGTGTCTTTTTCTACATATGGGTCTTGCTCAAGTTTATTTAAAAAGACATGGTTCAAGATTTATATATAACTAGCTCAAGACATCTTGTGCAAGAATATGAGACAAGTCTAAAGCAAGGAGCATTGAAAAACTTTCTGACGCATTTTTTGTACCAGAAACTCACAACAAAGACTTACCCATGAATTGCTCAAGATTTGCTCAAGATCCATAATTCTCAGAAATCCACTGATTCTATACAAAATATAGGAGGGGTAGAATGATGCGAACGTTCATTCGAAAACATTTTATCTTGAGCAAATCTTAAGCAACTCTTGCACAAGTATATTTAGCATGCTTTTGGTGTCAGTCTTTCTCAAGACTTGAGCTATAATCTGGCCCAAAGATCTTGTACTAAGCTTGTAAATTGAATTTGCTACAAGTATCTGGAGCAAGACCCATAGGTAGAAAAAGACACTAACAACTATCGAAATTGAGACCAGATTTGTTCAAGCCTTGTAAAAGATTGCTATATGGGCCTATACGCGTCTCCTGTATGGGCCTTGAGATACTCTGATGAACTGGACAGCCTGCAAACTGAATTCTTTAAGTCAGTATTATGTCTCAAACGTACTACTTCTAACGCCCTGGTTAAATTTGAAACCAATAGAATTGATTTATCATATAAAATCTGGAAACAAACATGAAAATGGCTAGTTACCCTGGCGGATTCGTAGTCACGGTAAAATGATCGTGAAACGACGGTGAAAGCACCGTCAATTCACAGTGTAGACAAATTATCGTCGAATAACCGTCACTTGACTGTCGAACGACCGTC
>CAJNRD030001123.1:12792976-12807529 GCA_905319865.3 Cotesia congregata
ATATTTAGGTATTCCCATATCTTCATCTGGGCGATCTAGACTTGCAATGTTGAATGCAATTAAAAAGGCAAGGCTCGCAATTGGCGCGGTAATTTCACTAATCTATCGCTCTAAAATAAAAAACTTCGATATTATTACTGATCTGTTTGACGAAATGGTTGCCTCAGTAGCCCTATACGCGTCTCCTGTATGGGCCTTGAGATACTCTGATGAACTGGACAGTTTGCAAACTGAATTCTTTAAGTCAGTATTAGGTCTCAAACGTACTACTTCTAACGCCCTGGTTAAATTTGAAACCAATAGAATTGATTTATCATATAAAATCTGTAAACAAACATGGAAATGGCTAGTTAATATATTAAGAATGGACAAAAATAGACTGCCGCATATATGTCTCATGAAACAAATCACAGTATATAAAAACAATGAAAAATCTGCCGAGCTTAACTGGTTTGCCCAAATATGTAATTTTATAAAATCAGTAGACAATAATTACATGTATCTCATTGACACAAGAGACAGTATAACATGGGAAATAGCAGGTGAAACACTCTTAAATAAATATAAAAACATTCTGAATGAAAAAATCTTAATTCAGACTAGCAATATTGCATACCTGGAATCTAATGTTGTTTGCAAACCAAACACAAATAGATATCTCAAATGCAATGTTGACTTAAAAATTAAGAAAGTATTCGCACAAATATGCACTGCAAACAATTTTTATTTTAAAATCATAACTAATGGTCAAGTGAACGAATTTTTCCCATTTTCTAACTGTCCTGTATGTGAGACAGGAGAAAAAGATACCCTGACTCATTTCCTATTTAGTTGTCCTATTCTCAATAAAATCAGACCAAAACTCTTTAATAGCATTAAACTCGATAAATCAAACAACACTTTAAATGAACTATTAAACCTACACATGCCAAACGAACTAAAATCACTCTATCATAATATTGTAAGTTTCTGTAGCTTAAGAGGATCCAAACTATGTAACATTGTAAACTAAAATTATCTTTATTTCTAAATATTAAATTCTTAGTAATACTTTAGTAAATAAAAGACTGAAATACTGTAACCTCTATTGCAAAAAATGTAAATGTACAAAAAAGCAATTAGGGCCAGTTTTTCAATCCGGGAGAAAATTTTATCCGAGATAAAAGTACTGTCAATATAATAAAAAAAAAAATAAATAATTTAGCGACGTGATATTGCTCTCAGTTAATTCTTCATGAATTTGGTCATTTATTTAAATAATATTATTTTTTAAAAAATAAATGTATCATAAAAATAATAATAACCTCTTGTTGTGTCATTTAAATCGTTTTTAAATTAATTAACACAATTATAGATTAATAATAGATATGTCAAACGCAAGATATGAGCTCGAAGAGCACAAAAGCATAGAACAGCGACCGCTTTGAGCTCGGAGAGCTCAAAATAACATATAAATATTGTAATTTGGAGCTCGAAGAGCTCGATAACATTAAAAGTGCAATTTCAAGCGCTTAGATGTGGAATTACAGCGGGAAGTTGCAGGGATGGCCTTCAGAGTCATCCGTTTACCTAATTTTTATTTTATTTATTTACAATCAGTGAATTGTCACAATTGGAGATTAATATTTCTGTGACATGCGGCTAATGTTTATTTATTTAAATTAAAAATAAGTGACTGAATTCAGAAAGAACTACTCGTACGCAATATCACTATGCTGAATTATTTATTTTCATCATTCTATTGGCAGTACTTTTATTCCGGATAAAATTTTATCTCGGAATGAAAAACTGGGCCTTAATAAATATATAACAAAGACACAGTAATACCATACCTTTAATATTTATAAAAAATTTCATTATATTAATTTTATATTTGAAAATTGTATTTTTTTTCCTAAATAACTTTTAAAAGAATTTATAATTTTTTTTTAATGTGAGCTTGGCAAAACAAAACCCTATTGATCAGCTATCGACCGGGGTTGGAAAATATAAAATTTTACTAAAAAATCAGGGTTGATCGTAGAAAGCTGAAAATTGAGAGTAATATGAGATTTTTTAATTCTAAGTCATGACAAAACAAAAAATAAAAATCTTGCCAAAAGAATTAAAGTTTATAATTAACAAATAGAAAATAGGGGTTGATTGTAGAGGGCTGAAAAATTGAGAGTTGTATGAAATTTTTCATTTTAAGTCATGACAGAATAAAAAATAAATTTTCGCCAAAAAATAAAAGTTTATAATTAACAAATAAAAAATAGGGGTTGACCGTAGAGGGGTGAAAAATTGAGAGTAATATGAAATTTTTTATTCTAAGTCATGACAAAATAAAAAAAAAAAATTCTTGCAAAAAAATAAAATTTTTTAATTAACAAATAAAAAATAAGGGTTGATCGTAGAGGGGTGAAAATTTAGGGTTGCATGTATTTTTGTATGCTGTATCGTGAAAAAATGAAAACAAAAAATTTTGTATAAAAAATAAAAAAAAATTTTAGGGGTGGACCACCCTTAACATTTAGGGGGATGAAAAATAGATGTTGTCCGATTCTCCACCCTGGCCGATATGCACGCTAAGGATCACGAAAATCGGTCGAGTCCGGTCGAGTATGGTAACTAACATTGTGACATGGAAATTTTATATTTGCTGGGTGTGTAAGGCATAGTGGGGGACACAAAACTGATGTCAGCGTCCGCTGCGGACAATACAGAACTAAGGGTGGCTCTTTATTACTATAAGCTATGAAAATAACACGTGGGTTAGTTTAATTAAATAAATAAAATATAATGGGTCATCAAAATTGTTGTGTAGTTGGATTGTAAAAATACTAGTAGAAATAGTAATTGTAAATTTTATAAGTTTCCGGTTGCCAATTAGAAATTAAATCAAGATCACATGTAATTGTCGGCCGAGGCGAAGCCGAGGTTGACAAACATGTGATCTGAGACATTTCTTACTTTACTTCCCTAGGTGTGTAATATACTATAATCTTATATTAAAAATAGAAAATCAAATCATCAATAAAAATCTATTACTCAAACTATAGATATATAAATACATATAAATATTGTGTAAATACAAAAAAATATTTTTAAAATCTTGCACTGAAAATTCTTAAAATTTTCTACATCTCAAATTTTTTCTCTTAATTCTTTTTAAATAATTTTTTTCAATAAAAAAATTATAAAAATTTTTTGATGTCGGCTAATTTAATTTTCATCTAAATTGAACACATCAATTTATTTAAATTTATTCCGCGTAACAAAGTTTCATTTTATGCCCGGAAGATAGCAGTATATTCATAATCAATGAATTTGTAGTCTGGTACTAAGATGGAAAAAAATATTTTTAAGACCAGTTTTTCAATCAGGAATAAAATTTTACCCAAGATAAAATTGTTATTGTTAGTATATTTGTATACACAAAATATATAGACATATTTTAGCATTGGATAAAATTTTATCTTGGATTGAATAACTGACCCTTAAAGTTTGGAATTTTATGTTTGATATCACAAGCAATTCACCAGCTAGCTCGATTAGCTCGATACATATTTTTTTAAGAAATAGAACGTTAAAAAAAAATATCTTATGATTTTTCGATACATTTACTTTTTCAAAAACTATTCGATGTTTAAGTTTGATAAATCCTATAAATTGGCAGATTTTCTTTCATTTTCGGTGAAATTATTAAGTATTGTTTAGAAATAAAAGATTGTCAAACTTATGAATATTTCTAATATTTCAAACCTAATTTCTCCAACCTGAAATGAGTCCAACGCACTCTACTGTCACATTTATAAATCAATCTGTTAACAATCTTCCAACTATGTGGCACAACATCGCATTATCGCACTAATGCTGGTTGTTGTGAATCCGAAAGGATTGATCACAACGCTCTCTGTATATTAACATAGAATTACGTATAAAAAGATGGCTGCAATGAATGATAGCGGGAAAAACCCAGTAAGATTTAAAATATGTATTTATTTGTAATAGTATTAGTAAGAGAAATAAGAATCTTTCAAATGTCGTAAACCTTTCTATTTTAAATTCTATTGTCAAGTATGGGAATTTTTCTATCATAAATTTTAGGGTATAGACGAATTTATAATTACCGGAAACTCCCAAGGGAAAACATAAAAACTTTTAAGTGCCGTGCAGTTAGTCTAGACATTCTAAGAAAAATTTCCTTGTTAAAATAAACTTACGCTTGTAATTGTAATGGTCACTTAGAATAAGATACCGAACGTTTTGGAATATTCTTTACGAAACTAGAGAAAACCCAGAGATCTTTATTTATTAATTTTTATTGTCATAATCTTTTAAGAAGCTTATTTTCCAAAACGTTCGCTAAAAAAAGGGATTACTCGAGTACCTAGGGCTAGGTCATAAAAACCAGACATCAAGGCGGGCTGCAAATGACCTGGGAACATCGAGGGTTGTCGTGACGTCATTTCAACATGGTCCCATTTTGCCAACTCGAGAAGGGATGCTAGCCGAAGACGAGAGCTGCAGAGGCGCGCGCAACTACCCTCACTACCCTCTGGGCCTCTCCCACTCCAAAGGTACGAACATCTCAACCAGGGGAGTCGAAAACCAATATATATGTTATTTAATTCAACTTATTCGAATTTAAATCTACTCTCCCGCCTTAATCTATTTACTGCGAGTTGAACGCCCTATCGCGTTCCAACGGGCGAATTAAAAGAACTCAATAAATTTACTATAGCTAATTTTGGGCTATACAACATGGTATATAATTGGAAAACATCCGATGGGAACGAGTTTTGTTGACTTCACGCATGTGGTTAATGTGGTTATCACATTTTGATAAAGAGTTATTGAACAAACAAAACTAAACGATAATGGCGGTAAGACCTCTATTATATTTTTATTATTAATATTAATATGTTACTTATTTTACGTCACATTTAATATCCTTCACAAAAATTTATCAATAAAAATAACGTTAAATTATGATAACAATTTAGACTAGCGTAATTATGAGAAATAACCTATAAATGTTCGTTAAGAATAAATGTTTGGTTACACCTGATACAGATTTATATAAATTTTTTATTTATCGGTACATTTTTATTCAGACAGTAACAGGCGGTTTAATAGTTACCCAAAATAGTTCAAATTCATCTATTAATTTTTGATTCATAAGTCGACAGATCGAGATATCTTGCTTTTTTTATTTGCACCCATTTTTTTTTTATATTTTGTTACCGAAAGTTTTAATTTTTAGCAATCTTTGTAGAAAAATGTTTATACTCGATTAATTTCACTTGGTTATTCGTAATAAAAAAAATAAAATTTCTTTTCTATTTCATACAACAAGATGTTAAATTTTCGACGTAGAAATGATAAAAAATTTCTTTTAACTACCAAACAGCCTATACTCATTTTCTCTTTTACTTAAATATCTTTCAATGTTTAGATTTTTATATTAAATCCAATATAAATTATACATTCATTTTGATTATTTAGTATTAATTAAATAAATTTCTTAAAATAATGAATTTAGTTTTTTTTTTTTCTTTGTACAGGCCGTAGCAGCAGCAAAAGCTCTCGAAGTACGAGAAATAACAAGAATTGAGCGAATTGGGGCTCACTCTCACATCCGAGGTTTAGGATTGGATGACAGCCTTGAAGCACGACATGTAAGTTCGAATACAACGTTGAAACCAGTTCAAAATTAAAAAGTAATAATAATTATAATTATTTATGATAAATTAATCAATATTTTCTTGATAATAGGTTTCTCAGGGCATGGTGGGTCAGGTCACGGCTCGACGAGCTACCGGTATGATTCTGGAAATGATTAAAGAAGGAAAAATAGCAGGCCGTGCTGTATTGCTCGCTGGACAACCAGGTACTGGTAAAACAGCTATCGCTATGGGTCTTGCTCAAACTTTAGGTCAAGATACGCCCTTTACATCGATGGCTGGATCTGAAATTTATTCATTGGAAATGGGTAAAACTGAGGCATTGACTCAGGCCATTCGAAAATCTATCGGAGTGCGAATAAAAGAAGAAACGGAAATAATAGAGGGTGAAGTCGTTGAAATCCAAATTGATAGGCCAGCTACTGGAGTTGGAGCTAAAGTTGGAAAACTAACTCTCAAAACAACTGAAATGGAAACGATTTATGATTTAGGTAATAAAATGATTGATAGTTTGATGAAGGAAAAGGTGCAAGCAGGAGATGTTATAACTATTGATAAGGCAACTGGAAAAATTAACAGACTCGGACGTTCATTTACACGTGCACGAGATTACGATGCAACTGGATCACAAACAAGATTCGTTCAATGTCCAGAAGGAGAATTACAAAAGCGTAAAGAAGTTGTCCATACTGTTTCATTACATGAAGTTGATGTTATTAACAGTAGAACTCACGGATTCTTGGCGCTGTTTTCTGGAGATACAGGTGAAATAAAATCAGAAGTACGAGAGCAAATTAATGCTAAAGTTGTAGAATGGAGAGAAGAAGGTAAAGCTGAAATAGTACCCGGAGTTTTATTTATTGACGAAGTTCACATGCTTGATATCGAATGTTTTTCATTTCTTAATCGTGCTCTGGAAAATGAAATGGCACCTATTGTAATTATGGCAACTAACAGAGGGATAACGCGAATTCGAGGAACCAACTATAAAAGCCCTCATGGTATTCCAATCGATCTATTAGACCGTATGATTATTGTTCCAACTAGTCCTTATCAAGAAAAAGATCTCAAAGAAATTTTGAAAATTCGATGTGAAGAAGAAGATTGTGAAATGGCTGATGATGCTCTTACCGTTCTGACTAGGATTGCCTTAGAAACATCGTTGAGATACGCTATTCAGCTCATTACTACTGCATCGTTGGTTAGCCGTAAAAGAAAAAGCACAGAAGTAAGTTTGTCAAGCTCTATTTATTATTGTTAATTTTATGCAAATACTTATTAAATTTGTTTACAGGTGAGCATTGAAGATGTAAAACGAGTTTATTCTTTATTCTTGGATGAAAATCGATCGACGCAATTTTTAAAAGAGCATCAAGATGACTTTCTATTTAATGAATCTCGTAAGTATTGATTATTTTATTTTATATATTTAATATTTTTTATCATAGAAATTAGCTGCATATACTCTTATAAAAATTTTTTATATATAAATAATCCCAAAAAATATCACTTTACAAAGCACTTACCTATAGGTTTTTTTTTTTTTTTTTTTAATTTAAATATTCTGTTTCTAATTGAAATTTTCTTTTCATTTTTTTTTCTAGAGTGATAAATAACGTAAAATTATAAAACAAATATTTGAGTATTTTTTAAGTTATGACATTGAATTATATCTCAAAATATCTTTCAAATAGAAAAATCGATTTCAAATCAATTGAAATGATCGTTTCTTAGAGTTTCAAATAAACGTAAATTTTTATTATCACAAAATTTATCAAAAAATTATTTCTTATTGTTATTATTACATTATTATTATTGTTATTATTACATTTTTTATTTTATAAATGGAAACTTATACAAAATTTATTATTTCGATATAAATAATCTTGATTCGTTAATATATTATTTTAGCAGCCGAGCAATCTATGGAGATCGCATAGGGAAGATAAAAACAGCGTAAGAAACAACATTGGTTCACTTCAATATTTTTATTTTCAATATCTATTAATTTTTTACTTTCCAAAATAAGTCGCTTATTACCAAGTCCATTTTTTAAGTATTTGTATTTAGACAAAAATAATAAACAATTCAAAGAAATTATTTTGGTTTAATTTTATTAACGGTTCGATAAATCATGTAACAGTTAATTTCAATTAAAATAAGCAAATAGTTTTCCTCCAATCTTTTAGTTCTATTAAAAAAATTAATAATAAAAATAAATATTCAAATACTTTTCCAGTAAGCATAAATAAATTTAAATCTTGTGTATTCTTTTTTTTGCTGAAACAAAAAATTCCATAAGGTTATTATTAGGTAAAATTTTCTAATAAAAATTATTTTCAATCAATATTACCTGTGATTAACTTGATACGTCCTTCAAAGTTATGTACAGCATGATGCTGTTTATCATTTAATGTAAAGTCATACTTATATTTGTCCTTATATGCTGGTAAAGGAATGACTGTAGATGATACAGGAACCATAACTAAGTTGTAAAAGATCACATTATTTTACTTTAAGTAATGAGTAACTTTATTTTTATTAATATTTTAGGCCATTATTCAAAATAGTTCAAAAAATATTGTGTTGGGCAAGATCGTGGTTAACTATAATCAAAACTCACGCGCCAATATTATTATCATACCGTTATTTGTACTTCATTTTAATTTTAATCTTGTAAATAAACTTTTTTATTACAAGTAATTGATTAATTTTTGATTTGGATATTTCTTAATTATTCATTATGATTAACGGAACTTATGTTGAGTTCTTTCAACATCCGGTAAATTATATTTAATTGTATCAAGAACATCAGTTATACACTTTTAGTTAAAAAATATTTAAATTTAAAATGTATTCACCATTATAATGATGGTATTTTTGAATCTCAATAATAATAATAATAATAAATCTATAAATGTGTTTACTTACTGCGTTCAAATATATTATCCTGATTTCGTTTATAAATCATTGGTTTCGCTAGAGATTCCGAAATTACGAATAATAGAAAACAAAAAGAACAAATTATTTTGAACATTTTCAAATTATATGTTGAATTAACTTTTAATATTTGAGAAATAAAAATTTAAAAACCACTTGAGTAATCTTGACAATTATTGTGAAGCATACGCCTTTTTTAATACTACAAGTATAAAATACATTGCCTACTTATACAGCAAGAATAGAGAAAACTTTACTCACGCGCGTTCGGGGAAAGTTTAAAGTTATTTCGCAAAATCTTTTACGCTCATTTGACATTAAGAGAAAGTACAAAAAAAAATTATGAATCGAATTAAGAGTAACAATAACAAATTACTATAATTAATAATGTGTGTAATATTTACAAATTTACTGTACTTATTTATTCGTTAGCACAAGCATATTTAATAAAACTAGACTAAAAAGTGAAAGGACTTTAACTTGATTAAAAACAACTTAATATTTAGTTGAATATAAGTAGAAATATTTAATTTGATTCTATTGTTAGAGTTAAGAAAAATTTTCAATGGGATGAATATTTTTTTTTTATTAATTTTCCTAAAAAATTTTAGTTTTACTTCAATTCATTGTTTCAATTGTACATTTTTAAAATAAATGTTATAAAGTCTAATTATTGCATTGGTCTTAGGATAAAACTTTTATGGAATTTTACAATCATATACATTAATAAGTCGAGTAAAGTTAGTACGCACACTTTGTAATATTGCTAATATGATATTTTAAACAAGTTTTATTAAGATTGATTAAGCATCCCGACCATCAAGGAAGAAATTATAAGACTGAGCGTGAAATACGAAGGCAGACTAAAAAACCACCCAAATCCCATGGCAACAGAATTACTAAACAAAGAGACAACTAGAAGACTAAAACGGTTCAAAACAATTGATTTAAAAAATCGTTTTCAATAATATTAGTGGACATTGTCCTAAATACCCGTCATGTACATAAAATCACAAAAATTATTTATTGTTATCAAATAACAGATTGTAATTTAAATATATAATAAAGAAAAAAAAAAAAAAAAAAAGATTGATTAAGAATTAAAACTACTAAGAAGATGAAAAATTATTTTTTTTCTTTATTCCATTGTTAAAAAAATTTTTATTTTATAAAATATCAAAATTATATAAATATTTCTAAAGCAACACTATTAAATAGCAATCGGTTCCAAACAAATTAAATTGCAAATGAAAAAACGATTTTTCAAATTTCATACGAAGCACAATCTGAAATAAGAAACAATTACTCGATCATTTTTATACTGTACTTTATCATAATTTGAATATATATATATATAATATTATGTATATATTACACACACGATCAAGAATTCAGACCTTTTTTGCAGAGTCAATCAGCCACGACGCCGTTTGTATGACGTAATGTGATCATATCGTGACAAATTATAAATACATTCATTGCAAACATTATATATTTTTTGTAATCTTTGTTGTAGGCACCCAGAGATGTGTGACAACATTGAAATACTTAAATACTATTCATAAATATTCAGTAAATATTTATCAATGATGATATAAAATTGCTCACTCAAAGGCTGAAAATATAAGAAACATTTTTTTCGAAAGTTTTTTTTGATAAATAATAAGAGATTAACTTTTTATTATAAAAATTGCCTTATAGACTACTTCTGAATCTATCTTTGTTAGATGATAAGTTTTGAAGTTATTAACAATTTCTTTTCAAAAATGATTCAAGCATTCGATGAATATACGAAAAAAAAATTAGGGAAACGGTTGACCCTAAAGGTCATCCCTGGAACTTCCCGCTAATTCCATACTTAAATTAAGCGCTCCAAATTGCACTTATTACGTTTTTGATCTCTTCAAGCTCAAAAATATAACCTTTGTTATTTTGAGCTCTCCAAGCTCAAAGAGATAGCTGTTCTATGCTTTTGAGCTCTTCGAGCTCAAAAGTCTGATAGAAGTTTAATAAAATACTATTTTTTGAATTTGCAAACCGCAATAACTTTTGAATGAATGAACCGATTTTCACGCGGTTGGTGGCTTTCGACGCAGTTTTTAAGCCTCATAGAGAATCTTTAAGTTTGTATTGATCGAACTAAGAATTTCGGAGCAATTCCGAAATAATACTTTTTTCGGTTTTCTTTCGACAACGATAACTCACGAACGAATCAACCAGTTTTGACCGGACTGACGGCGATCGACGTGGTTTCTTGAGGTTAAGAGCTGATTAGTTATCGGAATTAATCATTATAGCCATTTGAAAGTTAGTCCAAAAAAAACACTCTTGAAAAAATTTTTTTTCGCAGTTTTTTTTAGATTTATCAAAATCTAATTTTGAGATTAGACATAAAATTTTGAAATTATGTTGAAAAAACACATTTCATAGCGGGAAGTCAAAAATTTTTAACTTCCCGCTTAGAAACTTGAAAATTTTCAAAAATCGGGAAGTTATTGGTTTTACTCTGTATTGCAAAAATCGCATTCTTATCAGATCTCGACGTTCTGAGGTTCTATAGGAAGCTTCCCTGACTACTCTCGCGAGGGTGTCACTATGTCTGTATGTGTATGTATGTGTGTGTGTGTGTGTGTGTTTTTTTTTTTTATTATAAGGGGGGGGGGAATCCTTTTTACGGATTCTAGGTATAGCTGTTTGGCCTGGATATGTAGCGAGTCGACGCTAACGCCCCTACCCACTAAACCCTAAACCCCTTTTCCTTCTTTCCTCTAATCCCTCATGGAAACCGCCGTCAGGCATTACTTCGTAAAGGGAGGATCTAGATACTGCTCTTCCTTCTGGTGGCTAAGGTGTTAACTTCCTTCCTTCTATCTTCTGCTATTTGCTCTTCTTCTTTCGGTGGAACGCAAATCTTTGAGGACTTCTGTTGCAAACGTGTTGGTAGCATTCCAGGCAGCTTCTGATGACAACATTGCTTCCACTAGTGAATCTGGTTGCATTTTCTGGTTCAGGATCCTCTCCAACTCTTCACGCTGTGGATCGAAACGAGGACATACAAAGAAAACGTGCTCCGCATCTTCAGCAACTCCTGGGCAGGACGGGCACCCCAACGAGTCATCGTGCTTAAAGCGGTGTAGATACTTTCGAAAACATCCGTGTCCCGACAACATCTGCGTAAGATAGTAATTGACCTCGCCGTGATTCCGGTTAAGCCAAATGTCGATCCAAGGTATGAGACGGTGCGTCCACCTACCCTTCTCTGCAGCATTCCATTGTAGTTGCCATCGGCCTATGCTGTTCTGCCGTTCTTCAGGGCTCAGTGCAGTTGACCTTTTCCGTTGGTAAAGGACCCGTCTTTTCTCTGCTAAAACTCTAAGAGGTAGGGTTCCAGTAATGACGCACACTGCTTCTTCTGATATAGTGCGGAAGGCACTAGCTACTCGTAGGGCACTCAATCGATATACTGGTCCAGCTTTTCTCCATGATTCTTGGATCTCCAGTGCATCAGCCCAAATGGATATTCCGTAAGTGAGCACTGATGTGACTACTGATGATAATAGAGCCTCCTGCTCTGCATTGGGCCTCCGATGTTAGGCATCAGCCGTGCGAGACTAGCCCTCACTACTGACGCTTTGACACTGACGTGTTCCACCTGCTGCTTGAAGTTGAGTCGAGCATCCAGCATCACTCCCAGATAACGGATAAATAGTTGTGATGTTATTTCTTGTTCTCCGACTCTCAACTTGATGGTTTCTACCGTTTTTCTACTAGTGATGAGCACTGCCTCGGTTTTATGCTTGGCTAGTTGCAAGTTCATCATGTCCATCCACAAATTGACTCGTCTGAATGTAATATCAAATGCCATTTCTATCTCTTCGAGGTGCTTTGCGACGATCACGACAGCTACGTCATTCGCATATGCTACAAGTTTGATTCCCGTGGGCAATGCTATTCTCAGGAGGCCATCATACATGATGTTCCATAGCAGAGGACCTAAGATCTAATGATCTCTGTGGCACTCCTCCGGAGATTTCGTACATTTCCGTACCGTTCTTCGTGTCATCTTCCGCTCAAAGTTAGCGGAGTTGAAGGCATTCTTGATGTCCAAAGCAGCCACCAAGCAGTATTTCTTCTTTCCACTCTTCCATCTCGTTCCAGCGATTGCATCCTTGGCTGTATCAACAACCAATTTGATCGCATCCAGAGTTGACCGTCCTTTTCGGAAATCAAACTGGTTCTCTGCCAGGAGTGGATCGACTACAGCCTCTATTTTCTGATGAATTATACGCTCGAATATCTTGCCGGCCGTGTCTAACATGCAGAGTGGTCGGTAGGATGACGGTTCTTCCGGCGGCTTTTTCCCCTTCGGAAGTAGCACTAGCCGTTGCTGTTTCCACTTCTGGGGAAAGGTCCCTTCCTTCAGGCATGTATCGTAAACATCCAGGAATAATATCGGTGTTGCCCTAAGGATTGATTTCAGGGCAATATTAGGGATTCCGTCCAATCCCGGTGCCTTATTATTCCCTACTCGGTTGCCTGCCTCTATCAACTCATCCAACGTGATAGTTGGGATGTCTTCAGGGTTGAGCCGCTCCAACTTGTAGGTGAATACCGGCTGTTGGGGAAACAGCGCAGTAACAATCTTCTCTAGGAGCTGTGGACACGTAGGTGATGGCATTGGCTGGCATTTGAGGTGGGTCATAACCACCTTGTACGGTCTGCCCCATGGATCTTTCTCTACTTCTGCGACCAGTTCCTTCCAGCAGCGTCTTTTGCTTTCTTTAATGGCTCTGTTTATTTCTCGACGGCCCTTTTTATACTCTGCCAACAGCTCTGCAGAGTTAGGTCGTCTGTAGCCACGCTGTGACTTTCTTCTTTTTTTAAGACACTCTGAGCGTAGAATGCTAATGTGATCGTTCCACCAGTGCACCGAAGGTCTTGAATTCATGCCACGTTTCCGAGACATACTGGCGTCGCAAGCCTGAGTGACTCTTCTCATTAGGTCCTTGGTCTTCTCTTCAGCAGTTTCTACGATGATCGGATCGCACTCTAGGGCTACTACTAAAGCAGTGAGGTCGAGAGATTTAACTTTCCACCCAACCGCGCTAGCGCTCCTGTTGACTCTTGTTAGATTCTGGCCAGTTGATATTTCCCATAGTATCGCACTATGGTCACTGGCTGTGTAGATGTTCAATACTTTCCAAGAAAAACCTCTTCGAGCTAAGCAACTGCTGACAAATGTAAGGTCGACAATTGAGTTTGCCTCTCCCTTGGTATACGTTGGCGTGTCACCGATGTTAAGAAGGATCACGTCCAGTGTGACCATTGCCTCGAGAAGTGCTTTTCCACGTGTATTAGTGAACTTGCTGCCCCAGTCTGCTGCCCAGGAATTGAAGTCACCAGCTATTGCCACGGGAAAGTGTTTTCTTGCGTCCTCAGTTAGCCGATCAATGAAGTCTTCAAACTGTTCATTAGAAAGACTAGGTGGTGCATAGCAGCTGTAGAAGCGGAGGCCATCTACCCATGCTACTACGAAGCCGGCTTCTTTATTGTTGACTGCTCTCTGAAAAGGACATTTACCGCAGGACCAGATGACGGCTTTGTTAGTGCTGTCGGATTCCCAGGGTTGATTACTCAGGTGTCTATAAGGCTCACTTATAAGTGCTACGTCTGCCTCTAATTCGCGCACAGTTTGCATGAGCAGGTCATGCGCAGCCTCACAATGATTGAGATTGATCTGCAATATCTTCATGTTCTTGGCTTCGTTATCTTCTGGAGCGCTTCTTGGAAGACGAGGCATCTGTGTGTGTGTGTGTATGTATGTGTGTGTGTATGTGTGTGTGCGGGTGTGTGCGTGTGCGTAGGTGTGTGTGTGCGCGCGCGCGCGTGTGTGTGTGTGTGTGTGTGTGTGTTTTGTTTTTTTTTTTTTTTTTTTCCCCGGGGG
>CAJNRD030001123.1:12810682-12834391 GCA_905319865.3 Cotesia congregata
CTCTGGCCTGGGCTCCTTTGGCGGCTGCTTTGAGAGTTGCTCTCTAGCTAGCCTTCTCTTCTCTTTCTTAGACTGTACTTTTTCCCAGTCAATCTTCGTCTTCTGAGGTTCGTCGCCCTGTTCTGCCAGTCGTTGAGGAGGGCTTTTTTTCAAGTCTTTCTTTGCTACTTTGTCGGTTGGTTCTGGTGAGTTTCGTTCCTTTCTCTTTCCAGGCCTTTTGTCAGTTTCACCTTTCTCTTCTGCGATTGATTCACCGTTGCCTTCGGCTCCGGTGTCCATTGCTTCGTCAGTCATGACGTCAACTTGACAGGTTTTCTCCTGTGTAGCACTGGAAGTGCGCAGCAATTATGAGCACCAATCTTCGTCCAGTTTTTCAAACCTTTGAAGGGCGTTAGCTACACTAGTCGTTTTGGACTTTATCTCCTTGTGGATGTTGACCTTCGATTGGACGAAGTCATTCAACTCACTGGTCAGTTTTTTGAGGCGTTCGAGCGCTTGTGACCGCTTCATTTCAGCGCTTGCGTTAATCGCTGCTTGTTGGGCATGAGGCCTGTTTCTACTCTTGTTTGTTTCCTGTAAGTTACTCATACTTTTTGATTCAGCAGCGCATCGTACGGAGTGGAGCGGGTTGCTATAACTAGGAACGGGTGTACCCTCGGATATAGTGCTCCTACCCCAGTTCCCTGAGGTCTAGCCGACACTTAGGCAGTCCCGGAATACACGGACGGACTAGATTCGCTCGGGGCGGTGAAGATTCCGATCTCTGACACTCACTGCGTACTTCCTGATCAAGGCCTGAAGTGACTGGCTCCTGATACACTGCTGCAACATATACCTCGGCAGAGCAAGCTCACATCAGCTGTGGCCTGCATCGTCGGAAACTACGATACAGAGGTTCCGGACACTCCCAGTGAGTTACAGCAGGGACCGATCGTCTTGTTAGGTCAGTTAGTGTGACCAACCCATTAAAGGGGAGTTTTGTCCACGGGAGCGTATTTTGTTTGGTTATTTTGCTTGGCTCCTACCCGCTGTACCTCATCAACTGAGAGATTATCCAAGTGTCATCCAAGGACAGCGAGTGTCAACCCATCCGCTACGGGAAGACGCGCCTGGTAGTTTCTCCTCTGCCGCAGTGTGTGTGTGTGTGTGTGTGTGTGTGTGTGTGTGTGTGTGTGTGTGTGTGTGTGTGTGTGTGTGTGTGTGTGTGTGTGTGTGTGTGTGTGTGTGTGTGTGTGTGTGTGTGTGTGTGTGTGTCTAAGTATGTAAGCCTCCTATAACTTTTGAACGGCTGACCGATTGGAACCAAACTTTGGCGTTCCAAAGAGTTTCATCAAACTCAGATTTCCTAGAAATTTGAAGCGATTCGGACCGGTAGATTTCAAGAAAATTAAAAAAAAACCACGAAAAAAAATTTTTGAAATAAAGTTTTTCTCGAATAACTTTTAAATGGCTTTACCGATCATTTCCAAAAACTAATCAGCTTTGGACATCAAAAACCACGTCGATCGCCGCCAAGCTGGTTCAAATTGGTTCGTGAGTTATTGTGAACGAAAGAAATCCGAAAAAAGTGTTTTTTCGGAATTACTCCGAAATCCCTAGTTCGATCAATTCAAGCTTAAAGATTCTTTATATAAGGCTTAAAAAACTGCGTTGAATGCTACCAACCGCGTGAAAATCGGTTGATTTATCCAAAAGTTATTGCGGTTTGAAAATTCAAAAAATAGTGTTCTATGAAACTTCTATCAGACTTTTGAGGTCGAAGAGCTCAAAATAACACAGAAATTGTATTTTTGAGCTCGCAGAGCTCAAAAACGTCATAAGTGCAATTTTAAGCGCCTAGGTATGGGATTAGCGGGAAGTTGCAGGGATGGCCTTCAGGGTCAACCGTTTTCCTAATTTTTTTTTTAAAAGTTATGTCAACGTAGACTCGGCATAACTTCTTACCGTGAAACTACTTTTTGTGGAATTTAAAAAACTTGATGGTACCTTTTTATCGATTAACACCTAACTGATTTAATAATTAGCATGAATATATTAAAAAAAATGATTAAGTTGGTATAAAAATCATTGTTATATTTAGAAGGCAATAAATAAAAATTGTATAAACTTTACACGTCGCTATTGCATAGGATTATTTATTTTATTTACTATTTGTGATATATATTTATTTAGTTACAAAATTATTGTTACAAAGCGTTTGGTTTTTTCATCAATTAAAGGATCAATCTATCTATCCCTTCTGAAATAATTTAGCTAATCGACCTAAGGATTTTTTTTCTTCGTCTGTACGGATAACACTTAATGAATCACATTATGTATATATAACATTATTAATCATTTAATTTATGGATTCATGCTTCCTTACGTACAATATTTTTTATTCTAAAAATAATTGATTTTTTAGATTCAGTTTCATTTCCACTTGTATACCTAATGTCGCTAATTATTGAATAAAGGGACGGGGACGGTGTTTGTTTAGACGACACCGTCTCTTGAAAAATTTTTATATATTCATAGGTTAATTATTTCAATCATATACATAATGAAAATTGTTTGCTTTTGTTACAACGAATTTAAAATAAATTTTCAATATATTTATCTTTATCATACTTGCTCAGAAAGTTCAATTTTCGAGTATTGAGTGGTACCATCCAAGTCACCGATTTTTAAAGATCGTGTACATCTAAATTAAAAAATTTATTTTTCCACCATAGGCCGTGAAACACCTCTTTACTTGAAATTAGTTAATTTATTTTTTTTCTATATATATTCATTTGTTTATTTATTTAAGTAGACCAAAGTGAGGCGGTGAAGAATGAAAATTTTTAGATTTATCGCCCGAACATTTTCACTACTTTTGATTTAGTCATTTGCAGTTCATTATAATGCAATATAAATCTCATTTTGTTAAATGTAATTCTTGTTCAATAACTGTTGTTTGAAAAATAATTTTAAATTAATTTGATTTTCCTGTCTATAAATTGAATTTTCGGAGCAATTGTGACAAAAAATATTGTATGTAACTAGGCTGCAAAGTAAAAGTTTAGAAATTCAATCTCGATTTTATGACACTTGGTTAAAATTTTCAATATTTTTTTTTATGATAACTCATGCAGTTAAACGAAATTGCCTTCGACTCTAGCCAATCCTATAAATTCTAACTTATACTACTTTTCTTAAATTTGTATAACAAAAATTTAAGCTTTCACTAAATCTCTAAGATTGTAAATATATCGCAACTCAACAGCCAAGTTACATAAAAATCTATTTAGTTATTGTTAATAAAATGGATTAAATTATATTTGGTAGAAGTCACTTGCAACCGCAGTCGTTATTGTCAGTTGTCATGGACGAGTCACCAAATTCATAAATTTAATTCGTGACGTGTCATTTAGTTACAAAATAATATTTTCCATTTCAATAATAAATTGCCATATGTTCAAAATAGTATTGCTATATATAGAATATATTGAGTTTTATTTTATTTTTCGAACTTTTTCGTTTAATTTTTTTGCTTTCCACGAAATTAAAAAAAATTCGTTGATAAATTTTTTCAATGAAACACATTGATGATTTAGTCAATAATAATAATAATAATAATAATAATAATAATAATAATAATAATAATAATAATAATAATAATAAGAAGAAGAAGAAGAAGAAGAAATAAATAATTTTAACGATCATTATTTCGACAATTAAAAATTAATAATTGAGGCTTGCAATTTAATAATATCTCGAGAAAAAATCATTTATGTCTATAAAAACTAACATAAATCTAATAAGCCATTTTTTAGATTTTCATAAATCTTAAAAATGCTAAGCTATTATAGATCTACGTATGCTTAAATACGTAGATATAAAAAATTTTTTCTCAGGATCACATGGTTAAAAGTAATTGTACTGTTGTAGATTAAGTGACATAATAATCAATTTTAAAAAATCGAGAAAAAAAAGAAAATTATCATTATCTTTTAGTCTATTTCTTCATTCGTTTGAAAGCTAAAACTAGGTGTTGTTTATATTGCACTGAAATCGATTAGCATGAAATATCTCTTAAATATATTAATTTTTATTGCGGTTGTCACAAACTGAAATTTTAAGCTTCTTCAATTATTTACGTTCACAATAACAATAAATATCAGTATTCTGAACTATTATATATAACGGAAAGTAAATAAAATAATCAACTTACATTATTTTAAATTTCAATTTTAATAATTATTTGTTTCATTAGTTTAATGCGAATGAACAAATTACTAGATTTCATGTGAAAACCTGACAACAAAATCAAAATTTTTATAACGATGTGCTTTTTTACAATAAGTAGATTTAAATTTATTTATTTATTACATTTATTTTATATGCTACGGTTGTTTTCGGTTATTAAAAATTTTAAGTTTAATTTTTTATAATGGTATATCAAAATGTAAACCTCATGTATTAATCAAAAGCAAAACAAATATTAAAAACAAAGTGAGGTAGATAATAAATAAGTAATAATTTATTGATAATTAATTATGTATGTGGATCATTCAATATCGAATCGACCGATGGCTGAACTCGAATCCTTTTGAGTTGAATAAAATTTATTTATTTGTCGGAAGTTTATTTTTCAAAGTTATATAAAAAAAAAATTATGTAAATTTAGTAATGATTTTTTAATGATAAATTTTAGCAATGAAGTAAATTGGGTTTTCAAATAGACTTAAATTTTGAGAAATAAAATTTTTGAAAACTAAAATTTGAGATTTTTTACAAAAAAAAAAAAAAAGTTAATTTAAACTCAAAAATTTTGTAAGCAGTTTCTTTGGTAAACAATTTTTTATAGCCCTCAACATTCCCTCTGTAACAAACTAAAAAATTCGTATATTATTATGATAGTTGTCAAAATATTAAGAAAATGAACTTGAAAATTTTTTAAATTGTGAAATTTTTAATTTTGCATAACTTAAGAAAAAAACGTCTCAATAAAAAGGGAACGAGTCCAATTATTGGTTAATTCAACATGGACAGACTTATTTTTAAATATTTATATATATGCAATTTATTTCTTACAATAATCCAATGGAATTACTATTGCCGTAAATTTTGAGTTTAAATATAAATATTAATAAAAAATTAATATTTTTATGTATTTCTTTATTCAATAGTTCAATTTCAGATCGTAAATAGTAGTAGATAAGTAGTCGATTATTTGTCTGAACTTCACTTTACATTATTTCGCAAAATGAATTAATGATACATTTTCAGACATCATCAACTTCTTCGTTAGTTTAGCCCACAATAAATACAGGCATAACATTTACTATTATTATTGATAGTTATTAATTTCAGTTATAATGACTTGGTTATACATTTTTCCAAAATTGAATTTTTGAATCATGAATTGCATAAAATTTCATACGCAACACGTCGGAAAAAGTTGCATTTCTAGTATTGTTATTTTGTTTTTCAAAATTTTCCTCTAGCTGTATAACAACAGAATAGGAAGAAATTTTCATCACCCTTACTGAGCTTAGACGCTAATTTCTCCCTTTTTGCTCTCGTGTAACTCGACGCAGCCTATCGGTTTGTTCTAAAATTCAACCGTACTATAATTTGCGATTATTCCGACTTGTAGCATAAATATAGCTATTAGTGTTGTGACAATCAGGTATTAATATTTAAATTTGTACAATCGCATACTAGTCATTCAACGTCATTGATTAATCGTCCACCAATAATTAATCAACCGAAAAATTAATTAATCGTAATGAAAAAAAAAATACTTTTATTTATATCAACTTTTTTAGTTTACAGTAAATTTTTGATGATGACAATTGATTTTTAATTATAATATAAAAATAAAATATTTTAGTAGTTAAATACACATTTGGAAAAAATGAAATTGATTTATTTTTTATTAGTAGAAACTCTTTAATTAATTAGATAACATGGATTGTTGGATTATAATTAATTTCGATGCTACACAACACTAATAGCTATTATCAACTAGCAACGCAAATAACTATAAATTACGTTGGCTCAAAATATTGACTAACTACAGAATATGAGATCACGCTTATCAGTAAGTCAGACAAACTGATGATTTTTGGTTATTTTGATATAATTTCACGTTAAATTTACATTATATCTTTACAACACTACTTTGTTTAATTAGTTTAATAATATTATTTATTGTTGTCAACCACCCTGAATTTGTCAATAAAATATTCACCGAACAAAGTATTTTACAATGGGCATTTGGAAATTGCAATTTGATTTTATATTTAAGATATCAAGTAAAACTAATACCAGCAAATTTAACAGAATAAAAAAATCACGCAATATTGAAATAATATAACTTTTGTCTGATTTACAGTAATTGAACGGATTCTCATATAAAATAAAATTTCACAAATTCTACATGAATACGAAATTAATTTGATGATGTAGATATTTGAAGCTATATTTCAGTTAACAATTATCTGATACTACTTCATTTTACCAAATGATTTGTATCGATATAAAATTGTAATTTAAGTATGGCCGGTAGTATTTTAATTTTTTTTTTAACATATCTATTATATCCTTTACATAAATTTATGGTTACGCTTAATTAGGTATGATTAGTATGAATTATAGTTATTATATAATTGATTCAAAATTAATACGGGCTCATTATCATCAATTATCATGAATCATGACTTTTATTACAACTTAAAAATCAATCTTTAATTCGTATTTTTACCCGCTCAATTTTTTGAGTATATTTGTTTCTTTTCTTTTTTTTTTTATAATTAATTTTATAATTTATATTGCAAAGTTCGCCTAACTAAGTTTAAAGGACTCGATGAAATTTTAATGTTTCTTTTATCAAAAAACATTTTCTCATTAATTTTATTTGCGAAGCATAGTAACTTACTTTATCTTACAATATCATATTAAAGTACGACGACTATGATAAAACTATCAAAAACGTGCGCATATGTTACGATAGAAACATATGGTTTATAATACCAATAATAGAGAATAACAATTAATTAATTAAGTATTTTTAGACTCATAAATTAAAATTTATGGTGCATAAACAATACAGATCGAAACGTTCTCAGCATTTATTTACTTTCACATTAGTTATCTTTGGTGTGTACTTAAACAATTAAATTAAAAATTTACAATTAGTTTATGAGTTTATTTTATATCAGATGGTTCCGTTATTTAAATAAATAGCTTTTTACTTAATTACCAAAACCATTTTTTCATCGCGCATTTATTTATGTAATATACCATTCTTTTCAGTAAGTCACAGGATATGTTTATTGAGAAAATATACCTTAAATACTACGTAGTATTGTAGAGCCTCCTCATAATTTTTTGAATTAATACGTAACATTTTATAAATATCAGTTTATGATTGCACATTAGTCCCAATAAAATTTTAACTGGAATTTTATATATATTTATATTAGAGTGGTCCTTCATTTAATAATTTTAGAACTTACAGTAACGCGCCCTTTAGATCCACTTTTTCAATATCACGTCACAGATGCCGTGAGTACGTATAAAAAAAAATTCAAAAGTAGAAAAGTTTTTATCCCTTATTTTCATTCTTTTTAATAATTATGTCACGTTTTCTTGACATACCTCGGCTTATTCCGAACGATATTAGCTATATATGTGCAAAATTTTAAATTGATTCATTTTATTAAAACTCATGACTTTTTGAAACACGTATTAAGGGGGCCAATAGCCACTGTGACAAAAAAAATTCCCGAAAATCACTCTTTTTTTTTCGGCCACTGCAGCGACTATCCCCCTTGATATTAAAATCAATAGCTTTAATTTAAAAGGTATCAAAAAAGTGGGTAAGAAGAATTGTTAAAATCACTAAAATAAGGACCACTCTGAGGTATCTAATATATATATATATATATATATATATATATATAAAACAAAAAAGATTTCTTTTCTTAAAATTTATGATGCAAATAGTAATACATAAAAAAAAAATTTTTTTCGATCGAAAAAAGAATATTTTTTTCTTTAATATCTTAAGGTGTCTTGTTAATTTTAAGAATTAAGAGTAAATTTTAAATTATAATTATGTTTAATTAAGACTTGGTAACAATGGTAGGCGCGATCCTTGTTACAGAATAAAATCAAAAAATCTTTGTAAATCATAATTAATCTGCTATTATAAAATACATTTTTAAAGACTTAGTATTTGAATCAAGAATAAGGAATTCGTACAATATAAATGATAACCAGTATTAGTAGATTTCATAAAAATCTAACTATTGCATTTGTCCTCATGATGAAACTTTTGAAAAATTTTGCTATATTTCGACTCAGCTCGTCATCCTGATTCAGAAAATACATATGGTTCAAAAGTTTATATATGTATGTATATATACGATATAACGCGGCTTGTGTCCACCCTAACTCTTACGATTCTTAACGGATCTTTATAAAACTCAGCATATATATTCTCCATACGATTGTCGAAATCAAGTTTAAATTTGAGCGGAATCGATTGATTAGTTAAAAAATGCCAGCAGCTTGAAATTTTTGTAAATTCAAAATTTATCACTTTTACTACTTTTTCCCCAAATAACTTTTGAACAAAATTTTTTCTTTTGGTTTCTATAAATTTCATGCCAAAGCCAGTAAAATAGGCTTTAATTTACATAAGATAAAAATCCCAGTACCTGCTCACTCCATGTATTTGTATATCTATATTCAAAAATGCAGATATACAAATACATGGAGTGAGCAGGGACTGGTTCCTGAGCAGCTAATGGGGCTCTTACCTTACCTGCATCAATTTCTAACATGAAAATTTTCCATATCTTTAATCAAATTTTACTATTGCATTCGTTTTGATTTATTTTTGATATACTTAATTTTATATTTCTTCTTAAAAAATTCACTTCATTTATTTATTATTATTAATAAATGTAGCTATTAATGGAATCTACTTCTATTTCGGCTGCCGAATGGCCTTTTTTACAATTTAACTTCGCTCCTCTTACATATATTAGTATTCTTTCTCCTACTAATAATTTGGAGTTTCACTCCGGGGAATCGGAATACAAATAAGTAGTAAGATAATGATTTCAGTGATAATTTAAGTAGTAAAAATCGCATAAAAATTTGATTTTTAAGTATAAACAATTTATTTTTAAAATTGAATATAACAATTTTTAAATGATATACTCAAAAATAGAAAAATGGTGACTTTATGTAAGTCATTCATTAAAGTTTTTCGTTCCGTTTGCCGTATAGCCGTTTTCAGTTACTTTTTTCATAAGTGCATAACGTCAAAGATTTTTGTTTGTAAATATAAGTTTTCTTCAAATCTTATTGTACATATATAAGCGGAGGTTTTTTTAGCTTTATTAATTCTTTCAAAACAAAAATTTTGAATTTACTATGAAGTATAAACCATAAGTAAAAACCAATGTGATACCTTAAGATATTGAGAAAAATTTTTTTTTGTCACTCATACCCCTTCTGTTTTAATCATTTTATATATATTTTTTTTCATAAAAATAAGAAAAAACAAAACATTACATTCCTTAATCATTCAAGCAGAAAAATACTGTTATTTTATAACAACGACACCACTATAAACTCACTGTATACTATTCCAGAAACTAGCAAAACTAGTGCGTAATTCCGTGCGAAAATTCTGATAGTATCACGCTATATTATTGCCACTCATTGTTGTGACACATTTTTTTTCTGGTGTATTTTGACTTTCTGAATTGCTACGCACAGTTTTAGATGGACTTCCAGGCGTCGGTGTTACATCACCAGCGATTGAATTATTGTTGTTTGTTGAAGTAGAGCTTCTTCGACCGTTTTCGTGAGTTGGAGATTTAACATCGAATGCTGACGTTTCAGATTCAAGGTCTGAATCAACCTAATAAAAAATACAATTTTAATTAGAATAATAATAGTAGAAAATTTTCTCTCTAATACTAAAATTGACAAAAACCTCTAATAGTGAATATTTGATTAAACAATGATATTTGCTATGTAATATGAAAATGACGTGTGAAAGTAGACTTAATGAAGATGATTGCAATGGTGATGTGATACCTTGTTAAAATAAACTACCTGTCTGGTAGTAGGATGAGGGCTGAGGAAAAGTCTTTCACTTGTGTCACTGCCACAACTTGAACTTTCACTCATTTCTGTAGTGAATTTACGAGATGCCCTAGGACTTGGTGGTGCTGCTCGACTTTGACTACCGAGAGCCATCCCAATATTCCTAGAGCATACTTGAGATTGTATATGCTCACATACCCTTCGAAATCGTCGTATATTTCCTATAACATAACAATACGCTTTTTATTTTAATTTTTGAGCCTTAATTTTATTATATTGTGAGGTATAAATATTTTTGTTTATATTGAAATTAATAGATTTACTACATACGTATATACACAGAGAAATAATTTAAACTGTCATGAGATTATTTTTTTTACGATTATCTATTCATTCAAAAATGATTTTTTCTCAAAAGTTAAACTGATGGTCAATTTCACATTTTTTTTTATTTCACGACAAAACTAATTGTTTAGTAATAAAAATAATAATTTTATCAGAGTCTATTCTTTCTGAGTCTTTTTTCTGTTTTTTAATTTCTTGTTTTTAGCGATTCACGTAAATAAGATCGTAAAATTAATCATAACCATACATGTATGCATACAGACTTGCCAAGAAAATATTGATCTGCTGATATTTGGTTTAATTCCAATTGTCAAAAAAATAGTATAAAAAATAGTATTCAAACTAAATAGAATAAATTTTTAGCTGCCTTGAAAAAAAAATTTTCATTTTTATTTTCATAGAATATTTTTTTTGAACGAAATTTTCAAAAAATTCATAAAAGCTCTAGTGAAGATGTTGAAAGGAAGTTTTAATGGTGAAATAAATTGTAATTATTTTCAGAATTTTCAGTAATAACAACGATCTTTTTAAACAACCAGAAGAAATTCTCAATCAATGTTTTTGGCTCGGAATATCATTTTGCTCTAGAACAATTTTTTTTAACCCAAGAAAAACTTATGATTAAGAAATTACTATGTCTAAAGCTACACTAGTTCAAAAATATTTTCTGAAATTAAGTCAACCTTTTTTTTTCCGAGATTATGAATTTTTAATTTAATACAAAAAACCGCGTTTCTCAGAAGGAGAAAAGTCCAGTTGGAATATACTGAATTGTTCCACTTTGATTAAAAAGTTAACTAGATTAAAAAAAAAAATCTTGTACTAAGAAACTGATTTCGAAGAAACTTTTGAAGAAAAAATTTTCTGGGTTCAAAAACTTTTTTTTTAATTCAAGATAATCAATTTCTTTTGAAGCCTATCTTAGTTTGAGATTTTTTTCTTGTGTCAACTTAAATTTTTTATCATCATAAATAATTCATATGGGTCATTCCATGTCAAATCGACCAATAGTTGGAATCAACCCCTTTCAATTTGGATGAATTTTGCTCAGAAGTTTTCTTTTATCATGAACGAAGTTCTGACAAAGGAAAATAAATAAAAAATTTTTTTTTCGAAAGATATGCAAATTCAAAATTTCGCGATTTTTCCAGTTTTTCAATTTTGTTTTTGCAATATCTTGAATGCTATTATAGATACAGGAATGGTCTTTCGTTTGTTTGAAAGGGGACACTTGGGGCTGTTGAAAAAAAAATATTTTGGAAAAAAATTTTGAAAAATGCCAAATTTTTAATTTTTGAAAATCGTCAAAAATGAAGAGCGCCATTAAAATTTCGGCTCAATTTTTTTTGTATGATACCTTGTACTGATCTTAAAAGATCCTGAAATTTTTGGAAAGGGGTTTTTTTGTTTTCAAAAATATGAATTTTTGAATTTCAAAAAAAAAATTTTTTTTGTTTTTTGCAACTTATATATAAGGTAAAGTTATGCAGATACATAATATTGTAATTTTGAGCATTACATGATTTTAAACATTTTGCTACTCCATTTATTGCAATCAAGAATAGGATTGGACCTAGAATTGAACCTTGAGGAACACCTGATGTTGTGTCTACTGATTTTGAGGCAACGTTTAAGTCGTTTAAAACTGATTGGGATCTTCCTGTGAGATACGATCTAAACCATTTTATCACATCAATTGAGAAACCCATTTCATACATTGCGACGAACAATACTTTAATGCATGATAGAATTTGTTAATTGTCCTTTTTTTACTTCATTTGAAGTTGTTGACGTCACTTGTCGTCTTTTAACATGGGAATAAATTGTAATTTGAGATTGAGAATTATTAATGTGCAGAAATTCGTAAGTAAATACGTATTCGAAAGAACGAAAAAAAATTGATACTCTCATGAAATTATTTCTAATTTTCATAGAAAATTAATATCTATTTGAGTTATAACTCAAATATATTTGAGGTTAAAAACTGTAATTGAAGTGAAGAAACGGACAAAATATATCATGCGTTAAAAAAATAAAAAATTATATCATGCGTTAAGCCTGACTTTAAGATTATGTCTAAAAAGTAAAAAAAAGTTGAAATTAATTTATTATTTAATATTTTCACGTCGTGCATTTGATTTTTAAATACTCAAAATTACAATATTATATATCTGCATAACTTTACCTTATATATAAGTTGCAAAAAACAAAAAAAAATTTTTTTTTTTAAATTCAAAAATTCATATTTTTGAAAAAAAAACCCCTTTCCAAAAATTTCAGGATCTTTTAAGATCAGTACAAGGTATCATACAAAAAAAATTGAGCCGAAATTTTAATGGCGCTCTTCATTTTTGACGATTTTCAAAAATTAAAAATTTGGCATTTTTCAAAATTTTTTTCCAAAATATTTTTTTTCAACAGCCCCAAGTGTCCCCTTTCAAACAAACGAAAGACCATTCCTGCATCTATAATAGCATTCGAGATATTGCAAAAACAAAATTGAAAAACTGGAAAAATCGGGAAATTTTGAATTTGCATCTTTCGAAAAAAAATTTTTTATTTTTTTTCCTTTGTCAGAACTTCGTTTGATGATAAAAGAAAACTTCTGAGCAAAATTCATCCAAATCGAAAGGGGTCGATTCCAACTATTGGTCGATTTGACATGGAATGACCCATATACATAAGTTCTTAATAAGTTGATAAAAAAATGATTCTTTTGATGGAAAATGATTAATACCTTAGAATTGATGAAATTTTTTCAAATGCAAAATGGAGTTCAAATTCATTTTTAATCGGATAAATAAAATGTTTATTTTTTGAAAAAACATTTTTTTTTTTTTTTTCAATTTTAGGGCCAGTTTTTCAATCCGAGATAAAATTACTGCCATTATGATAAAAAAAATAAATAATTTAGTACAGTGATATTGCCTACGAGTAATTCTTCTTGAATTCAGTCACTTATTTTGAATTAAAATAAATAAACATTAGTCACATGTCACAGAAATATTCACCTCCAACTGTGACAACTTCCTGATTATAAATAAATAAAATAAATATTAGGAAAACGGATGACCCTGAAGGAGATCCTTGTAACTTCCCGCTAATTCCATACCTAAGCGCTTGAAATTGCACTTATAATGTTGTTGAGCTCTTCAAGCTCCAAATTACAATTTATGTGTTATTTTGAGCTTTATGAGCTCAAAGAGCTGTTCTATGCTTTTGAGCCCTTCGAGCTCATATCTTGCGTTTGACATATCTATTATTAATTTATAATTGTGTTAATTAATTTAAAATAATTTAAATGACACAATAAGAGGTTATTATTATTTTTATGATATATTTATTTATTTTTATTTAAATAAACGACCAAATTTATGGAGAACTAATTGAGAGCAATATCACGTCACTGAATTATTTATTTTTTTTTTTTTTATTTTATTGACGGTACTTTTATCTCGGATAAAATTTTATCCCGGATTGAAAAACTGGCCCTTAGAGTTCAAAACGGAAATTTTAATCTATCTTGAAATATTTTGAAAATTTGGAACAGAAAATTTTTCCATTAAATTTTTGGGCTACCCCATTTTGCTCGCACCCTCTTCCCCTATATCTAATTTTTAAATGAAGTAAAAAAATTACACTTACCACTTAGTAACGTAAATGTGATAGCAAATAGAGGTTCATTTGGTTGTTTAGATATTGCACTGATGTCAACTTGAAATCGAACTTGTCGTTGAAACATCGCAGGAGCAGTACTGCTACGTTTGTATTCAACTTTAAAAGACAATGGCGAACTTACGCTATGTGACAATTCAGCTATCTATAAGGATTAATTTATTTTATATTAGTAAGTATTCTGACAATAAGGAAAACACTGATCAAAAAATGAATAAGAAATAGTTACTGATAAAAAAGCATGGATAAGATCAGCTTTTACGCTTGCCAAAGGTTTGCCTTTTACAAGAACTGTAAATGTTTCGTCTTTTTCAGAGGCCATAAGGCTACCAAACCAAGATTTTTTTGTAAGTTCAGGTGAAGAATCCGGTGTAAGATGGACCTAAATGAATATAGTTAAATAATTATTTAATGTATTTACGAAGTATATTTTAAAGTCGCAGAAAAAAAGACTATTTTCTTTTCGAGTCTGCTATGAAAATTTTTTAGTTTATTATATTTCAAAAGACTTCTTAGAAATCAGTTAAATTATAAAAGTTTCAGGGATCATTTGACGTTTCTTAACATTAATTTTTTTTTTTTTGTAAAAATTTCAAGTATCTAACTCAAGATTTAGTGAAAGAGATCTTAAATAATGACAATCTTACGAACATATTTTAATGGGATGCTCGAAATAAAAAATAAAAAATAGTCGATTTTTCGCGTCATCATAACATATCTATTTGATTAGTAATAATTAAATTGCCTCTTCAGTGCTTGTAAGCAGTTTGCGTCGATGAAAACGCGGACTTCCCAAAAACGAATTTTTAATTGTAGTTAAACGAGATCTCCAATGGTGGGCTCCGGTTCCAGTGCCCGTATGTGGAGAACCTGGAGGTGTAATACCTACTGAAATTACAAAGATGATTAATATTAAACAACGAATTTTCCTTTGATATATAATTTTTATAAAATGTAATTTTTACTCGATTGAATTTCATTCAATTCTATTGCAACATTTGAAAATGGTTGACTAGTAGCCGAAGTCGTTGAAACAGTGGTAGTTGTAGTAGTACTGGCCATTGTACCGTTTCCACTGGCTGATCCACTAGTAATAGATAAACGATGTGGACTTGGATTTTGCCCATGATGTGAGTTGGGTACTGCTCTATGTGGACTTAAAAGACCGGCGACATTGGGACTATGCATAGGTGAACTCCCTGGTGTTGAGGCATGGGAATGTGATAAATGTGTATGCGATCCAGTACTTGGTGAACGTCGGGTATGATGTCGTGCACTATCAAAAGAGTTAATAATTCTTGTTTTAAAATTAAGTAATCATAAATTGGATAATAAATAAAATTTTAATCTCTTACCTGGATTGTCTTCTTGGTGTCAAAGGTGACCCATGACTAATTTGCCCTAAATTCAATGTTGTATTCCCATTAACCCGACAAGTGTCCACTCGCTTTCGAGGTGGGTCTACTTCTGATTGTCCTGAAGAACCTCTTATTCCGACTCGAATGCCTTCTAACTCATCTTCACAAGCTGGTCTTCTTCTTTTCCTCTCCAATAGGAGAAAATAGATTACTTTTTCAGTATTGTGGCTATCAAAAATTTAACAGTTATTATTATTAATGATATTATTGTTGTTTTTTAAATAACAGTTTATAAAAAAAATGAATATTATACTTAGGACTTAGCAATTCTTGAATAAGTTTATCGCGTTCTTTAAAACATCCTAAACTTGCGATAGCTTGAAGTACATCTGGATCAATTAACTCGACGGACGGAATGACATGTGTTTGTACTACTTCCATCATGGAAAGTTCCAATTCGAGTTCACCTTTTCCAGCAGCTGTTACCCAGATATGCTTATTTATGTCCGCCAACTATAAAACAATTCAAATTATCATTAAAATTTTATTCATATATTTATTTACTAAATAAGTATCAGAGCAAAAAATCGACTGTTTCTCCTGAGAAAAGATGGTAGTCCATCTTTTTAAAAGAGTGAACAATTTTTAAGAGACATTAAAATAAAAATCTTCAAAAATTTCGAAAATTGAATTTTTTTATTATTAATCCTTTATATTGTTATTATATTATTCTCTACATTAAAACTATGTATAATCTCAAAATTTTAATTTCTAAAAACTGCTCAAGGTTTTTAACTTTCAAAGTAGTAGAAACTACTTAAGATACTTTCGAGTGACCGGAACTTAAGGTAGATATTTGAAAAGATTATAAAGTAATGAATTGAGTGTAAAATTATATAGGAGCAAAATTAAGTCTTGAGAACAAAAAAAAACCCAATGTTTAAATTTAAACAAATTTTGAGCGACCTCAAAAGAATTTTCAATCAATCTAATTTTGTAAGAGACTCCTAAAAAACGAAAAATTAGCATATTTTCAAAAAAGATTTGAAGGAAATATTTTATTTTCTGCGCCATCCTAACGAGTATTAACAATTAATAATTTAAAAATAAATAAATATTACCGTGAGTCGTTTGTCAGGATTTACTTCAATCATTCCGCGAAGAAGATTCTGACAATCAGGTGGTACAAAATGTGGAATATGAAATACACCTCGTTTTACTTTTTCTAAAAGTTGCCGTAGATTATCATCATCAAAGGGCAATGCACCAACAAGGAGAGCATACAAAATTACTCCACATGACCATACATCTGCTTTCCGACCATCGTATTTTTCACCCTACAATAGTATAATTCCATTTGTTATCAAGTCTTCAATTGTTAAATAATATTTAAATAAAAAATTAAAATATATTATGTATTTACTCTAATCACTTCCGGACATGCATAATGAGGAGATCCACAACTTGTTTCTAGCATAGATCCAGCTGGTTGCAATGATGCCATTCCAAAGTCTGCTATTTTAATATTATTTTTCTCGTCAAGTAATAAATTTTCCGGCTTCAAATCTCTGTGACTGTGTATGAAATAAATATAGATCAGAAATAGTCAATATTATACAAAAAAAAAAAAAACTAAATTCTGTATGGTAAGCTTTCAATAGTTTAAAATAATTTAAACCTTATGAAAATAAAAAATTTTTCTGTGTAGAATATATAATTGATAAAAAAAGTAAACATATTTACCAAATATTGTGACTATGACAAAAATCTAATGCAGATATTATTTGCCTAAAAAATCGTCTCGCCTCTTTAGGCGTAAGTCTAGCTTTTTTCACTAAATAATCAAAAAGTTCACCTCCTGACACATGTTCTAATACAAGATATCTATAACAAAAAGTTATGATTGATTTAATCAATTTACTCAGATATTGAGCATGTATTCTGCAAACAATGTAGAAAGAAGACATACAAGTATTTTTTATTTTCATAAACGTCTGAAAGTCCAAGTACATGTGGATGATCAATGAGCTTCATAATAGCAATTTCACGTTCCACCTTCATCAACACGGACTCCGACAGTTTTTCACGGTTGATAATTTTAATTGCTACTTTTTTACCTAATACACAATGAACTCCAAGCTTCACCAAACCTGATAAAAATAATAAATCTTTAATTATATAACCTATGTTAAACTAAAGAAATTTATAATTTAATACATAAAAATAATTTTATTAATCTAGTTAAACTGAGAAGAAGTCAAAGGTTAAAAAAATAAGAAAATGAAGAGTATTTTTTCTAAAATACACATGAATATCAATTTAATTAATTAATTATTTAATTTTATAACTAATGATGTAATGATTTTAATTTTAAAATTTAACATGAATTTACCAGCTTTTGGTGAAATTAATCTTAATCATCCTATTGTGCAAAAAATATTATTAAGGAAAAACTATGAATCGGTACTGTTAAGTTCAATTGATTGACAGAAAAAAAATTTACATATAAATACACTAAGAAGCTATGAAAATAATAACAATACGTGTTTCTTCACTCTCGATATGTTTATTTCCTACAAGGCAATCGAGCAAAAAAAATCGTCACAGAAAGTTGCTGTAATAATTTTTGTGAATATATAAACTATATTCATCGATATTTTTACCGCGCTTGTCAGTATAGTAAAGATACGTGAAGACAATGTGTTTTTTTTATATTTACATATGTTTGACCACTCTACTTGTTTTGAAAGTAGATGCGCTTGCGCGAATGCTCAAATGTATTTTTAATGTTTTATTACAATTTTAATTAAATTAAATAAGTTCAAGTACTATCCGAAAAAGTTTAATTTTATATAAATATTGTGCATCGATCTTAGTATCAAATATATATTAATAACTTCATAGGAATCATTATTTACATAAGTAAGAATAATCTTTTCGATTTGATTGAATGAGGCCAATGCGATTGATTCGCGTCGGTACAGCAGCATAAATTCTTGCTTTTATAAAAGAATACTCAAGTAAATTTGTGATGATTAATATTACAACAAAATGTACAAAAGGACATCATACACAGAAAAAAAAATAGAATAGATCATATTCCTATGTAGAATAGTAACCATTACTATGTTACATAGTAACTGAAATTTTTGTGAGAATTCTGAGTAAATTTGATGGGAATATTCTTGGAAATTGTGATGAAAATATGAGTAATAGCTCATTCAGTGCGGAATTAAATTCTGAAAATAATGTTGTTGTTTTTTTTTATTTTTTTGATAAAAATTTCAATTTGTTATTAAAAGAAACCATAAACAAAATAAAAAATCTTAGTTTTGCGTAAATAACTCAATAACTATAGGTGATATCAAAAATCGGAAGAAGATCCTTAAAGAAGAAAAAATTAATAAAAAAAGTCTTGACTTCCGGAACTCTAGCTTCAAAAACAATTATTTTTATTTAATTTTGAACTCAATAACTATAGGTGATATCAAAAATCGGAAGAAGATCCTTAAAGAAGAAAAAATTAATAAAAAAAGTCTTGACTTCCGGAACTCTAGCTTCAAAAACAATTATTTTTATTTAATTTTGAAAATAGGGTTCCGCGCGACTTTTATCACACGGCTGCGCCGATGTTTAAATTAAATACGACAGCAGTCGCGCGGAACCCTATTTTCAACATTAAATAAAAATAATTGTTTCTGAAACTAGAGGTCCGGAAGTCGAGATTTTTTTTTTATTAATTTTCTTATTTTTAAGGATCTTTTATTTTCCTATTTTTGATATCACCTATAGTTATTGAGTTATTTACGAAAAACTGAGACTTTTTATTTTGTTTATGTTTTTTTTAATAACAAATTGAAATTTTTATCAAAAAAATAAAAAAACAACAACATTATTTTCAGAATTTAACTCCACACTGAATGAACTATTGCTCATATTTTTATCACAATTTCTAAGAATTTTACCCGCAAATTTACACAGAATTCTCACAAAAATTTCCGTTACTATGTAACATAGTAATGGTTACCATTCTACATAGGAATAAGATCTATTTTTTTTTCTCCGTGTAATTTTTATTTCTGGTCCATGAAATAAGATAAAGGAATACTAAGGTAAAAGCCCCAATAGATGATCATGTACCAGTATATGATCACCCCATGTATTTGTATATCTATATTCACAAATATAGGTATACAAATACATGGTTACAAATAAATGGAGTGATCATATACTGGTACATGATCATCTATTGGGGCTTTTACCTTACTTATTTAAACTAGATATAATACGAATTAGTTCATTCATAAGTAACGCAAAGTTGAATAAACATTAGTATTAAATATCTACATCTCTTAACTAAAGTTCTGAGAGATTAATGAATAGATAACTTGTCTTTAAACTCCGTGTACCAATGTTCGCGCCCAGGACTGAGACGAAAACTTGATTTTAAAAAATAATTTGAAATTACTGCTAAAATGATAAAAAAAAATTTGATTTTAATACTAAATAGACGTTTATGTTTCTGATTGAGGTAATTGTCCTGAGTATCTTTTTCCACGACAGTTAAAAATTTACCATAACTGAAATTAATGACATTTGATCTTTAATTTTCAACTTTGACAGTTTACGCACAAAACTTATCCGATTGAGGCACGGCTTCCCTTCGTCTATATTTATGTATATCTATTTCTCATGGAAAAATAACTCACGAATTTTGATTATACTGACACAATGAAAAAAAAAAAAAAAAAAAAAAAAAAACTCATTGCAATGCAAAAGATTTTTCATTGATGCAAGTAATAAAATCAACTAATTACCGATGTAAGCAAATTTTGAAATGGTAATTATGAATTTTAAATGTGCTAGACATTTAATTATATTAATTATGAAGTACTCAACATGTTTTTAATTTAGTCGACTAGCGTAGTAAAATTTCATAAATTTTCTATTCATTTTTTTGGAGTGATTTTTTCTTGACTGAGTCAACATTGATAACATTATTGAAAATATAAATTTAAAATTGATTTGATTAAAACCGATATACATGTATTTTTAGATTTTTACATGTAAAAAACATGTGTATTTTAATCGAAATAGAACAAAATAATAAATATGTCAAAAGAAAAAGGAATATTAATAACTAATGAAGACGTAGAATTATTAAAGCATTTTTAAAAGAGAATTATAAAACAGAATTTTAGAAAAAACTTTTATAAGTAAACTACCAGTTTGGCCTTTTCCTAAAGTCTTTTCAAGCCGATAAGGCCCAACATACTGATGAGTCTCTTGAGTATTTAATACGACCGGACTTTCCTTGCCCGGCACCGCCGTCATGTTGGTTTTTGTGTCAGCCAAGTTTGAATCCAAATGTGTGTAGCTGGTCCAAGGAGCTCTTTCTCACAGCCACCTCAAACTGGCGAAGATCACACTCATTTCCTCAATGGTTTGTTAAAAATAATTATTTGCGACTTTGAGTGATCATTTTTTCTCATCGTCCCCGGGTTGAAATCGTGCACATTTTTTGCACGAGTTCTAACAAGACGCCGGTGTCGCCGAAAAGGCTGAAATTTTGCCTTCGTTCGCATTCTTATTTTAATGATATTAATGCTCTATTGAGATGAAATTCAATAAAGAATAAACATCTGAGCTGTAAATGAATTTTCTTTGAAGAGTGAGGATAAAATTTTATCATATAATAGACTATTTTACAGCAAATATCTATATCGAGTAGTTGGTGATTTTTCCAGGTACATTTTTTGACTTTTTATAATGAAATGAATATTGGTGCCAGTTTATTACTGAATCCATATTTCTGTTGATAAAGAAGCAAAACAATAATAATTTGACATACAAAATATGTATGTATGTGTATATAAAAAATTTGTTTCTATGATCTTGTTTCTTAGTTATGTACGTTTAAAATAGCACACTTGGACACATTCGAACGAGAAAAATCTTTCCAAAATTGTAATGCTTGAATCATTTGTATGTCACGATTATAAGTATTTATGTCACTTATGGGATTTCCGTAAGTTTTTTGAAAAAGTTAAGTAACTACATTTTGTTATTGCTCAACCCCTTATTATCACTGTCAGCACTCATTTTAAAAGCTTCATCACTTAATTTCACCATTCACTTTGCCCAACCCAATGTCAAGGTAACTGTAAAAGTAATTTATTTAACAACAGATTCAAGTTACTATTTATGAGTATAAATGTATATGCGTGTATGATTATGTGTGTGCAAATACGTGTGGATAAATTTATGTATTTATGTAATATTGATTAAAAAAAAAAATTAACAAACACCTATTCAATGAACACCAAATATTTTTGCTTAAAATGTTTATAAATTTTGTAATCCCCGTGTACTTTATGAAATACAAACCACACACCAAATAGAGAACGAAGCTAAGGGTAAAAAGTAAGGCGCTCCCAGTTCGATTATGTGCTCGAGGCAAATGCGCGCGCATATTTCTTTCGTGTGTTGCAGAGTCACCCCCTGATATAGAGCGCCCACTGAGCAATATAAAACATGATGTACTCGTGGCTTTGCTTTTCCACACTTGCGCTAGTCTAACCCACTAATAAAAAATACTGCAGACACGTCTAGTTTATAATTATAATCTTTCCATTGAAGTGTATCATTATCTGATGTGTATGCAAGATACAGCAAGTTATTTAAGTTACAAGAAATTGAATCATTATTTGTACAAAGGCTAGTTTAAATGCAATGACAGAAGTTGATTCATCTTGTTGAACAAATGACGAAAAATATTTGAAACACCCCTAAAAGCTTGAGGGGAATAAGTATGGTGAATCAACACCGGAAAGATCTTTTAATAGAATGATACATAGCTGATGCTGATATGGATATTGATACGAACACAATAATAAGATTTCGAAAATTTCAGAATTACACATCTAAATCAATTGATTTTCGAGAACTTTGAAATTTCTACATTTTATATTGATTTAATTGAAGTTAAACTATTGCATCTTCCCTTATAATGCAACTCTTTAAAAATTTTTGCTATTTTCTAACTCAACTCGTCGAATTAGGTAGAAAAATACATTTGGTCCAAACGTTTTCTACATGTATTTATAATGAAGCTCAATATACTTACTTTTTAGACGATTCTCGAGATAAAAATCAACGAACAGTCAAATCGTTTGGACAGTTTAGAAACAACAGCACTTAAAAATATTTGAGAAATGCAAAACGACAGATTTTTGCTGGTTCTTCTTAAAATAATTTCTAAATGCAATGACATCGAATTTCTAGAAAATGCATCTGATAACTTCTTAAATAAGTTTCAATTTATTTTTCTAGATCAAAAACTACTTATCGTTCTATCTTTATTCGTCTGTCGAATGATCTTTTCAAGTTTCCACTTTAAAAATGATCAATTTAAGAAATTATAGATTTATAGATTTTGTTTATTAATGCCAAGGCACAGGCCAAATGGTAATTTCTATTACATAGTATAACAATTTTTACAAGAAAACAATTTCTGTTTCTGTGAGTACATAATATAGTATTGCACAAAAATTATTTTAAATAATTCGTATATAAACATAATAAAAACAAATTAAACTTAGAATTTAATACAGAAAATAATAACTTAAAAATATAATATTTTGATGTCATCAAATCAGATGATAACTCAACATAATAAATCTGCAATTGCACTGATTTTATCCATATTTTAATTTTCAATCATTAAAGTAATTAAGCTCAAATTTGTGATTTATTTGACGTCGTTTTAATTATCAAGATTTAATAAGTAATTGAAAACTTCTTTTTTAAAGACTTGCAAGCTACTCGAATTTACGATTTCGCGTGGAAGTTCTTCCCAAAACCTTATTACAATTACTAAAAAAGATTTTAGAGAAAAAAGAAATTAGAATATTCTTGATTTTTAAAATGTGTGTGTGTGTGTGTTTTTTTTTCTCTTTAGGGGGGGGGGGAATCCTTTTTACGGATTCTAGGCATAGATGTTGGCCCGGATATGTGGCGACTCGACGCAGCGTCATACTAAAACTTGACGCTGACGCCCCTACCCACTAAACCCTAAACCCCTTTCCTCTTTCCTCTAATCCCTCATGGAAACCGCCGTCAGGCATTACTTCGTGAGGGGAGGATCTAGCTACTGCTCTTCCTTCTGGTGGCTAAGGTGTTAACTACCTTCCTATATGTATGAGTCCATATATGATCAGATCTGATCATATAT
>CAJNRD030001123.1:12846393-12859251 GCA_905319865.3 Cotesia congregata
GGGTAAATGCTAGTTAAAAACAAAGATTACTTTTTTATAAACAATTGTTTATAAAAAAAATGATTTTATTTTTAACTAGCATTTACCCATTGCTTCGCTCGCGTTGAAGTCCTTCGATAAATATTAAAGATCATTACATTCCAATAGAACTGAATCAATGTGATTCAAATTTTTTGACAAACAATTTTTTTATCTTTCGTAAAAAATAATTTTTTTTCTTTAATAACAAGTATCCTATGTTACTTCTAATACTTCCAAGAATATGTGTACAAAAGTTTCATAATGATCGGTTAAGTAGTTTTTTGCGTGAAAGCATAACAAACAAACTTACATTCACATTTATAATATTCGTAGGGATTTAAATTCAATTTTATAATAATTTAAATTACTTGCATATTTAAATTACTGTTCAACTTTCAATTCTTCAATTAAAAAATACAATTCATTTTCTATAGAAAATAAATAATATAAAAATTAAAAATAGTCAAAATAAACAATCTATTAAAAATGTCCTGCTTTTATTAAGTTTTATAGGATTTTAAGAAATTTCATAAAATTTATGTGTAAATCTGATCTTTCTTGGGTTTGAATTTAAATATATTCAATAGATTTTGTCGTGTACAGTATGTGATTCAGACCAGTGAGCAGCGTGCAGGACTGATAACCACGAGGAGTCGAGTTCGAACCCAGCGGACGCTCGGAATTTTTCATCAAATAAAATAGTTTCTGATTACTACATCATACTCCAAATCGTATTGGTTTCAATATAATTAAAAAAAAAAAAAAAAAAAAAACAATTTTTCTATCCATTTTTGAAAAAAAAATTAATATAATTATATATAATCGCATATAATTATATATAATTGGATATAATTATACATGATTATATATAATTATGCCAGGCCATTTTTCATATATAATCATCTATAATTATAACCAATTAGATATAAATTTTTTTACCCGGGCAGGCGAATTAATTCAATAGTCAATCAATTTATATTTAAAAATGTATCTAAGGGAAAACTTTTAAATAAGCCAGTATTAATTATTAAAGACATTCAGATTTTGATTACATCATTTTCGACTTATCATAATTTCATAGAATACGTAGACGGTATTTAAATCAATTCCGCGTAATCAATCTCACCTTTCGTCCACGAGGTAGCGGTTTCTTTACATCTAGTAACTTAGTGTAACCTAGTAACTCGGTACATCGGTTTATCGGTTTTACATTTTTGTAAGAGAAAAATTAATATTTAACGTCACCAAGTAACTTAATAAGATTTGCAGTAAAATATTTTAACATTTCGTAATTATGTCTCAATTTTTCTATAAATCGCTATCGAGTATCGAGCAAGAAATACCGAGTGCGAAACTTTTTAAAGATTTAATGCTGTGTTAAGCCCCGCGGGTAACTTTTTTATATCATTCAGTCGCTCCTTGGCGCGCTGTCTTCGATTTTAAAATCAAACACCAATCAGGATCAAAGTGCGGTTGTAATTTTTTAGAAACCGATTCAATTTTTGTTACTTCATAAAAATAAAAAATATATTTGTTTACATGTTTCTTATTTGAGATTGCATTAATTAATGTAATTTTTGTTATAAATTCGCCGATTAAGACGAATAAATTATTTTAATAGTTTTTTTACTTTTTTCAAATATAATTTCTACTCAATATAGTATCTGCCGTAAAAAAAAACCATGTAAAGAGGTTCGAAGTATGGTATGATATTTTGTATATTTACATATTTGTAATTCGGTAATAACGGCTTAGATTATCATGTCGTCACCATCAAAACAAAATTACGAAGAATCAATGAAAAAACGTTTTTGTCCATTTGATGACAATCTTACTCCTCAATTAAAAATTCATATTGGATTAAAAGAGTCGGCTGATAGAGATGAGAAAGAAAAGGAATTACAAAAAATTTACGGTAAAGAGGTTATCATGTTCATTATATATAATACTCATTAAAGTAATAACTTTTTCTTTTATATTTTATAATTATAGATCGAACTATGCAGATGTTGAAAAATGGCCCTAAGATAACTAATGCTACTAATCTTTCAATAGAAAATAAGAAAAATGCTGGTTATCATTTTGAATTGCCAAAATTCAAACAAATGATTCTTACTAACAATCTTGAGTTGGAAGTTAGTAAGAAACTTATCCTGGTAAGTGGCTGTTTGGCATCATAAAAAAATACAATATATTTTTAAAGTATTTCAGGCTATATTGAGCTTTCAGAAACATTTTTATTTTATTATTCTTTTGTGTTTTTAATAGTTCTTCAAATTGTCAGAGAAAATAATTCAACATAAAAAGCTACATAACAGGCAAATTTTTTTTTTTTTTCAAAAATGACATATTCTTGAATCATGATTATAAATTTCTAAAACACATTTTAAATTAGTTGCATTTTGGAAAAAAAATTCAAGGAATTTATTCCTATCGAATTCAAAGACTGATTAAAATTTCGAAAAATAAAAAACTATGCATTTTTAAATTGATTTATTAGGCATAAAATGATTCATATTTATTTTAAATAGATTATACTTGTTTTTCTTATAGCCTTCAGGAAAAAAACCGTGTTCGAATTGTAAACGAAACAGTGTCATCGATAGCAGTTGTTTCCTATGTATTGAATTTCATTGTTCAGATTGCCTAAACATGTGTAGCAAATGTTCAGAACTATTTTGTTCAAAATGTAGCTTAACAATGTAAGTGTGACTTTGAATAATTATATAATTTAATAATTACACAAAAATATTTGTTCTTGGAGTCACAACTTTTTCGGATAGTCTTCAATGGAAAAAATTAATTCATTTCTGTAAAAGCATGTTTCAATTTGATTAAAATTAGGTGTTTACAATTTTATTATGATCCATAAAAATAATTATTTTTCTTAGAATCATAATTAATAATTATTCAATCAATTTTTTCAACTCATTTTTAAAAATCACTTTTCAAATTCTTAGTTTTTTAATGTTCTAAAATCTGAAAAACTTTTAACTACGTTCTTAAAACTGATTTCATATTTTCAATATATTTGTAACCAACTGAATTATTAAATAAAAAATTATATACTATCGAAAAGAATAGCCTTACTTTTGTAAAATAGTCAAAGCTTTTTATAAAAATGTAACATAAAAACTTCTTAAAAATGTAAATTAAATTTATTATTTTTTATTTTTTAGCTATGATGGTGGCGAGCACGTTGAATGCCTAGCATGTTATTAGATCATTCAATTTATTAATGTTATGCTAATTGTCTAGGTGATTTTTTTTTTTTGTAATGAAGTTAAAGATCTATATTTTTTATGAAAACATAGTAGAAATGCTAATGTATGAGATAATTTTTTTTCAACTGAATTTTTTTTTTTTTGTATAATTTGTTTCTATAATTGTCAGTATCATTGAAATCAAAAAAACTTAAATAATTGTATCAATTTATTTTAAGTAGTTTAAAATACCTTAAAATTAAATTATTATAATCAAAATACAACATACCTCTTTAAAATAAAAAAAATATGCCTCTAATTGTATGTATTTTACAAATATCAATAAGTTAGAATAAGTTGTGCAGAAAAAAAAATATTTTTCAGTCTTAACCATTTTAATTTCATTTGTTATTTGAAAATACATTTTTTTAAACCGTCTATAATTACATATTTACATAAATTTTTCAAAATAAAAATGAAAGTTTTGTATAATATTTTACATTAATAAATAATAATAATAATAATTATTATTATTATAAAGTCGCTTTTCTATTTCCTTAAATATTTATAATTTTTTTTTATAGATGATAAACAAGTGTAGCATTTTACTTTCGTACGTGTACAAGTAATTCATAAAATAATATTAATTTACGTAATTTGTAGAATTTTCTTGATACTTAAAAAAATAGAAAAATATATGTATACAATAACTTGCCGAAAGAATTTAAGCATGTTAAGTACAAAAACAATTTATCAAAAGTATGTTGATGTAAATGTAATAAATTTATTAATAAAATAGAAAATTTCATTATGATACAGCTTCATTGTTATTCGTATTCATTTGTTTTGAAAATTTTTTTACTGTGTACTCAACTTGATCTTCGTCTATAAGAAGGCCCTCTATTTCATCTTTCGTTCCAAACAATCTATAATAAATAAATTATAATTTATGATTATAGTTAAATCAGTATTACTTCTCCACTAATTGCGTTTTTTTTCAGCGTCTCTAGTTAGTAAAACAGTGTGTAGTAGGTAATAGCTTGTTGTACGAATAAAGAACAGTTAATAGCAAAGATGTTAGCGATATTAAGAATACACCACAATAAAGCCATAAAAAACATTAGATCAATAATTTTACATTCAAATTAATAACAAATAAATACTTACTTATAATAAAGCGATTATTTTTAGAGATTAATAATCTAGCAAATAAATAAACAAAGGTTAAAAATTGAGATTAAAGTGCAAAAAAAATAGAAATAAGCAGTGTTAAATTTCAAATACGCACCGATTAAAAATTTTTCAATTCATGCCATCATGCTAGTGTGCTGATAAATTAAAATTTCATCAGAAATAATTTTTAGTTTAGGTGTGGTTAATAGTTGGATTATTTTTTTTTTTTTCACTTACCTAGATAATGTTGAGGAAGACCGTAAAGGTTCTATTATAATAGAATTTTCTCGGCTGCGTTGATTTGTCGTAACACGTTCCAATGGAATCGTAGATAAATATTCTTGAGTTTCTAAAGTCATTTTTGTTGGTTTTTTATATCTACAATAATAATTAATTACATATATTATCTTCATTAATTGTGAATCAAAAATTATAAGCTTTGATATTTACAATTTAAGCATTTGTGAACTTGCAACCACCGAAACAGAACTTAATGCCATAGCAGCAGAAGCCATCCAAGGTTCGAGAAAAAAACCAAAAGGACTGAACAATCCAGCTGCTATTGGAATGCCTAATAAATTATAAATACTAGCAAATAAAAAATTTAATCTTATCCGAAATACAGTTTTCCTTGATAAATCCAAACATCCTACGACATCTAATAAATCATTCTGAAATAGAAAATAAAATTTATTCGTGATATGCTGTTTTCGTAGTCCATTTTTTTTTTTTTTTTTTTTTTCCCAAATAATCATTACTGTTAACTAACCTTCATTAGAACAACATCTGCAGCTTCAACTGCAACATCAGTACCAGACGCAATAGCAATACCAACATCGGCTTGAGCGAGAGCTGGGCTATCGTTGACTCCGTCTCCTACCATGGCTACTCTAACTCCTTGTTCTTGGAGTTTACGTATTTTAGCTACTTTGTGAGATGGTAGTACTTCTGCGAAGATTTTAGTGATACCGATCTAATAAATTCAACAAACATTAATTTTAATCCAAAAAGAATAAAATTAGAAAAATTAATAATAATTACTTGTCTTGCAACAGATGCTGCAGTTTTCCGATTATCTCCAGTTAATAAAATAACTTCTAGTCCCATTTTTTTTAAAGTATACACTGCTAAATGCGCTTCTGGTTTTACTGTATCAGCAACATTAATGGTTGCAGTTAATATATTATTAATTCCTACTAAAATTGATGTATTTCCTAAACTCTCTTGTTCCATCATTTTTACATCAATATGTTGAGGTATTGTGATAGCATTTCGGCGCATCCATTCACGATTACCAATGCATACGTCATAATGATTTTGAGAATCGCTCTGATTATCTGATATTTCAGAATTAATTAAATCAAACTCAAGATTTGAGTTATTTTGATCACTAAGTGGAAAAGTCATTATATCTACTGGAACATTATTTAAATAAAATATACCGGAAGATTCGCGTCGCACTTGATTTACGTAATTAAGTATCTTTTCAGATTTATGAGCAAAAGGCATCATCGTAGATAAATGCATAACTCGACACTTGAGACCACATCCTGCGACAGCTTGGAAGTTTATACACTGGCCACTAACTTCAGTATTGAGAGTTTCTTTAACAAAACTGATTATAGCTGAAATAATGAATGGAAAAAAAATCATTATTATAGATATATGAAAACTAGATTGTGTTAATTTATTATGATTGTTATTTTATTTACCTGAGGCGATTGGATGCTCGCTGTTGACTTCAGCAGTACCAATGATAGCCAAAAGTTTAGCTATTGGAAACAATTTTTCATCGACAAAAAGTCCTATCCTGGAAACGGTAGGAGTACCATGTGTCAATGTTCCAGTTTTATCGAAAACAATACATTTAACTTTGTGAGCATTTTCTAAAGAAGCACCACCTTTTATCAAAATTCCATTGAGAGCACCAACACCAGTGCCCACCATTACAGCAGTAGGTGTTGCTAGTCCTAAAGCACAAGGACATGCGATTGCAAGCACTGAAAGAGCACACCGGAATGCGTACTGGAAAATAATTTCATCTCTATTTTTTTTGAATCCATTAGTTTGATGTACTGAAGATATTGGCAAACCATTTATATTTGTATATCCCACTATGATCCAGACAATGAGTGTTAATAGTGATACTATTATTACAAATGGTATAAAATATCCAGCAACTTTATCTGCTAATTGTTGAATCGGTGCTTTGCTTGTTTGAGCTTCCTCTACTAAGCGCACTATTTGGGCAAGTGTCGTGTGTTCGCCTGTATGTGTTGCAGTCATTAACAGAGGTCCATTTTGATTGATAGATCCACCAATAACGATCGAACCAGGTTTTTTAGATACTGGCATACTTTCACCTGTTATTAAACTCTCATCACAAGCTGAATGTCCAAATAAAACTCGCCCATCTACTGGTACTTTTGAACCCTGGAAGACTTTAAGTACATCACCTCGTTGAACTAAATCAACACTGATAACACGTTCTGATAAAATTTCATTGTTTGATCCTAAAGTTACTAAAACTGCGTCAGTAGCTTTCAATGATAAAAGTTTTGATAATGCTTCTGACGTTTTTCCTTTAGCTACATGCTCTAGCCATCTACCAAAGCTGATGAAAACTAATAACATCGGTGGTGTGTCGAAAAACGTTTGAGGACTAGTGGGCTCTTGCATTGCAATTGCCACAATCAGAACACATAATGAATAAACATATGAGATGGTAGTTGTCATTGAAATTAGTACATCCATATTCATTGTACCATGCTTCAATGCCTTATACGCTTGAACATAAAAACGCCAACCACCAAAAAATTGTACAGGAGTTGAAAATACAAAGAGCAATAAATTTTCCCAAGAAACACCAGGAATAACACAACACATATCTTCATGGCTTTTGTGATTATAATACATATCTGTCATAAAATACGTCATTATTATCATGCTTGGAAGTCCAAAAATTAAAGATATAAAAAAGGATGTCCGCCACTTTTGAATTTCTTCTCTGTAATTAATTAAGTATACTTATAAACTTACTGGATTAATTATAAAAACCAATGCACCAATTAAATAAATACTTGCCTTTGATTTAAATAATCACGGCTATTTTTTTCATTATTGTTAAATAAAGTTGCCGTAAAGCCAAGTTTATTTATTTTCTCAATTATATCTCGAGCACCCGTTTCTGATGAATCAAATTTAAATTTTCCTCTCTGTGTCGATAAAGCAACAACTGCTGATTGTACACCTGGCAATTTACTTACTATAGACTCTATTTTATTTACACAGGATGCACAGGTCATTCCCAGAATCTAAAATATTGCAAAAACATAACTTTTTAAAATAAGTAACTAAACTGAACTGACGTGCCCAATAAGCTGTTTCATAAAAATAAGTGTCATTTTATTTAAAACTTTAATAAAGTAATAAACTATCTAACTTTTTACATTTTTTTTATTTTTTAATTGCTAAAGTAAAAAACCTAGTTATTGACACTTGCAATTTTATTTTAATTAAAAAACAAAATCAACTCTGATAAATTAATAAATATAATTTTTGAGTTATAAATTTTAAGATAATTGGTTTTTTGAGAACATTTTATTTTTTTAATTAGAAGAAAATTGCAAGTGTCAAACAACTAGGCCAGTGTCAATAACTGGGTCTTTTACTTTAATTAAAATTCTTCATTTGTTATGTATTTTTAATAACTAAACTGATTCCAATGAAAATTCCAGCACAAATGTTTATCAAAAAATAAAGATTATTAGACTTGTGAGATTCATTTGTCTAATAACCGTAATAAACATTACTCTAAAAATAATTAAAATTATATTTTTAATTATGTAAGAAATGATTAAACACTGTAATAATTATAATAAGTACCTGTAATTCTACTTCAGTTATACCTGTTCCAGGTTCATCAATCACTGTTGTAGGAAAACCTAAATCTGTAATACTAGAAGCTATGTCCATAGGACGAATTTTATCTGACATGTATATTACTTCAGCTTTAGCAGCCATCAGTGCCACTAAAATGTTTTCAACTCCATATAATTTTCTGCAATGTTTTTCTATAGCAGCAACACATGAGCCACAAGTCATACCCTGGAAAAAAAATTTTTTTCTGTTATTAATACAAGTTTTCATAGAAACTCACATAAAAATGTATTAACTTTTTTATTACATTTATTTGTAAGAAACACTTAGAAAAATTTTCAGATTTTTTATGGTCACCAGCACCATTAACTGATAAAAAAGATGTATTTTGTTTATCTTTACTTATTATTTTTGTTGTTGAGATCATAGCACTTCCGTTAACTTCTTTAACATATGCATCAAATCCCATGTCTTCAATAGAAGCCGCTATATCATCTGCACTAATATTGGCATCACTGTATGATACTTTAGCTTCCTTGTCATTTAAAGATACATTAATTTCTATTACACCTAATTTTTTTGATATAAGATCTAAAAACATAGAAAGTATTGATTAAATTATTTACTTTGTATAAATTTATTCATTATTGGTTTTTTCATTTATAGTAACTAGAATTTATACCTATAATGCTATTAACACAAGATTGGCAAGTCATACCATCAATATGAATGGTACACACACTGGTTCTGATTTCAAATTGATTAACTTCGTTAACTTCATCAATTTTTGATGATTCTAAAGATGCATCGAATCCCATATCATTAATGTTATCTACTATCTGATTGGCCGAAATTTCTTGAGTATTATACTCAACATATCCAGCGTTTTCTTCCAAATCAACTCGAATATTTAAAACTCCTTTTAATTTTCCTATTGTACCCTGAATATTCTGGACGCAACTTTGACAACTCATCCCCTTAATTTTAATCTTGACCGATGTTGCAATATCTCTGCTAATATCGGATTTTTGAGATCTTTGATCAAGTTGCATTGCTCCATTGTAGTTAGATTCGTCATCAATATCCCTGTAAGAAAATATGTTATTATGAATTCTAGAATAATACATCACTTATATTTTATTAATTTTAAGGTAATAATTTATGTTGATAATTTTTTTATTTAAAAATATGTAAATACCAAAGCGCATCGACGACCTGACTAGTTTTGTTAATAAGTGGAATTTTATCAGATACTTTGTTCATTATTTCACCTTGAAATAAATTACTAAAACTACGATAAATTAAACGCCGTTAAAAAATATAATATATTAACTAAAAGTGTTAAATTTATATATTATTAAAATAAACTAACTTTAATTTTTCTTAAATTCATCTCAACTTTTACTTGTTGTGCACAACAAAACGTATTTCTCTCAGTAAGTAAAAAATTACAACCTATTTAATCTAACTGATAACCAGTTATCTGCGTGGTTTGTAGTGACTATAAGAATATACTCAATCAACGTTTACTTTACTCATGCGCTTCTATACAATTATAATTGTGCGGTTTCACATATTTTAACGGTAAAAAAAATATATTGCATATTTATGTAAATTATTAGTTTTTCAAATAATTGATTAATGATAAAAAACATCCACTTTTTAACAAAACAATTGCAATAGAAAAATAGACACAAGTAATAGCAAATCTAATATTGTAGTATTAGTACGGTTGTTAACAATCGTTATAGTAATCTTGAATTACAGTTTTTTGTATACACTATTTTAGATCATATTACTTGTTAAAGAATTTGAAATCGAATATAACAAGTTTAATGCGTTTAATTATTCATAATCGACACATAAAACCAAAATATTATAGAAATTTGAACACGTCAATTATTTATCCCAAGCGCGACTATTGGAATTCCTTATAAGCCTAAGACAAACATCTCGAAATTTTACTCATTCAAGAATATATGCTCGAAATGATTTATTCACAGGTGCTGTTTAGTGATAAATCACTGCACGATGTATACTTCTTCGTTTTGCTGATTTAAAAATTATTCCAAACTAAAATAAATCACTACACAAGTATAGCTAATTTAAAGATTTATACCGCTTTACAAATAATTAAATAAAAAATTATAAACATTTTTGAATTTTTTTCTTAATTTCTCCTATACAAAGGTGTTTTGAAGATATTTAAAAGATTTTTATTTACGAAAAACAAAAAATAGGTATACAATTTATCCTAGCTTATTTTGAAAAAGTCTTTTAATGAAAAAAGAAAAAAATTGTTATTTATTAAAAAAAAATCTTGATAAATTCATACCGCGTAAAAATAACGGCCCTTACATTCACGCTTCGTAGATTTAAGGGTCTTATATTCATGCGGTGTAGATTACGGATGAATACACGTTCCATAAAATACTTGATTCATTTTTTAAATTAGTTATCCAAAAATTTGAGTTATCATTTAGAACCGCAGCTTTACCTATTTTTGACCATAAAATATCGAAAAATTGTTTTAAGAACATTTTTTTTTTTTGTTTTTGAATTATTCTATTTTAGATAAATTTTGAGAAAAGTAGATGTAATGGGGTGAAAAATACATTTAACTGAATATCGTTCAACCGAATTATTGTAAATGCACTTAGAACATTGTTTGGAAGAATTATAAATGTGTTTTTTAATGCGAAAAATTACTTTGTTATTTATTTAGTATATAAAAAACATTATTTTGGCTCGAGTAAATAATAAATTAACGATATATTATAATAGTTGATGGTCTTAGTAATAAAATACAATTGCTCAATGTCTATAAATTTTTTTTTTTTTGTAATGCTACAAACTTTTTTGACAGTAAAACGGTCAAAATCGAAGAAAATCAGAATAAATCTTACTGAAATCTCTTAGTTTAAAAATAAACAGAAAAAATTACTGTGCATATTCACTTTTGTTATAACAGTTATTTGATTTGATACTTTCTCTATGCGCAATAAAAAAAGTTATAGTTAATTTCTAAAACTAACTCAACCAACAATAACGTTAATTTAATTAATTTCTAAATAAAATAAATTGAATATTTCAAATGTCATATATGAATAATAAATACAGACCCAAGTAAACAAACATTTTCAGTTGCAGAAGAATTGTAGTTTTTTCTATTAAATCCGTGAAATTTAACCGATTTCTCTGGAGATAAAAAATTTCCATCTGCAAGTTTTATCTGGCCGATTGAAATTTTTGAATAAAAACTCATTCTTAAAAACAGTAACAAAAGCGTACTATACCGACAAAATAATAAAATGTTAAAGTCATTTATTAACGTTGAATAAGGTGAAAAAAATAAAAAGATTTGAATATTTAGGAGGACGTAGTTTACAGACGTCAATCGCTTTATGAACTGAATGGATAGCAAGCCTCAAGAGAAAGGCACGCGCGTGCTCCAATTAGAGGACTCTGAATTGTTGACTCTCACTTACATATTAAAACCAATACCATGTTATACAATTCACAATTGCAGAAATTAAAGAAAAAATGTATTCAAATGTTCATTTATCAAACGAAAATATGAGAAAAAAATTGTAAAATATTGAACACTATGAAAAAAAAAAAAAATACAAACATAAATATTGATTAAAATTTATGATTCAAAATAATTTGACTGTGATAATTTAAACAGTCTCAAAAAATTTCAATTGATTTAAGAATTTAATATCATTTAATATGATTGTGAAACAAATTATTTTTTAACTAGAAATTTTAACATTAAATTATCTTAATTTAGTAGGTAAAAGGTAACTTTAAAATTATGAATATTTGAAAACATAACTGGACATCTAAATTTTTATCACCGATATAGTAAATTCGCGGTAAAAATTGACAAAAAGATAACAACATAGTTTAATTTCAAAAACTGTACCCATTTATTTCGCTATTTGCACTCATTGAGAGTAACCGTATTTATTATCTTTGTGGCACTTGTACGGTAAATGGAAACTCAAAAATCAAATTTCTTGTTCTCTTGTTTAGAAGAAATTTATGAAATGCAATGTCAAGAAATGTCTTTTAATTGCTACATAATTGGCTCAATCTAATTGTTACCTAACTGTTCAACTCTTATTAACTGATGTCATCATCAATACTCATTAAAATGTAATAAAAAACTGATCAAATATTTATCATTTTTGTTGACTACTTAAACGCAATCCTTATAAATACAATTAAATTTACTCCTTCATTAGCTGCAGTTCGTAATTTTAGGTAAAATAAATCAAGTAGCAGAAAGTGAATTCATGTAATTATGTTAATACTTTGTCATTTATAACGGACAATTTTTAAATTTTAGGAAAAGTGATAAGAAATGTTATACAACTCCAAGCAAGACTAATTACCAAGTAGTTGATAAAAATGCATACTTTAATAAGGAAATCCTTTCGCTCCAGTTGAGTCAAAACAATTGTAGTAGTCAATATACGATAAATTAAAATAAAAAACCCATAAAAATTCCTAAAATTAAATAATAAATAGTATATGAGGCATTAATCGTTGAAATTTTGAAAAAAAAAAAAAAAAA
>CAJNRD030001123.1:12860011-12870386 GCA_905319865.3 Cotesia congregata
TTTTTTTTTACTTCGTCTAATCCATGACTGATAGTATAATTCGAGAAATACTGCAAACGTCTGACTTTCTCGTAAGCCTCTGAACAAATACTAAAATTTAAAAATTTTATTTTTTCAAAAATTTGTCCGGTAAAGTATAATTTAAACCTCACTATTAGATAAATAAGGACTTCAACTATTAGAAAAAAATTTAATTTACTCATAATCTAATATTTTTTATTTTACATTGGCGGTGAAAGGACCTCCTTTTAATTTAATAAGATATTTATTTTAACTTAACTATAATCTCAAAATTTATTATATTTTTAGCAAGAAATCTTTTATTACTTAGTAAATAATTACTATTTATTTATAAGAAGAGTCAATTATTGTTGTTTATTACGAAAGTTGACATTAAAATTTAACTAGAAAAAAAAATTTACACAATAATTGACTAACAGACTTCATTTTCAAGCTCAATGTGTTCGAAAATGTACTGATCAGCATGACCTTAACCTTTTTCTGATTAAAGGACACAGAATTTCCGAATAGGGCTTCAACTGATTGCAGCCTACTGCAAAATTATGAGAGTGACGATGACTCATAAAGCATAATATACCTACTGTATGTAATGCGCTTGTCCCCTTCTACAATTTCTTGAGCCCTTTCTTTATGGAAACGAATCTTATTGTATGATTCAAACTAAAAGGGGGGGGGAGCGCATGCAAGGTCAATTACAAAAAAGTTTTCTATTTCATATATATACCGAAAATTAAAGGATATCTGAGTATGCGTTTTTATTCTAGCAATGGTACTACCTTTTCGTATAATTTTGAGGTCAGTAGATTAAATAAGTCTTATCTTATGTATTATACTCCACTGAATCTGAATATCGTGACCATTTTTGCGAAACTTCGGCCTTTAAATATTCAAAAGCATTAATAATTGTTTAACAAACACTTTTGAGGGATAAATTATTATTTTAGTAATTATTTAGATAACTTATAACTTTTGAACGGCTCGACCGATCAGATCGAGATAGGTAGCGATCCAAAGAGTATCATTGCCATTAAATTTCGTAAAAATTTGAATCGATTCAGTTCTCTAGATTTTGAGAAATCTCAAAAAATCTACAAAAGAAATTTTTTTTAAATGTGGTTTTTTTGGAATAACTTTTAAACGGTTTTACCGATCGATTCCAAAAACTAATCAGCTTTTAACATCAAAAACCCACGTCGATCGTGAATAAAAGCCGTTCAAAATGGGTTGATTCGTTCGAGAGATATCGTGAACGAAAGAAAACCGAAATACTCTGAAATTCTTAGTTCGATCAATTGAAACTTAAAGATTCTTGATGAGGCTTAAAAAACTGCGTTGAATGCCGCTAACCGCGTGAAAAACGGTTAGTTCGGTGAGAATCAGGTTAATTCATTCAAAAGTTATTGCGGTTTGAAAATTCAAAAAATAGTGTTCTACGAAACTTACATCAGACTTTTGAGCTCGAAGAGCTCAAAAGCATAAGACAGCTATCTCTTTGAGCTCGGGGAGCTCAAAGTAACACATAAATTGCATTTTTGAGCTCGAAGAGCTCAAAAACATCATAAGTGCAATTTTAAGCGCCTAGGTATGGAATTAGCGGGAAGTTGCAGGGATGGCCTTCAGGGTCAACAGTTTTCCTAATTTTTTTCATATTTTTATTTGTTTTAAATTTTTAGGCTACCATACTATTTTTTTCGTTAAAAAGCATAGACAACTGAAAAAATGGAAAGAAAAAAAATCCATGACATCATTATTTAAAATGTTTTTATGAATTTTTGAAAATTTTATAAATTTCAACGTTCGATCAACAATTTAAATAAAATGCGATAATTACTCAATACTATAACAATATCGTTCATATTCTGCATTAGAAAATAAAATAATTAGGAAAAAAATAAATTAATTTATTAAAAATTGTTAATCAATACGTCGATTTTTCATTATTTTGTAGAATTATTAAAATTGACAACATAAAAATTTATTTTTCAATTTGTTCAGTTTTTTATGCTTTTTAAACAAAAATAGAATAGTACTTTACAAATTGATCCCTTGAAAATTTCAATAAAAAGCAATACAAGTAGGTTTTTATAAGCTCTCCAAACGACAAAAAAATAGAATTATAGAATTTTATAAATTTTTAATGAATGGATCGTAAGTCCATCGTAAAGAAGAAAATTAAGAAAGAAAAAGTTATCGATAACTCTATTCTTCGATATTTTAAAATCGAAAAACGGTAGAACTCTCATCTAAACGATTACCGATTTACAATTTCGTTTTTCAATTTTTAGAACATGAAAATATAACTTCTTATCATTCATTTATAAATTTTATAAGATTAATAACACACGGATAGTTCTGAAAGTTAATGTAATAATCCTTATAATCCTCTGTTTTATTTTATTATTATATTCGTGTCATATATTATATTGTGATTATTATTAAATTATTATTATTATTATTATTATTATTATTATTATTATTATTATTATGAAAATAATAAAATTCATGATTGAATTGAAGTTAGTTCAGTATCGAAATTATCGAAACATGGCAAAAAATGGACCCTAATTAATTATTGACTAGGATTAGAGCGCACGCGTACAGCGCGCAGTTTAAATATTTAATTTGCATTAAATAGTAGTTTACTTGGTTTTAAAAATGTTTATTTAAACGATGAGTTTGACAAAATATATTATAAGAGTGGCAAATCAAAATTTTATCAGTATGAGAAATAGACATAAAACGTTTCTCCGTAAAAAATATTGTAAGGGTGGGAAAAAAATTTTTAAACGGAAAAAAAAAAATAAATATCAAATGTACTTTTAATAGATTTAATTAGTTACCTGTTTGACACTGGTTTTTCAGCAGACTGATTATTACTTTCTGGAAAAATAAAAAATTAATCAAAAGCATTTTTCATCCATGAATATTTGAATATTATAAAAAAAATGTGAGTAGTTATTGAAGTTTGCAGTATTTTGTATTATTTATGGTATCGCGACATTCTACATAAAAACAGAATACTCATGTTTATGTGAAGGATAAAAGAAATTTTTTTCTTAAAAAACCATGACAGGTTCTTATAGATAATTGATGGAAGATTATAAAACCGCTCTTCAATTTTCTATGCGATAATTAGCTGCTGAAATATAGATGTTTGTGTTTATATCTTTAGATCAAATGTGTAGCCATTATTTTTTTAAATTATACTTTGTAAACGCATTTAAACATATCGAAATAATACTTATATTTTGTACGTTATTCTTAATATCATCACGACAAACCTGTTTTATTTTCGGGTAGTTTATCATTTGTATTAAAGTGTTGAATGGAGAGCTTGATAGGATTTAATCCATCTTGAATTTCCATTGCTTCCTGAAATATATATATATTTAAATATATAAATATATATAGTCAAAAATTAAGCTTTTAATTTTATAGTAAATGATCATTTTTTATTCGACAGCAATTTTATGTCTTAAATCTGAAAATTCACACTGATAGAAGGATTTGTTTATAGTTACAAATATTTGTTAATATTTAACAAATCATTTATTAGAGACCACTTTTTAGTCCTTAATAAATATTTCTTAGTATTTAAAAAGATTTATTAATATTTAATAAATCAACATCAGATTTATTAAATACAAACAAATCATTTTAAATACTAAGAAATATTTGTTTAATACTAAAAAGTGGTCTCTAATAAATGATTTGTTAATTATCAACAAATGTTTTTTGGTACAAATAAATCCTTCTATCAGTGCACAAGATTTTAGATTACTTTGTCAATTTATTTTCAAACAATTTCATTCATCCGGTTAAAAAACATAGTCACATAAAGAGTACTCAAAATCAACTAACTGCTGATTCCAATGCTCTAATATGTATAATAAAAATTCGTGATGTTGATCACTGAAAGCAATGCATGGATGTTAAAACAAAAATATTAATTAGATGAAAGTATTGGCAACTGTCATTCTAGAAGATATTATCAGAGCATTAAAAATATCAGAAATGATCGATGAATCGGATAATTCTACTATTCAATAGGTAAAAAATCTATACGAAAATACGAATAGCTCAAGTTCCACTATGTCGTATTAGAAAAAAAAATTGATAGCATTTCATATTGCTCCTCAGTTGCAGCCTTTCCTGATAATATCTGTCACGAGAGAATCATTTATCAAAAATTCCGAGCCGTACAGCAATATAAAATTAATTATTCGAACTCTCCATCCTCAATAATATAAGGGGATTTGCTCACACATATACATAACACAAGCGAGCGTTCATATTATCTTGAAAATAGTTAAAATAGCTTTTTACAAAGGTCACAAATTTTGATATCTATTGAAAACTTGGTTTTCGAATATTGATCTGAATGTTTCGTAATTCATCTAATAGTAAATTTACTTAAGGGGGATAGCCACTGCGAGGATCGAAAAAATAGGTGATTTTCGGGAATTTTTTTGACTGGGATAATAAAGGAATTTGGGGATCGGGTTATTTTTGTTTTATAAAGTATACATAAAGTCATAAAGAATATTCTCCTAAATTTTTATTAAAAAATATCATGTTGTTATAAAGTAATTAGCATTTTTGTGGAGGACCAAAAAAATTTCCCCCACCACGTTGCGAACTCTAACTCAAAAACGGATTATCTAAAACGAAAAAACGAAACAGCGTTGTAATCTGCATGCATGTCATTATCGTTGCGCGTAGGGGATTTTGAAAATTTAGATTTAAAAAAAATGGCGACATATTAAAAATTTTTTTGTTTTTTTTTTTCTAATTTTTTTGGATTCAAACAGTCCCAAAAAATCATAAAAATCAAAATTTTTAAAATCCCCTACGCGCAACGATAGCTACTGAATAGACGAATACGGGAAGAAAAAAAGTTGCAAATCGGTACTTATTTATGCAAATTACAGTTCGCACCAGTTAAAAAAAATAGTTTTTTGCCCTCCGGGCGGAAAGTGGCAACTTTCGTCCCGCTGCGCTAAATAAAGTTGTCGCTTTCTGCCTTCCTCGGACAAAAAAATAATATACTGCCTTTAGGAAGTAAAAAAAAAGGCCATTTGGCACCAGCCAAGATGGAAGGTAGATTTCATGTAATCCATGATTTTAATAACAATATCATAAATAATTACACCGGCCCACAAAAAAAAAAAGTGCTCTGTACTTTTGACCGGACCTACCTATATTAATGTATTTCGACGCACTGAATCCGAATCTGAAGTCAGTTTTGCCCACACACCCTCAAAATTTTGAGTAAAATGCAAAAAACCCCAAAAAAGGTAAAAAAATTGCGAAAAACTGCAGTCACAGCAATGAAAAAATTTTTTTGGACCTAGATCACGTATGATTTTTATGCATATGAACAAAGTACATGAAAGTCATACTCAATCTGAATCCAAAAAATGTTTTTAATCTCGATAATTTCGATTTTTCATGATTTCTTGCAATTTTTTTGAGTTTTTTGCAATTTTTTCAAATTTTGACGGCTCAAGGAGCTTCTAAACGTTTAGATTCAGATTTTGTGAATTGAAATACATAAAAATCATACGTGATCTAGGTCCAAAAAAATTTTTTCATTGCTGTGACTGCAGTTTTTCGCAATTGTTTGCCTTTTTTGGGGTTTTTTGCATTTTACTTAAAATTTTGAGGGTGTATGGGCAAAACTGACTTCAGATTCAGATTCAGCGCGTCGAAATACATAAAGATAGGTAGGTCCGGTCAAAAGTACAGAGCACTTTTTTTTTTTATGGGCCGGTGTTATTATTCCTCAAGTTTATGAGAAAAGTAAATCGGCTGCCAAATTTTAAAATACAGTGATTTTTTAGATTTTCGAATATTTCAAATGGCTGCCATTTCTAAACTATTTGACAGGTTCAGCTCACTTTTGAACTCATCCAAGCTAATTGTCTATAGAATTAGTCTACTAAGTTTCATAAAGATTCATTAAGAATTGTGGGAGTTATCGTCTCCACAAGCCGCGTTGTGTTGTGTGCTTTTCTGAAACTGATTCAGATGACATTCAGCTTCCAGCTTCTTAAAGTTTTCGTGTAATTGATGAAAAGTAAATTTATTATAGGTTAAATTAAAGAGAATTTTATAAGCTTTAAAATAAAATGCAGAAAAACGACCTATCATTTCTCAATGAAAAGTTATTCCCTAGTAAAGTCACCAAACTTGTGATTTTTTTGTATTTTCGAAAATTTCAAACGGCTACCATTTCTAAACTATTTCTATTTGATGGATTCAGCTCATTTTTGAACTCATCCAAGCTAATTGTCTATAAAATAAGTCTACCAAATTTCATGAAGATTCATTAAGAATTGTGGGAGGTATCATGTCCACAAGCTGTGCGTTATATTACATAAATATAAAATATACATACATAAATAAACTTCCAAACCAACGTCATTTTTCAGCCATATTCGACTAAATTATTGATATAGTAACGAAATTCTGTGTGAATTTTGACACAAGGTCCAATGCAATAGATAGATTTTATGAAATCTACCTAAAAGAAAACCTCAGATCACATGTTTGATCTGTTTTACATGTGATCTGAAACCTTTCTTACTTTACTTCCCTAGGGGTGTAATATACTATTGTTGCCGTAAGATGGACGGCGGAGTTCAGAAATGGTCCACTTTTACAAGCATGTGATTGTTGTGCAAACATGCTTGTAAATCTACATCTATACACAGAAAAAAAAGTCATCTTGAGTCAAGTAATATTTACTTGATCCAAGTATATTCAACTGAAGATAAAATATATTCTTGAGTTAAGTAAATTTTTTTCTTGTTTTGGTCAATCTTGGTTTAAGCAAATATTCCCTAGTTCCAACATGCTTACCAACTTGAGTGAAGAAAAAAACCTCTTAATCCGAGTAAATCATTCTCTTGGTTTTTGAACTTGCTTCATGTACACACGGGCGTATCGAGGCCTGAGTAGGACAGCAGCCGCGCGGAAACCCATTTTCAACATTAAATAAAAATTATTGTTTATGGAGCTAGAGTTCCGGGAGTCGAGACTTTTTTTCATAAATTTCCTCCTCTTTAAGGATCTTTTTTTCTGATTGTCGATATCACTTATAGTTATTAAGTTATTAACGCAACAAATTTCTTACCGTGTACTTTGTATGAGTCGAGCGAATACTTATTATACAAATATTTTCGTCACTACACACTTATCTGTAAATCAGTAATATAATGGGAAATCAGCAAGTTAAAAATTAATTAAAAATGTCTAATTGAATGAACACAAACAATAAAAATCATGCATAAGGTTATTTTTTTAAATTTAATTTTTTATTAAAAAAATCTCGGTTTAGTTCCAAAAAATCACGTCGCCAACGTTGGCGCTACTTTCCAAACCAAGAGAAAGATTTACTTGGGATAAGTATATGACATTATTAGTTCAAGAATAAACAAGAACTTGAAACAAGAAGTAAATTTTGAAGAAAAAGATTTTCTTGAGTCAAGATGACTTTTTTTTCTGTGTAGTACGTTTCTGTTCATCAGAAACTGTACTTTCAGAAAATCCATGGGTGGGAGAATTTGTTCCATCTCATTAACTTAATTTCACAAAATAATATATTTATTTGTTGCCGTAAGATGGACGGCGAAGTAACACACTGTTACAAAAATGACTTTAACTCGAAAAATATTGGGCATTTTCCTATAAAACTCGAGATACATATTTTTGAATATATAAACTTTGATTTAAAAAAAAATTTTTTTTTTTTTCAAATTTCACAGTGGCTATCTCCCTTAAGAGGCGTTCCCAGTTATTACATGTTCGTTAATATCTCCTAAACAATTGAAAATTTTATAAAAAAAAGTCTCTGTTTTCGATATATTATTTGAATATCTATTTTCTAGCAGAGCGTTTCTTTTGAAAATTTTATTTGTTTAAAAGAAAATAATGAATCTGCAATGGCTTTACTTTTACGAATACGACAAAGATAATTCGGTTTTTCTGGATAAGTGCACGGAGAGAAAAAGATGGTACCCGTTATTAATTGGAAAATTGTTATTAGCACGTATAGCTTTGTAAATAGAACTCTCGACGTAATCAAAAAGATTTGAGTTTTAGTCCTAGCTCGGATAAAATCGAATCATTTATAAGCAGGTAAAGAAATACTGAGCTCAAGAAATTTTTTCATGACTTGATAAGATAACCGTCTTAGTTCTCAAGTGGAAAAAACGTTACTTGCCTCAAGAAAATTTTCCTCAGTTGAAACAATTATTTTAAATATGTAGTTCAAAAATTTCTTTTTGCTTTGAATAAAAAAATTTATTCTGAACTCAAAAGATAAATTTTGGACCGAAATAGATATTTTTAACAATAAGAAAAATATTGTCATGATGAATGATGACTGTGTAGAGGTAAAAATAAATCTTTGATTGATTATGCCCAAAAATATGTAGTAACTCATAATTGTACAATTACTTGGAATATTAAAGAAATTGAATCTTATATGAAAATCAACGATTTTCAAAAAATCAGGAAGTTATTGCTTTCATCTATGTAAATATAGAGCTATGTAGATTCTAAGAAATCTCAAAAATAAAATTTTCAAAAAAATTTTAATTTTTTATAATCTCAAAACACAACGTCGATTGCCGGAAACCGCATCAAAATCGGTTGATTTATTCGAAATATATCGTTCACAAAAAATTTCAGAAAAAATGTTTTTGACATATCAACCGCGAAAGTTGGATTTTCGAGCAACATGCAGAGGGCGCAAACTATACGATTTCTGACAATCTATAGTTTAGTTAACTTATCTCGCACTTGTATCGAAAATAACTTCTCTCTCTCTTTATTTGTCTCTGCATGCCTACACGACTACTAAAATATGCTATAGATGAGTCAAATTATTTTTTAACTCGCTTCGCTCGGCCGGATAACTAACTCGGTCTTGATAAGAATGCGCCCATAGCCTCAAACTCGTGACGTCACTTCAAGCCGTTAGAATCCCTACCTTTGCGCATGTATCGAAAGTAACTTTTTTGAGCTCGAAGAGCTCAAAAACGTAATAAGTGCAATTTTTAGCGCTTAAGTATGGAATTAGCCGGGAAGTTGCAGGGATGGCCTTTAGGGTCAACCGTTTCCTAATTTTTTTATTAAGGGAAACAGTCACTGTGACGAATCGAAAAAAAAATTTTTTTCTTCATAAAATCAAAGTTTATACATTTAAAAATATGTGTATAAAATTTTAGATCAAAATTTCGAATATTTCCGGAATTATAATCATTTTAGTGAGAGTAGGGAGGCCAACCGTTTTCGCTCAGCGATCCGACGAAAATGTCAATTCCACTAAAATACGAGTTGAAACGGTCAATAAAATGATCAAAAAAGTCATGGACACCACCAGAGATACGGAGGAAGAACCCTCGTAAAGCCCAGGACTCGATCATTTGACGGTGGGATAAAACTACGGGGATCAATTATCGTGGTATCAAATTTCGAGGATCAATTATCATGGAACCACATGATTGAGAGTAACGGAAAGCGAAATAGACTACAAATTTTGAACGCGTTTTCCTCAAAACGACTTTATTTAAACTGGTCGCATCGATAACTTAAACAAATATAAACCGATTTTCAGAATTTTTTTGTATTGTGTTCGTATTTGCAGTGACTAAGGTTGCACTTAGCCGATTTTGAAAATTTTGATTTTTAAGATTTCTTAAGGCGGTTTGAATCCAAAAAAAAACGACCAAAAATATGAAAAAATTTTCAATCGGTCGCCATTTTTTTTCGAAACAAAATAAAAAAAATCGGCTACGTGCAATGATAAGCACATTCATACAAATTATAACGCAACTAAATTTTTTTTTTTCGGATGACTCGTTTTTGAGAAATCGATGTGACCATAAAGGGGGAATTTTTTTAAGGCTGAACAAGAATGTTAATAACTTTTTAACGATTTAATAATTCTTAATGAAAATTTAGGATATTAATTATCAATGTATACTTAATAGAACAAAAAAAAAACTGATCCTCAAATTTCTTTACTTTCCCGATCAAAAAAATTAGGAAAACGGTTGACCCTGAAGGCCATCCCTGCAACTTCCCGCCAATTCTATACCTAAACGCTTGAAATTGCACTGGAGACGTTTTTGAGCTCTTCGAGCTCATAAATACAATTTGTGTATTATTTTGAGCTCTCCGAGCTCAAAAAAAACAGACTTTGTAAACTTTTGAGCTCTTCGAGCTCAAAAGTTTGATAAAACATTATTTTTTGAATTTTCAAATCGCAATAACTTTTAAGTGAATGAACCTTTTTTCACACGGTTAGCGGTATTCTACGCAGTTTTTTAGGACTCATAAAAAA
>CAJNRD030001123.1:12870461-12898183 GCA_905319865.3 Cotesia congregata
AACAAATATAAATAATGCTGTGAATTCCTCGGATAATCCTATCTAATTATCCGGTGCTGGTGAATGTTGGAACGCTTCACGTAATAATTATCCGTAACTTCTATTCTTTCCCGCTTCACAGCATTATTTATATTTATATTTGTTAAAAAAATGTGGAACGCTTCACGATTTTGCGTGTTCTTTAATTAAAGTTCTTTAAAGCGGATAAAGATTTTCACGCGGTTGGTGGCATTTGACGCAGTTTTTTAAGCTTCATGAAGAATCTTCAAGTTTAAATTGATAGAACGAAAAATTTCGGAGTAATTTCGAAAAAACACTTTTTTCAGTTTTCTTTCATCAACGATAACTCACAAACGAATTGACCGATTTTGACCGGACTGGCGGCCATCAACATGGTTTTTTGATGTTAAGATCTGATTAGTTTTTGGAATTGATCGGTAGAGCCGTTTAAAAGTTTTTCCAAAAAAACCACATTTGAAAAAATTTTATTGTAGTTTTTTTGCGATTTCTCAAAGTCTATTGGTCCGAATCGTTCCAAAGTATATTCAAAATCTAAGTTCTGTCAAGCCCTTTTGAATGGCACTAACCGCAATGGAATCGGTCAAGCCGTTCAAAAGTTATGAGAGGTTTACACACACACACACACACACACACACACACACACACACACACACACACACACACACACACACACACCGTATTTTAAAAATAAAAAGCGGTTAACAAAACCCTAATAGATATTAATACAGTTTTGGCTTAGCATCTTAACGCAGATATTAATTTTTACCGGCGTTAAAATGGCTACAAAAAAATTTTAATTTTTTGTGTCTGTCCCATAACTTGTTGACCATAAGATATCACTTCTGTCGCGACCCTCAAACCGATGTATTTCTTAATTAATTAACTTTGGTCACGGTATTTAATTGCATTTATGTATAAAAAACAAAAGTCTCAATCGTTATATATGTATCTGATGTAGAGATTATAATTTTTGAAATTTTTATACAAAAATGTCACTTTTATCATAAAAATTTTATGGATCCAAGGTGAAAAATTAACCCTTGAGACCGTATCTACCCCCATCAATCGGAACTGCAAGCTCAACGTCTATGTTACAAAGTGAAGCTTAACTTGAAGCGATCCATGATTATTTTTTGTGAAAAGACGATTTTTTGATTTTTTTACCTATTAATTTGTTTTTCTTTCGCGTTTCTTTCAAAACTATTCCTTTGAAATTGGTGTACACGATATTTCAAGATCTACTCCAATGATCCGGCTAAAATTCACAAGCATTATTTTTTAGAGTATTATCTGAGATTTAGTGTAGAATTTTTTCAATTGGATGTCATGTTTAAAAACTAGAAATTTTTTAAACGTAAAATTTCGATAAAATTAGAGTTATTTTTTTTAAAAAAAAGTTGCATTTACGTTTAGAGTAATGATTTATTCATTTACTTAATATTTTTTATCTATTTTCTGAACACCAAGGTAGTACAAACTCCATGAATTTTTGTAATAAAAAAAAAATTATAATCCCTAAACAAATAGACATGATCATTGTTCTGATTTTATTTTGCAAGAAAGTTATTTAAAAAAAAAAATTCCACGTGTAGAAAATTTAAAGCACTATAAAAGTTTCTTTTTTAAATGGTTTCTTAAAACTAATTTATTTGCTGAATAACACTAAAAAAAAAAAAAAAAAAAATAGGCAGATGTTTATTGATTTGAGTATGACTCCTAAATCTATTTAGAACATAACATAGGAAAAATCAACTATCCATTTTCATTAAACAAAATTTATTAGACTTGATATTATTTTAAGATAAAGATAACTAATAGTTAATAAGATACTTGAATAAGAACTGAATTCAGCAGAAAATAATGAATTGACCATAGAATTTTTAAATAGTAATAACTCCATAACAATAGAGTTATATTATATGGTTAATTATTATACAGATAATTAATTGTGCTATTGAGATGTCTCAGCGTTGATTCACTGGTTTTTTTTTTTTTTATTTTTCAAGTGAGTAATAGAATAGAGAATAAACAAAAGCTTTCTGTAATATGATTCGTAATTACTGACCTTTATCACAAGTGGAATAATTTCTTTTCCCTTTCATGAAACGATCTAAAAAGAAATCACATTTTTATAAAAAAATTTTTACTCAGCACTTCATCATCATAAAAAATTTGGAAAATCTTTGACACAGATTAAGATAATGTATAAGTACTAAATGTTTACAAGTTATTATAAACATAATTGTCAATTGTAATATGATAAAATGATTAATTATGAAATTGTGTATTTAATATACTTACTTGTTTTTAAAAATAACTGAGTGACATTTTATGGGTGTCGATATAACTGACAATTATTATGTAAAAAAAGAAATCATTATTACTTTTGTTTGAAGTTACACAAAGAATGAATGACTATCAGAAAGTGACTGTCAGTGAAATTGAAATCAAAACTATTGTTCAGTCGAACATGAACTCCGTTATCCTAAACTCAATATTTGTCTTTCATACATTCATACTTGTGCAATTCATAATATCGCGAAGAACCGCTTATGACGTATAGTCTGTACTTATGGTCCATATGTCCCATATCAAATGTTGCAGTGTTTATGACATGAAAAGATGTATTACCCCTTACCAAGATATTTGCTCCGAATAGTGCCGAATCGAGCGCCACCTGTAGGAATCTTATAATAGCTGCAACGTGAAAAGTTAAAAAAATTGAAACCTAAATTCAAAATTTTATGTAAGAAAAAAACTTAGAATTCTTCATTTATTATTATTAATTATTAATTTTAGATGAAGCAGTACTAATTTAATTTTTCAAAATTTTATTATACTACTTATGTTTTTAATAAGTTTGTAAATAAAGTCATGAAAAACGTTTGTAAAAGCTTGAATGTTTTTTTTTTTTTTTCTATAATTATATTATCTAATTTACAAAATTATTGGAATTCTAATGAGATGAAAAAAAAAAAACGGATTTTGAGAAACTCGCACCTGGCCAAAGATAAAGTTCAAACATCATCGCCGGTTGGGAAGTGAACGCCATCTCGAAAAAAATCTGTCATTAAAACACTAAACACAATTTTTTCTTAATATTAAAATAAGCTGATGATTTTTTAATTTTTCTGTACCAAATAATTGACTATCACAAAAATGAAAGAATACCTCACTTCATTTTAAAAATTTCACTTCTTATTTTTCAAAACTTTTGCAATTTTAAGACATTCGCACAAAATTCGTGCACGTATGCACGATGCAAATGCATAAAAAATTTCTTCCAAAAGAAAACAACTTGCATCAATTTTCTCAAATTTGTGAAGGATCCATATAGTTTTTAGTTGATTTTATAAAAATCTAACTATTGCATTCGTTCTTATCGCGCAACTTTTAAAACATTTCAGTTTTACTGTTGGGCCGTTTTAGAATTATTATATGGCTGTATATATCATAGTATAAACATGATGTAGATTCAAAATCATGATATTGATCAGTCTTTCGTATAATGATTCGGGTAGGTCGTCAGAAAATCTATCACAAATTAGTTACAAATATTGTCTTCTTTAATTGAAATTTCATCCGGTTCTAAAATTCTGATTAACTTGGAAACTGTCGTTCCTAAGCAGTCACTTAAAATTTGGACATTGATAAATAAAATCTCATAATCTTTAAAATTGTTTGATAAATATTCGAAAAACTATTTACTCTACATGAAAATTTTTTAAACAAAATTAATTCTAAATAGTTTTAAATTAATTATTGAATTTTTTTTTTTAATCAATGAATTAAGTTTATGTTATTATAAATATTATTTTATAAAAAATAAATTTTCTTCATATGAGAAATCTACTTCCATTTCGGCTGCTGAATGGCTACATTCGTGGAACTAATATGACTACGGACGATGTATACAGCCAATTTAAAATCAATAGTCTAAGTCGTCGACAAGTTGCCGATTTAATATTTTTCTATAAATCCGTCAACGGACATATTGAATCACCAGAGATACTTGAACAATTTCAAATTATCCATCCAAGGCCACGCTTAAGACAACATAGATTGTTGGACGCTATTAATTACAGCCAGAATACTAACTTCTTTGCGGACTCACTATCTGCTTTCATAACAAAGATCAAAAATACGATACTTAACAACTAATTCATGTGCAATATCACCAATTTCATCATTTTCATTATTTATATTTATATTAAATTCAAACATCACTTAAAATATATTATTGTTACTATTAATGTATATTGCCGATTGGCGTTCTTTTACAATAAATAAATAAATAAATAAATAATACTCCAATAATAATGTAACCAACATTTTTTCTGACGACTAGACGGCTACTTTCAGGATCATTAGAAATTTGAATAGCGCGCTACACGCAAGTCTTACTTTTTAACCAATGAAGAATCATGTCTCATTTTTTGCCAGTTTCGACTAATGACTAACTTCATAACGTTCATGTATTATTATTTAGAGGATCATTATTGAGTCTGGAACACTATTGTTTTTATAATCGAATAATAAAAAATATAAATTTATATGATTCAACATTATTTATTTATCGCAGAATACGAAAAAAAACAATCGTTCTATTATTTAAAATTATATAGCATTGTTTTAAACCAAAAAATTGAAAAAATTATAATTTTATGAATTAAAAATATGTATTTTCTACGTATGCTGATTACGATTTGTTTATGTTTTTAGAGTATTTGTTAAGAGACTGAGATTCATCCCCATTCATTCCGACACTTAATTGTTTTATTCCTGATTCATTATTATATCTTTTATATTCATACTAATAACCAACGCCTAAATGAGCTTACTATTTTAAACCTAAAAAGTGAAGTGATACGGAATTCAGAAAATCAATTCTGAGAAAAGGTCAGCCACCAGGTTTAGTGATCAATTGTTTACAGGTTTTTAACTTATATATTTATAATTTATAATTTATATACAAATAAGAAAAATAGTTAGAATAAGTTATGACGAATTAAATAATCATATAAATGATATTTTTTATTATCTATAAAATTCTACATATTTTGGAATTATAACAATTAAACAATATGTCATCAACCCCAATCTGGGAAAAATGTAAATATATTTATAATTTACCTTATAACGCACGTGTAGAATTGTGCAATATATTGAATCAAAATGACAAATGGGAAGAACTTGCTGGTAAGTTTGTTTGAAATATATTTTTTCAAGTGTAAAAATTAAAAAAATTTATATTATTCTTTTGATTGATACGAAATAGGTAGATGGATGCAATATGATCTGCTCGCAATTCAAAATCTCCGGAGAGAAAAAAATCCTGCTGATGAATTATTAAGTTTATGGAGTATTCATAATCATACCAATTTAGAGTTGTTCATTTTGCTTCAAAGAATGCAACATTATCGTGCGATGGGTGTATTAAAGCCATTTATTGAAAATAAATATCACTGTTTATTGGAGAAAGGAGAAGGAAATTTACAATTTGCGATAAAAAATGAAAAATATACTCAACCGGTAAATGAATTGAAAATTGACACACAAAATTTTGATAGAAGAATGTATCATTCTCCAACTCCTCCAAAAATTGTTCTGAAAAATTATAATAATAAAATAATTAACCAAATCGGACGGATAAATTTATTAGAAACAGCTCCAAGTGATTCAAACAATCTTTTGGCTGGTTCGTCGTCAGTCCCTTCTCGAATTTCTCCAATTTTAGGTTGCATTGGGACTTCCCAAAAGTTAAATGGATTGTCACTTAAAACAGAAATATCATTGCCTCAAATACCATATGAAGAACTTACTCGTGCAACTGATAATTGGAATCAACATAAAATTCTAGGAAAAGGTGGTTTTGGAACAGTATATCGAGGTATAAATATTTTATTGATATATATATATTTAATCTTGATCAAAATTATCAAAAAAGATTTGATTTAGGAATATGGAAGAATACAGATGTGGCTATAAAAAAAATAGAACGCAGAGGTCCCGAATCTGACGATAGCTATATAATTCAACTCCAACAATCACTCAGAGAAATAGCAATTCTAAATTCTCGACCTCATGACAATATTTTATCGATCTATGCATTTAGTATTGGTGGCCAAGCACCGTGTCTTGTTTATCAATTTATGAAAAATGGTTCACTTGAAGATTGGATATCGTTAAGACGAAGATCACCTCCTTTGACTTGGCTACAACGGCATGAAATAATAAAAGGTATTGCTCGAGGATTACAATATTTACATACAATCGGCGAACGACCGCTTATTCATGGTGACATAAAAAGTGCTAATATTTTATTGGATAAAAGTTTTGAACCACGAATTGGTGATTTTGGCTTAGCACGAGAAGGACCAATCAAAGATTTCATGAAGGTAATTTTACATTTGAATTATATTAGAATATCTATATTATAGGTACCATAAATAACTTTATTTATTCCATATCATAGGTCAGTAAAGTACATGGAACAAAACCATATTTACCTGAAGAATTTTTGAGAGGAAAAATTTTGTCAACAAAAGTCGATACTTACAGTTATGGAATTGTTTGCTTCGAATTAGCAACAGGCCTACCTGCCTACGATCATGCGAGAATTGAGCATAAATTTCTTAAAGATTTTATTGATAGCTGGAGTGATAAAGATATTTTTTTCTTGAAAGATAAAAAAGCTGGTGATGAAAGTGAAAAAGTTTTTGATAATTTAATTTTACTTGGTAAGTGGTGTTCTAATAGATTAGCTAAAGATAGACCTGAAATGGAGCTTGTTTTTAAAAAATTAAATAGTATATAACTTTTAATAAATAATCACTTTTTAATTAATTTATTAACGGCTAATTTTATTACAATTTAGATTTTGTTAATCAAATAAAAGAAATAAAAAAAAATTATCTAAATCGTAAAAAACATCCGCCGCTTTTTGACGTGTATGAAACTTACAAAAATTTGAATTTTAGATTTTATATTATTAATGAATTTATTTCTGTTGTTATAAAATTAAATCTTTTGAAATTAAACAATTTATATAATCAAAAATATTAATTTCGCTTGTTTGGTGACAATAATAAAAATTTTCTTTAGAGTAACTCAACGTCTAAAATACATTTACAATTGAATTTTCCTGGAGCGCGTTAATTAACGTATGTTCTCCCTTTTTATTTATTTATAATATAATTATGCATAGGCGAATAGGCGAATTTGAATTTTCGATCACTTAAAAAGTTTTTTTTTTGACAAATATGGTGGAAAAATTTATTATAATTAAAGTTTACATATACTAAGTAGGATCATTGAATAGCGTGAATTATCAAAATGCAATAAATATATTCGTTACAGAATAAAAAGTTATTTTTCTGTGATATTAAACAAAAATATTTTTATGTAAATAATAATAATATAAGTACGACAGAATGAAAATAGTTTTTTCCTATTCATTTTATATAAACAATAAGATTATTTTCTACATTACTCTTAATAGTTATAAATAATGAAACAGAAGAAATAAACAATTTAAATATGTTATATATTTGTTAAAATTTTATAAAAACAACTAGAAAATATTTTATATTCTTAGAGGATATTATTGTTATATTACTAATTACAAATTTAGATTTATATAATAAAGTGAAAAAATTCTTAAATATGCTTGAAAATAATTCCAAAAATTTTTATACATAAACTTTTATACTCATTATTAAAGCAACAAAATTTATTTGTGGTGCTAAATTTGTTGTTAATTATTTGCTCCATTTAGAATTTTGTTGCTTGCTTAGATTCCGAGAAATCAATAATAATATTGTTATTGTCATGTATATTTGTAAAAAATGTTTAAACATTAAATATATTTTTCTGATTACTCATCGTACAAATTTTTTTTACCAAATTTTTTCATTTTCAATTATTGATGCCAATCAACTAATTATGTAGCTCAGAACTAAGTTTAATGTAGTGGATTGCTAGCTGATGTTTTAAAAAGAGTTTATATTTTAGTTGATTTTGTTATCTTTCACACTTTTATTAAAAAATAATGTGTTCAGGCTATTTGATGGTGACAAATTTATTTGATCAGAGATTTAAATTAAAATATATATACTTTGAAGTGAATTGATGATTTAAAAATAATTTTAGTGAAAGGTGAATGAGATAAAAGCTAGAAAAATTGATCATACTGTAAATCCTACTCAATGACACATTAAAATCAGCTGATTATATTTTTGAATATGATTTTCGTTTCATGTGTTAAAATTTAAAATATATTCTACAAAGAATGTAACACAATAATTGTATTTTTGGAATTATCTTTGTTTAGATTAATGTCTTATATAACAGCATTAAAATTATTTTTTAAACGCTCTAAATATGTTTGACGGCATTCCATTTCATCAGCTGGCCGGTTATAAGGTAGCCATACTGGTTCACCAACAAAATAACGTTTTGCTTTTATGTAGTTCTATTGGAAAAAACAAAGAGCATTAAAATATTTTATAAAAATAAATAAGTTAAAATGAAATCTTGTAGTATGTTACATTCATGTCCAACGTAAATCGATGATATATCCCGCTAGGAATAATTATCAAATCTCCTGATTGAACTTTGATCCGTATCCATTCATCATTTTTATCTCGAACATCAAAGTATCCTGATCCTTCTAATACTAATCGAATCTCTTCGTCAGTATGTAGATGTTCCGTAAAAAAAGTTTTCAGCTGTTAAAATAACATACGAATTAGTCAGAGCTAAAATGTCAATAATATAAAAATATTAATACAATACTTTATTATCATAATCTCGCAAGCATTCTTCTGAACACACAATCTCATCTTCATAAGAATATCCGCGCTTTGACCTTAACTCTTGTAATATTTTATCTGATCCGTAATTTTGTGGATTGATCTAATTATTATTGAGTGAAAATAAATTGGATAGACATTAAATAAATAAAAAATAAGAATATCAATGAAGTAAATATTAAGTTAAATCAACCTTGAAATGTTCCACTCCAGTACGTTTGAATAATTCAGACAAAGAAAGATATTTTGGAGGTTGTCTATGATGATCTAAACGTTGATCGCTATCAGTGTCGTCCATATACCAGACTTGAACCATTTTTACAACTACTTGTTATTAGAATTATTATAAAATAATAGCTATAATGAAAAAACTGTATTAAAAAATATCTTGGTTATACAAGCCGTAAATGTAGTAAGCAACTGATATTTTAATAGACTGATTGCAACTGGTAAGGGACCTAAATATGACTTATATTTTATTAATGTTATGGCCGGAGTGAAACGTAATTATTATATGATGCTGTAGTATTTATATATACATAAATAGCATGATACTTAAAGTATATAATTGCATGTTTACTAAAGATAAGTGTTAATATAAAAAGATGCAAATCATTCTATATCACTGAATTTTTATTTATGAAATGATAACAAAGTATTTTTATTATTATAATAAAGTTTACGCAGTTTATATATTTTCAAACAGATTGAATGTTTATTATATGAAATCAATGTCAATGTAAATACGTGCATATATAATTTAAAAAAATCATATAAATATTAAGATGCTGAAGAGGTATTATTGTTATTTTCATTTTAAATATATTCTAAACCAGTTTTATTAATACGTTGATTTTTTATTAGAATTCAACTTTTGTTTATTCTTAGCAGCTGAAATCATGATTCCGCTATTTTATTATTTATCAAGTTATAAAATATGTCAGAAGATTAAAAACAGTAGTATTTTGCTCTTTTGAAATATAACTTTTCGATGCGAGCGGTTTTTTCTACTTGCAGTGTCTCATTCATACATATTTGGGCATATAATATGTCTGATAGATTGAATAGTGTTTTGCAGAATATCGCTCTCACAGAAAAATTTTTAGTAAATTATTGAAAATATGAAAAAATTTTTTTAAATCCACATATATCAAACCATTTGGGAGATCTAGCGAAATCAAATTAACAGATCGGCTAAAATTACGAATTTATAATATATGAGTTATTCTATATCTTAGTGCTTGATGATAATGATTAGGCTGACAGCCTATAAAATTAATTATATGAATATTTATTTCATTTATGATGATTTTTGTGTTCGTGAGCGAGTATCTTTTATTTGAACCAAAAATATCTATATTGTTTTTTTATTCCAATAATTTGTTCCTTTTTCATGATACTATTTCTACTTCATTCAAAAATATAGTTATGCATAACGACACTGATAAAAACATTCTTGTTTTTTTTTTTTTTTTTTCTCTTGCTGGTGTAGTCCAGCTGGCCTCTATGAATATCATGTAGAGCCAATGTTTGTTCGGCAATGAGCCGAGTCCTCACAGTCGAAGACAATCGAAAATTAACCTGGCGCATAGCGAAAATTATTCGACCATGGTGGGACTTGAACCCATGCCTGGCCAGTACCCGTAGTTCGAAGTCAAGCACGTTAGCCGCTCGGCTACAAGTATTGGTCATTATCTTGAGTTGAAAGAAAAAATCTGAAAGTATATTAACCCTGCAGGTCATCCCTGGAACTTCTCTTCTATTTTCAAACTCAAAACACTCAAAACATTTCCTATTTCCAAGTTATGAGCTCTTAGAACTCACAAATACATCTTTTAGACACTTTTAAGCTCAAAAATCTAGTAGTCGTATTGGTAAAACACTTTTATGAATGTGTCAATTTTGATGCGGTTTCTAGCATTCGGTACAGTTTTTAAAGCAAAAAAAGATAACTTGTCACACAAAGAAATATGACATAAAATTCAGAAGGTATTTCAACCCAAAAAGAAAAATACTTATTTTGAATTTTTTCGACAACGATATTTTTTGAACGAATGATAATTCTTTTACTTAAAAAAGAGTCTGACAAGAAAACTCGAAGCTATGTAAACTCAGTACACATACATACATGCTTGTAAGCATACAAATTTACTAATATACATAAAAATAATCAGAAAAGCACCCTAGAACCTCAATACGTGAGAAATTTTATGAGAACTTGATTTTTGAAAATCGGAGTGAAACCAATAATTTCCCAATTTTTTTTTAATTATTGATTATTATTAATATTATAGCAAAAAAATTAAAAATTACGAACCAAGCAAATCATTCAAAATAGCCCTGATTAGAAAAAAAGATTTAAAATGAATCAAAAGATTTGTTTTGAGAAATATATAGATATACATTTTGCATTGAGGTAATATTTTTAAATCCCTTTTTCTAATTAGAGAGTTAGGTTGTTTTGAATAACGCAGTAAAATTCTTCAACGAAGAAATTTTACTTGGTTCAAGAATTCTAATTCTTCTAAATGATTTTCTTGGTTCAAGATTTTTCTTAAATCAAATTAATTTTTTCATCAGTGTATATGTGATCAGATATGAAAACATCTAATCGTATACCCCTGTAACAATATTGGTCATGTTTTAAGCAAGTTTCTAATGTGCAAGTGAAATACTACATACAACTACCTATAGCCTTTCTAAATCTAGTCTGGACAATCACTATTAATTAAGGTATACTTATAATAGATCATATATGAATATTTAAAAATTGTTTAATTATCAGTTTGGTGAGGATTAAAATCCATTAAAAAAGTTTCTCAATTGACTACTATTTATTTAAGTCAAAAATGTTTATTAAATTTTATCAAAGAGTAAAAATTCGCAATTAATATAACAGTTTAAAACTATTAAAAATTATTCATAATTTTGTACCCATGTAGAAAGTAAAAACTCTTCTTTGGCGAACTAATTTTCATGAGTTAAGAAAAAAATTGTTTCGGTTAAAATTTTATTGAGAGATAGAAATTTTTCTGTTTCAAGAAAATTTCTTCTTGCTTCAAAATAGCTTAGAATTTTCGAAAAATTTTCTTGGCACAATTTCAAATAACCGGTTTTACAAGCGTAATATTAGCATAAGTAACAATCTTTTACAAGGCTTGCGCAAGGCTGCTCTAAAGTTTGATAGTTGTTAGCGTCTAATTCTACCTATGGGTCTTGCTACAGATACTTAAGACAGATTTAAACTGCAAGCACCTGCTGCAAGTTTTTGGTGTAACAGGAATCTTGCTCAAACACGTGTCCCTTGGGAAGAGATAAAATAGACTAACTTAAACTTATCTGCCATTCATCTAATTAACAATTGCATTTAATAAATTTTATGTAAACAATATTATTAACGACTAAAAAATTCATGATCAATAAGATTACTTATCTAAATATTGATGATTTCTGATGCTATTTAACTCTTGCAAGTAGCATTATTTTTCACTTTTTTGTAGTTGAGCTTCTTTTAAGTCTTTTTTGATCTCCAAATCAAATAGAAATAAAAAATTCCATAAAAAATAAACTTATGAATTATAAATTATAGATATTGTCTTATAATAAATGTACATTGACCAATAAAATTGAATTATTTTATTTCATAAATGCCCATCCAAGATTATGCATATGTTTCTATGTAAAACTTATTCAAAATATATGTCTTTTTAGCATATAATTCTTCAATGATTGACTATCATTAAATGCTTTGTTTCAAAAAATTTTAGATTAAATTTTCAGAAGATTTCGTAATAAAATTCGTAATCTAATGAAAAAGCAGGCAACTATTTATTGAGAGTTTCGTGTTTATCAGTATATGTATTTTGTACTAATCATAATACTATACGTTTACGATTTTTTTAATATTTCATGAAAGTGAAACTTTTTCTTACAAGCTGTTATATAGGCAATTTGTGTAAATAAACAAACCAGTGCTCTTTTTATCCGACTAGACATACTTCCATAATTCCATTAAACTATTAAATGCATGCATTACTAATAGCGACGCAAAAAACCTACTATATTAATTTAATTGACCCTTTTTTGTTTTGATGATATTAAATTTAAAGAGCTAACTTTAAATTAAAAACGAAAAAAATTTTGCGTCACTTTGATACTCAGACATGACGATTTTTTCTCGGATTTCTGTTATATATAAGGATTGAGTGCATTAAAATAGAAGAAAAATCTATACAGAAATTGAAATTATAACTAGTGTTTATAAATAAATATATTTTACAATAAAGTATTTTAACCAAAAAGATCTGTTTTTGAAGTGATTTTTTTGATTGCTGGTAAAATGCGTATGGCTGTATATTGACCATATCCAAGTGGTATCTTTAAGTCAACACTATCTCTTCTTTCATCACTATGTTGCTCAGTTTGTTGATTCAATATCCATAACATGCCTATTAATGATAATAAAAACGTTGTTCCTCCAGCTATTGCAAGTAGACAGATTGTTGCTGTTTGCACAATAGGTCCGATTTGTAGTAATAACTTCATTGTCATTAAAAGATCAGGACTAATTGATGGAATTTCCTGAAGGTAAAAGAAGAAAAATAAATTATGACTTTAAAAGATAAAAAAATGAGAACTAATTTTTGTTCTCTTCGATACATACTAAATCATTCCAAAATAATGGTATTGCGAGATTGCTAAACGGTTCAAGCCTTTTATTATAAGTCATTTTTTTCATTACAAGATTAGTTTGTATTCTTGAATTGACATCGATAGGTATACCAATGGCCTGAAATTAAAAATTAAATCATTATCTTATTATCAAAATAAAACATGAAAATAATTACTGCGATAAAAAAAAAAAAAAAAAAATTTAAGCGCTTCTTAGGTAAATTATTGATCTTGAAGTTTAAAAATTCAACTTTTCATACATTCTGAGTTCAGCGAATACTGCAAATCTAATTAAGATCACCTGATCTGTACAGATTATTACTATTTTACAAAATAAAATAATTCCGTTATCGTTCATTTACATTTAAAATCTATTAATTTTTTTTTTTAAGAATACTTTATGTTTAATGATATACAACTTTTCTAACTTGATAAAAACAGTCATAAACTACAACAAAAAAAAATTTTTTTTTTGGAATTTGAACTCTTTTTAATTACAAAATCGACAGTTAAGCAGAAATCCTCAAAACTTAGATAGGTCCACGCTGTTGAAAAAATCTAAACAACGGTCCATGTAAAACTAAAAAGTCATATGGTTTTAGGTTTATTATGAATTATGACAATGATTGTATCTCGTAGCACAAGTATTAATTTTTATGCAAAAATAACAAAATGTCGGTAAAAAAAAAAGAAAAAGTACATTTTTTTTTGCGTGATTTTTCGCACAAAAATATGTTAAAAATATGAATTTCGCAATAATTCTGCTACGAGATATAGCGATAAGTGTACCGAATATGCAGTTAAAATTTCATAATGATCGGTTCAGAAGTTTCTGAGATTATTTCAACAAGCGGTTCAGAAACGTTCTGGTATATACGCACTAGCTGGGAAGAACAAGCGCGCTCAGGTAGTAGAATTCAACGTACGAAAAAGCATAGTTAAAATGCTCCAATTTTTCTAAAATTTTGCCATAATATTTTTGAATATATTTACTTTCAAAAAATGCAAAAAAAAAATTCAAAATTTTGTAAGTGTCAAAGTAGAATAACTCCCCATAAGTTCAAAAATTTCAATGTATTACATCGATAGTTTTTTAAAACTCAAAAATAACGGAAAGTTTCATCGATGGATTTACGTGGTCAATCATATTTTACAATTCATGTAATCAGCGTAAAAAATAAAAGTTGTTGAAACTTGGACTCCTATAATTAAATTAATCGTCAAATAAAAGTTTTTTCAAACTTGAGTCAACGAATAGTATGGTCAACGCAATTACTGGAAGACATTTCAAAGGTCGCAAAAGAATCTAAAGATCAAAGATGTAGCTGGATTCTAGTATAAGAGTTAAGTTCGATAAATTTTTTAATTAACCGATTTGTCTCGATTTTTTAATCGGTTCTCTCAAGTTAATCAGACCTATAAGAATAAATCTTAATTAAAATTTGGCAGCCTTCTAAGCTGGTGATTTAACTAATCTCAGCGGATATTCATCTTATATACGAGTAAAATATTCAATATTAAATACTACTCTATTAGGATCAAAATTTAAGCAAAAGTATAATTTTATATTTAAATAAAATTATCCTAACCGGTTGGAGTACAACTCTTGTTTGATGTTTCTCACGGTCTGGTTGAAGGCCTTCGATGTCTTGTAGAAGACTTGGATCAGCGTTCAGGAAATGTGGCAATGACACTGCTGCTGGAATGTCTTAAAAAAAATAAAAAAAAAATAAATTTCAGAATTAATAAATGCTATAATTCCAAATATTTTTTTATTTAAAAAATTAATAAGAAGAAATAATCTACGTACTGTAATAACAAGGCGTTAGATCAGAGAGACCTTTTCTCAAACATTTTTTCATCTTACGACAGTAACATTCATTTTCAGGATTCATGTCAGGTGGATCAAGAAAATTGTCGGATAAAGTATATTCCCATCCGGTCAACCCTGAAGATGTTGTTACTTCATTCTTAAAAACTATTGGGAGCGCTCGACAGAAAGCCTTTCTAAACACTCGAAATACTGCACTTTTATCAAGATTTGATGGAAAAAGTGTACCTTCTGTAGCTCCTCTAATCCGGTTACAAATAGTATTACTGTGAAAAAATTTATTATGCAATACTATTGCATCAATTTTTTCTATATAGACGTTTAATGGATGTATTAGGAATCTTACCCCGGAATAGTTTCATTGCCTTCCTCTTCCTGATATCCCCAGTGCGCTAAGCCAGGACTACCATTATAGTTTTGAATACTCAAATACCGGCCATTTTCATCAGACATATTTTTATTTTTTTGAATATTCAGGTTCACCAAATTATCGCCTTCGTCATACATCTGTTAAAATAATATTCATGTGTTCAAAGTTCATTCAAACAGACAGGTAAGTAATATGCTTATTTCCTAGACATATTATATATGAACAAATATTTTTAGCCTTAAGTTGTTGAAATAAACTTTGCATTTTTTATTTTCGAATTAATAAAAGTGAAGGATCATGGTAAAACCATAGTTATACAGGTAGTGAAAGGTAACAAGAATTATTGCAACAAAACTCATGTGACGCATGTATTCATTGACGCAATATAAATATAAACGGGCTTAGCCGCATAATTGAGATTTTCTTTACTTATTAATTTAAACTTCAGTGAACTTTATTAACACAAATATAATAGAGAGAAATAAATCGTATATAATTATTGCAAATGTATACATTGTATATACCTTAGATTCTTCGTCTAGTGTAATAATCATATTTTATTCTTAGTATTTTTAATGATATTTGAAATTTTTAAATATTTATTTTATATACTAACCCTGTCAAGAAGTCCAAATTTCTGGAAGTTTATAAAATTTGGAACAATGCCACTAGCTAAACGGACTAATGGATCTTCATAGCCCCAAAAATATTCATACACAGTCATATTTACAATTGGTTTAGTATCCAATAAATTAGTTAATTGTACTAATGGAAAGTTTACAAAAAATCCGGCGTCAGCAAGAGCTGAGGAAATCCCCTATGAAATAAAAATATACTCGATATAAATAAGCATTTCGACTTGACTTTACAAATGAATTTAAAAACAGATAATATCTATATATTTTTACAAATATTTTTAATAATGGTTATAACCCGTCATTCATTAATTCATCACAGTGTTTATTAGTTTTTGAGGATTTCGGAAACACGTCATTTTATAAAAAAATTATATTTTTTAATCAAACATAATTTAATTATTTTAATAATAACAATGAAGAACTTATTTGTACAAAAAAAAAGTGTTTTTTTTTTCTGATAACAGGAAAGGGGGACCGTTAATAGAAAAGACCCGTGAATAACATTTGCTGAAATTTAAATTTTAATTTGAAAAATAATTTTATTGAAGTTTTATTGATACAAAATAGTTAATACTATTTCATCACGATAGGAATCTATATGCAAAAGGTTCAAAGCAATTTAATTCGGCTAAAAATGATTAAAGTGACTTAATTCCAACACTCTAGAGATATATACTTTAAATTGAGGGTATTTGATGTCAGAATCTAATTTTTTACAGTTTATCATCATTCATTATTATTATTTCTTGAGTGATAAATTTCTGCAACTAAAAGGGAGTTTTCTTGTTCAAAATAATAAAAATATTTAGCCAAAATTTATTGAACAAATATTGAAAACTGATGATATAAAAAAGAATAAATTATCTGGAAAAAATTCACTGTTCAAAATTGTTAACGTTTGACTAATTTTGAATTCAAAATTTGAAAATTAAAAACTTGGAAAGTCTCAGCTTATTAAAAATCATTTAAAAATTGGAAAGTTTTTTTACATTCTATGATTTTTGTGTTGTGTATACAAAATCAATTAAATCAAAGATATTTTACTTTTTTCGTGAACTTATTCCTAGCTGAAGCTCACATAGCTATTTATTCTTTACTTGATTATGTACATCAATTGAAAAGTATTTTAATCTTACCAAAAATGGAATGTTTGTCACAGTAACAATATCTTTCTTAGGATCGTTTATTGACATATCTGGACGATAAATGACCGTTCGTTTTGGTATATAAGTGATGGTGCCATTATCATGCCACACGATTTTGGTATTTTCTAAAACTTCTCTATAAATATATAGTGGTAAAATTAGAAAATTTTAATTAATGAATATGCCATTTAATTTAAATATTAACAAGCGACCTTTCGAACGAAATTGAAGAGCAAAAATTTATTGACAGTGTATTTTAATTAGATAAACAATTCTGAACTCTAAAGATTATTAATTATTATTATTCATATAATATTACAATACATACTGATAAACGTAAGGTCCAACTTCTTGAACTCGCAACTTTTCTTCATTATTCAAAAATGCTTCAGCATTCGTAATATTAAATACGTATACTTTGAGGAATACGTCAACGGGTGGTTTTTTCCACATCAGAAAAACTGTTGACGTCGGGGTCATTGTTAATTTCTGAAAATTACCATAAGTTATTTATCTCTCTAAAAGTTAAGTATTTTGAATAGCTAAAAAAACTATCGAAAGTATTTTTAATTTCTGCTATAAAAATAGAAATTTTTCAAGTTATTGAATAATGTATCCTATACTAGAACGTTATGTTTTTAAAATATCGAGATATATGGATTTAGTAGTAAAGCATTTTAAATCTGAACTGTAAAAATTACATTATTATTCTAATTAGCAAATATAATCATCGACCAGAATGTTTCTTTTTTTTTTGCTAATTTAAACTTTAATTGTTAAAATGATAACTATCCCTATAAATATCCACAAAAAAGTAATTATTTTGTTCTATATTATAATACTAAGGAAACTCTTTAACGTTTAGCTCTTCAACTTCGAGAGTCCCAACTATTTTTCACAAAAAATAACGCAAAGTTTCTATCTGTTGCCGTACATAATCTAGCTCAAAACATGTTCTTATTAAAATGTTTATTATAGTTATTTTTCAAACATTTTTAAGCTAGCTAATTTTTGAACCATTTAAGAAATGTTTATTTTTGTTAATAAAAGATGTGGACTTACCCATTTGAAAACAATATTTATTGGATCTAGAGCGTAGATTGTACATGATAGAATAGTACAGATGATGCCTACCATAAATATAATAAGACATTCTGAAATAAAAAAAAAAAATTGCAATAATAAATACATTTATCATTGAAGGGTAATATATAATGTTGTCACCAAACTTTTAAAACTGAGAGTTAATGATAAAATACTAAAATTAAATGCCAAGATCAATAATATTGCCTTGAATTAAGACCATTCACCCGGGACGATTTATTTAATCTTCAACTGTAATGACATATAACATAATTATATCTCATTAACTCTCACTGCATTAATATTTCATCGTTATTTAAAAAGATCGTGCACTTGTTTATAATTAAATAACCTGACATGATAAAATAGTTTCAATTAAAAAAAAAAAATTATTATTTATTGATGCGATAATGGTTATAATAATTTATCGATAGTTATTGAAATTAAATCGACGTAAGTGTGAAGAAACTTGATTAAATAACTTTTATTGTTAGACACAATATTCAAATGGCATCAATCGATACTTCGGAATTTTTTTTCTAATTAATCAAATTATTTTTTATTGTCCAAGGTTAACTATCAGATCAAAAAAAAAAGGTTGAAAAAAAAAAAAAAAAACGGAGCATATTTAACGATTTTCAATCGCAAATATCGTTCGTGCGTCCCAGTTTTCTGTTTACCTTGGCTTACATTTATTGTGACACAACATTCCCAATCACTATAAGAATAATTGGTGATAAATAAAAACTTGTTAAAGATCCATCATAACTGAATAAATACTACATTAAACATGGGAAAAAACATTTCTTATTCATAAAGAATAGCAACATGTTTGCTACGACAGTGAATCGATATCGGTATTCTCGCCAGTTCGGGATCATTGTCTACAACCGCGACTTCATATATTTTTGATCATTAGAAATCGAAAAATCAATATGATTAAACTTAAGTAAATCAATCACATACATTTTTTTTAAGTTTTAAACATTTTTTAAATCAAAGAATTTACAATAATTTTTTTTTACTTGATTTTTGTGAAGCATTTACGAAAAAAATATACACTTGTTTCATAAAAATTTAATTGTCAAAGATTTAAGCAAAAATATAATAAAAAAAACTGTAATATTTATTTATTTATTTATTCAATTTTTATGTCAAGGCAAAATAGCCGAATGACAATAATATACATAGTTCTTGTAATAAAGTACACGGATAGCAATATTAAATATATAAGAATAACATCATCATATTTTAAGAAAGATAATAATTTCGAATGATTAAATAGTAATGATTAAATAAGTTGCAAAATTCCATAATACTGCAAAATTTATAGGAATGAGAATAACAACAGAATAAATGAGCAATATTTGAGAGCTAGTTTTTAAAATGATAACATATTAAATACTTTAATAATTTAGAATGCAAATTTTAAATTTTAAATTTTAAATTTTTAAATTTTTAAAAATTTTTAAATGGCCTGTTTGACATTTATAATACACTGTCTCGTTCTAGTTTCATAAAAAATTCAAAAGCCTTGTTTTTGAAGGAGTCTATGCTGAGCGAGTTTATGACTTCAGTGGGTAGCTCTTTCCAGAGTCGAATTGCAGAGATAACAAATGAATGCTCGTAGATTGTAGTCGAGAAATTTGGAATTTGGAAAAGAATATTATTTGATTTTGCTGCAATTCTTTCAGATCTTCTGATTTCAGATGGTTCTTCTATAAAAAGACTCCTAAGGAATTTTGGTTCACCCGAGTTTAGAAGCTTGAACATAAAGCAAGCTAGAGCGTAAAGTCTTTTGAATTTGATTGTCAGCCAATTTAATTTATGCCTGTAAGGAGTGATATGTTCATCACGTCTAAGATTGAATATGAATCTGATACTGTTATTCACGAGACGCTGAAGTTTGTAGTCTAACTTTTTTGGTGAATCAAGAAAGACTAATGAACAATATTCGATAATTGGGATGATAGTGGACATGACTAAGAGCTTGCGAGTGGGCGTAGAAATAAGAAATCTATATTTTACTAAATATAAATTTGAAAAAGAAATGTAAAAAAAAAAATAGAACATATCCAGAACATTACGTTCGGATATAAAAAACTGGATCCCCACTCATAGCCCAAGAATGAGTTGATTAAAATACTGAACTCATTGCTTTACATAAATTTTTCACAAAAATTTCCGTTTCCATTTATTGTATGATCAATATATATATGTTTTTTATTCGACTTATTAAATGCGTAATTTATATTAAAAACGTCGAATATCATCATGAATTCATTAATAATTTACTGTCTATGATATAATTATCATCATTGGTGATATCAATTCACATTTAAATTATATATTACATAAAAATTACTATCGATTTTATAAATAACAGCGATTAATAATGAAATGATAATATCTTAATTAATGTCTATTTTTCTCAGTTGTTATTACCATACTTTACACGATGTGAATCATTAATTCTCGCATCATGACATTTCATTCAAATTTTTTTATTTAATAAAAACCTATTTAGCATAAGATTTTAAAGCAAAAAAAAGTGTCGCATATCTGAGATTTTACTGAACGAGCGACGAATTGAAATTAACATCAAACATATCGACGTTTGTCAGTAGTAATTATTTATTACCTTCGTCTTTTTACTTCATTTTTTTATAAACATAAAAAATTATTTTTAAAATCTTTTCATTTTGCACGTGAAACACTTAATCGCAATGTGACTAATATTCAATCAATTTTTTGTTCAACGAACTTTGAAAAACTCACTTTTAAATTCCTGAAGTTGCTGTGAGGTCTTCATTATCGTAATAGATATTTGTGGATTCTATCGTGGAACTTCTTCGAAATCTCTACAAAAAAATTAATCTATATTAATATCCTTATCGTTAAATGAGTTCTACACTTAGTTAATAGATTTTTCTAATGAAAAAAAAGAAATAAACGCTATTCAATAATGAATTTGCTTTTTTTCTTTTTTTTTTTTTTTCCAATCAATTGTAAGTTACAAACACAAAATATTTTAATGAAACAAATCAACAGCTGAAGACTAAATCATTAACTTAATAAATGATTTTTTTCTTGCAGTAATACCTCAAATGGATCATTTGTTATGAATTCTTTGCTTCAATTAAGGAAGTAAAATGTCTACAAGCCGTGTTTAATATTTAAAACTTTAACGAATCTGATTATATAAACAATCAAGGAATTTTACTTGTCCACACAAATATTTTGTTTGAGAAAGTAACTCTACATAAGAACAACATATAATTCTTCAATATAATACATGTTTTAATGAAAATTTACAACAAATCAAAAAATTTTTTGACGTTAAGAACTACTTTTAATAAAAAATTTATTATCTTGGTGCAGAACAAAATGAATGAAAAAATCAATTTTAACTAATATTAATAAGTACATCTAATAAATTCTACAATTAAGTAGAAATACTTAACAATAAAAAATTTGTTTTAATTGAATAACACAAAACGTAACATAGATGTATGAATTGGATTTTAATTATTTTATCACTTCCATTCACAATTTTAAAATATATCATTTAAAAATATAATAATTAAAGATTAAAAAACAAATTCTTAATGAGAATAATAAGAATGATTTACCTTGATAGGTATGTGAATTACTCCAAGATCATGCCGGTAATGGTTTGGTAGAATAAAATTTATCATAAAAATGCACTTGCACCAAAATTAAACCCTTTACGTACAAAATGAATCGTCCTGGCACGATAAATTGTTTAAGTGTACAGCGATAATGATGAGAAAATTAACGTCTCGTGGTAAAACAAGTAAACGTTTTTTTATGCAACCAATCAAATTTCAGCGAAAAAGTAAAGAGGGAATAAAATATCGTAATCTAAATTAAGTAAGCCTATTAATTGTTGTAAAAACCGGTAACAGGTAACGTTAGTTCAAACGCCGTATAACGTAACTGTCATGAATTTAAAAGCCGATAAATTGATTCAACTTGATTTTATAGTATCGGATGGCTGGTAACCCCACGACCCTTTTCCTACTACCTATCTATCACCAATATTAGTGTTATAGCTCAACTGTTAATCGACAGCCGTTAATAACATCTTTGCATTGCTCGTATTGGCCAAGGAGATGGTTGGTACCGGGTCTCTATCTCACTCTCTCTCTCTCTCTCTGTCTCTCTCTCTTTCTTTTGCTCTCCAGAAACCTCTGATACGATTTCTGCCGATTTTAACCGATTCCGGTCTTTTCATATAATGTTTTTTTATCGATTTTTTAATAATAATGATAACAACACAATATTTTTTCCAATTCAAAAATAATTTAATTACATTATTTAATTATTTATAAATATAAAATGATTTTTACTTATAAATTTCAAATTTATTAGTTAGGAACAAAAATTCTGTATTACATATAATTTAATGAATAGATACTTATGTGCTCATGTATTAGTATATATTTAAATTATAAATATATTTTTTTATAAATGAATGTACTCGAAAAACAAGTTTTTATATAGTGTTAAAAATATACGGAATGATAACTGACTTACATCGATACATAAAATTATATAAATTCATTTGTAAAAACGTAATATGGATACTTTCATAAAATGAATTTATATAATTTTATGAATCAATATAATGATTGCATGAATTAAGGGAACATTGGACCATAAAAATCTATCCGAAAAATTTTTGTTAAAAAATTATACCACGCGATAAAATCAAAGCATAAAAAATAATACAAATTTTCAAATATCTTTACGAAGAAACTTTTTGTCCTCAACTTTACTCCAAAAACGGTACAAAATACAATGAACTTATTTATAATTGACTACTTGTTAATAACTTTGAGAAAACCACCGAAAAAAATGTATTTATTAACCGTAAAAAATGTTTATTTTCACTTCGTTTCAAGTAAAAATAAACATATTGTTTCCTTAAGCCCATTTACTTTGAATAATTAAACCAATAATTCACTTGATTCAAATTAATATTTTAATTTCTTGGCTTTGTTTAATAACTCAACTTCAATTAAAACAAAATCGAGACAGCTTAAAATGGATAAACACATACACGTCCTTGATTTGAGCCCAGTAGAGGTTTTGTGTTTATAATTCAACTAATTTACTGAAACGATATTGAGTTTCAAAAACTTGCACTTAATAAATTTAATTTATGACTTATACACTGTTAAATTCTTTCTATTAGTTACTATTAACGTTTCTCACCTTTAACATTAAATTTCAAATAATGGAGTTATTATGTTAGAAGATATACTATTACTTGTCTTATTCTTGATTTTTTTTTAAAGCTTCAATGACTAGAAAATGTTGATTTAAATCTTTTATACTTTATTGGCATTTATTATTATTATTATTATTATTATTATTATTAAAAAAAAAAAAAAAAAAAAAAAAAGATAATAAAGTGCATGATGACAACATGAAGATCAAAAAGAGATATATTTAATGTTTAATAACTTTTCTGATTCTATAAGCATTACTGTTCTGTCTCGTCATATCGTGAATTCATGTGATAATTAATATCCAACAAATAAAGCAAAAATTATGCATGTCTGTATACTACTTCTTAGAGACCATACATATTTATTGCGTAAATGTTAAGTTATTTTTTTACGTACCGTTGTTTTATGGAATTCAAAATGATTAAACAACTTGTAATTATATACTTTTAAAGATAAACAAGTATATTGATTTATAATTAAGTGAAATAAAAAAGTTCAATTTTTAAACTAATATCCTACACAATTGTTTAATTTAGTTCTTATAAATTAATTATAATTGATAAAAGATTATTTATTTATTTAAATGAAAGTACTGATTAACTATCTCTTACAGTAAATTCTCACTTTAATATAAATTGTACATTGTTTTTCTTAATTAAAAAGATTTTCATTATTATCATTACTTAATAAATTAATATTACACATTGAAGATAGTTAAGTAAATAATCGTGACAAAAACTAAATAGTCAATATTTATTTATTTTGTGTAGTAGTAAGTTTCTTTGAACAAAAAATTACCTGTAAAAAAATTACTGAACTATGAATAATATTATTATTGTTGTTGTTATTATCATTTCAGAAAAGTTCTAGACTTTATAGAAGAGTTTCATGTAGGAAATCAAGATTCAAAGATTTATTAAGTAAACATACATTTCATTATCATGTCTGAAATTATGTATATTTTTTCACGGCCATGTATAAGTATTTTTTACTTCAATTATCACATGATATTTTAAAATTATAGAGCTATGTCAAAATGAAAAAAACGTGTGCGCAATCCGGAGGAGAAGAGATGAATCGCCAATTATTTACTGATGTATGTAAGGGTTTGTCAGAATACGCAAAAAGTTCATTACAAAATCTTAAATCATTGACCTATGACTTTCATGACGTTTCTATGATAGACACCTTACAAATCCAAAGGCGAAAGAATGTTAAATCCATCGCTGTCTTTTTAACCTTGATTATATTATATATCCTCTGATGAAACCTGAATTGAATTCGTGGATTTCTTTTAGCGAATAACTGAATCGTGTATAGATAAAACCAAGGATCAATATTATTCAATTAAGAAAGAAATTATGATCATACTATTTTTAAAAAGTAAACAGAAGATCAATTTCTCAAGCATTCAGATTGAATAAAAAAATCTGAAAAACGGTTGACCCTAAAGGCCATCCCTGCAACTTCCCACCAATTCCACACCTAAACGCTTAAAATTGCACTTATGACGTTTCTGAGCTCTTCGAGCTCAAAAATACAATTTGTGTGTTATTTTGAGCTCTCCGAGCTCAAAGAATTGCCTCTTGTATGCTTCAGAGCTCTTCGAGCTCAAAAGTCTGATAGAAGTTTAATACAACAGTATTTTTTGAATTTTCAAACTACAATCATTTCTAAATGAATGAATCGATTTTCACGCGGTTGTCAATAATCCACGCACTTTTTTAGAATCTATGATAGACTATTGAACACAAACTGATCGAACCGAAAATCTTAGAGAAATTTGAAAAATTCACTTTTTCCGAATTTTTTCAAATTTTTTCGATAACTTACGAACCAATCAACCAATTTTCACGTTTTTGGTAGTGATCGACGTGATTTTTTGGGCTCTAATAATTATTTTATTTCGTCAAAATCAATCCGAAAAGAAATGTCGAAGTTATATGAAAAAAACACTTTTTTCGAAATTTTTCGTTTTTGATAACTCTCGAACGAATTAACCGATTTTGACCGGTCCAACGGCAATCGACGTGGTTTTTTAAGGTTAAGAGCTGATTAGTTTTTGGAAGTGATCGGTGAAGCCATTTAAGAGATTTTTTGAAAAAATATTTTTTTTGAAATTCTGCGTTTTCGATATCTCACGAACGAATCAACCGATTTTGACCGGTCTAACGACGATCGACGTGGTTTTTCAAGGTTAAGAGCTTATTAGTTTTTGAAATCAATCGGTAAAGCCGTTTGAAAGTTATTCCAAAAAAACGATTTTTTGAAAATTTTGTTTTTGAGATTTCTAAAAATCTAGCGAACCGAATCGATTCAAATTTTCACGAAATTTAATGGCAATGATACTCTTTGGATCGCCACCTATTTCGATCCGATCGGCCAAGCCGTTCAAAAGTTATAAGAGGTTTACATACACACGGAGAAAATAAAACAGCAATGATTACTGCTTCGTATAAATATTAGAAAAATGTTCATCGTCAGTAGTGAGCGCTGTACGAAACACGACTGGATCGTGCCAGAACACGACTCAGTAGTGTACAGACAATAGTCAGTAGTTCTTATGTAGCGCTCTCTACTGTACCAACCATTCTAACCTCATTTTCTTCCAAAGCAGTAGTGAGTACTGCACAAAGTAGTAAGCACTGTTGTTTTTTTTTCTCCGTGCATACATACATACATACACACACACACACACACACACACACACACCTGCGGCAGAGGAGAAACTGCTACCAGGCGCGTCTCCCCGTAGCGGATGGGTTGACACTCGCTGTCCTTGGATGACACTTGGATAATCTCCTAGTTGATGAGGTACAGCGGGTAGGAGTCAAGCAAAATAACCAAACAAAATACGCTCCCGTGGACAAAACTCCCCTTTAATGGGTTGGTCACACTAACTGACCTAACAAGACGAGGGTAGCGTTGTTCGCGTCCGTAGGTACTGCTTTAACACCCTACACGTGCTCTCCGGGTAGTGCAAAATGAACAACACCAACAACAATATGGAAATATCGGAAAACATTGAAACATTGTCTACAGTACAGAGGAGGGATACCTCAGTACCGGCGAGGGAAGGCGTGCAAACGGGCCCGAACTCGTCGTTATCAAGCGACCGTTACGACAGCCGGGTGGACCCCATGGCTCTGCTGTCTGGAAATGCTACAGGAAGTATGCAAACAGCCCAGACGGAGGAGAACGGACAGCTGAGCAACGTTCCTTCAAAAAGTAGAGGACCTCTTGCTTCTGTCACTGATCAGGAAACAAACAAGAGAGAAAACGGGCCTCATCCCCAGCAAAACGCACTGCTACTTAGTGCAAAGATGAAGAGGACAGATGCGCTGGCACATCTGGAGAAGCTAGTCAGCGGACTGCAGGACTTTCTCCAAACCAAGCAAAATGTCCACAAGGAGATCAAGTCGAAGACGACGAACATCTACAGTGCCCTGAGACGGTTCAAAAAACTCGACCAAGAATGGCAGGAGATCCAACAACAACACGGTAATATCATGATGAGGACGAGTGTGACAGCGATTTCACCTGCAAAAGCTGACACGTTGGTCGAAGAGATGGACACAGGTGGCGAGGGTGACGTCGAGTCAGTTGTAGAAGACGGAAAGGAAACTGGAGCTGTTATCAGGCCCGGGAAAAGAAAAGAACGAAATTCCCCAGACTCAATGACCAGCCGTACTAAGAAGAAGGACATTAAACCAAGACCTCCAAAAAACGCGGTAATACAGAACGACGAAAAAAAGGAGGCGAATGAATGGCAAAAAGTCCAGTCAAGGAAGTCCAAGAGAAAACAAGCAGAAGAAAAGCTCCAGAAGCAACCGCCGAAGGAACCCAGGCCAGAGCCTAAGCGGAAAAAACCACGCAAATGGATCAGACCCGA
>CAJNRD030001123.1:12908888-12930860 GCA_905319865.3 Cotesia congregata
CACACACACACACACACACACACACACACACACACACACAGCCGCACGGACACCATCGCGGGAATAGTCAGGGAAGCTTCCTAGGACCTCAAAACGTCGAGATCTGATGAAAACTCGATTTTCGAAAAACGGGGTGAAAACAATAACTTATTCCCGATTTTTGAAAATTTTCAATTTTCTTAGCGGGAAGTTAAAAATCTTAAAAAGCGTTAATATTCACTCGTTTAGTCATCACTTACTTTCTAAATTTCCATTTATTTTCGAGCTCAAATCTAAGTAAAAACATTATTAAAATGGTTGACCTTACAGGTCATCCCTGCAACTTTCTGCTGATTTTCAACAAAAAGTGCTTCAAATTTTACCTATTACGACAATTACGACGCTTTTGAGCATTTGAGTTAAAAAAACATGGTTTTACAGCTATTTTGAGCTCTTCAAGCTTGTATTCAGTAGAACACTTCTTAGAAGAAATTTGAACTGCAATAGCTTTCAGACAAATCAATCGATTTTTATGTGCTTGACTGCATTTAGCGCAGTTAAGAGAATTTTATTCAAATTGTCTGAAACAAATTCGATCTAGTGTAGAATTAGAAAATTATATTAAAAAAAACTTTTTTTTATAATTAAATATCTCATAATATTGCTTCAAATACAAAATCGATTGATTTAGAAATTTTAAAGTTGCATTAAAAAAACGTTTTTTTCGAAATTAAAAAAAAAATATTTTTTAAATACTGCATCAAATGGTACGAAAATGTTATACTCATCGAAATAAGTAAACAAGTCAAGATTAACAGGGATTTAATTTAAATTTCAAGTCAAAATTAAGTTTTATTTTCGACCCGGGCTGTTTTCAGTTTTTATAATGCATAGAGCTTGCAATATTTGAAAGAAATCCACAGAACTTAGATAGATTTCCCGAGAATATAAACCAATTCGGTCTTATAGATTTTTTTAATTTTTTTTTTATTTTGAAATAATTTCTAGACTACTGAACCGATCAATTCTAAAATATAGCCTGCTCTCCTTCCAAGAAAACAACATGCCAAAATTATCAAAATCATTTAAGGGTTACATGGATTTACTCCGGGGAAAAAAGGCATATTTTCAACAATTTTTTTTTTTTTTACATAAATAATGAAATTTTTAATTTAAACTTTTTGTTAAATTAAAGTTAGATATTAAACATCTTCTGGAATTTTCGTAGAAAAATATTTAAAACTCAGCCATTGCAACGTCTCTTCCGGAGACTTCTCCGAAAAAAGGTTTTTGCGTTGACAGCATAACTTAAGACATGATCAAGTGAAATCAAAAAAACAAATTGGGTCTTTTATGCAATACCTGAAACTAGAATCTAGACGAAGGAAGAAACAAAAAATTGAAATTTGCACACCACATTTTGATCTTTTAAAATTAGTTGCGATTTGAAAAAAAAAAAAAAAAAATCTTTCGTTCAAGTACATGTCGAAGACTAATGCCAAATTTCATCAAGATCGGTTCAGAAGTTTTCGAGAAATCTTAATTGACAACCGACTTTGAAAACAGGCGAATTTCGAGTAAAACGCGTTTGAAGTTTTGAATTTTGAGCGTTTAAAGGCGAACCGACCTTGAGAGTCAAACTTCTCAAGGCTCTATCTCCTAAACCCTTATTCCGATCGATTAGAAAATTTAGGAAAATATTCTCGATGTGTTGTAGGATTTAACAAGATAAAAAAAAACCGATTTCAAAATGTTTCCAAACCCATGTAACTCCTTAATTGGTTTGAGAGGTATAACAATTCAAAATTTTCGAAAAAATATTTTGTCAAATAACTACCAGATTCTTAAGTTCAAAGAACTCATCTTTTCTTTCTAAACAATAAAAATGAAACGCTGTTTGTTGGTAACCGCATAACTTGACAATGGTTTAACTGATTGGGCTTTTTTTTATTATATGTTTGTACGAGTCAAAATTATGTTTTTATGAACCAAAAAATTAAAAAACTTGCCCGGAAAATTTGAAAAACTTAGTTTTTTATTTTACGAGATTTCTCTATGAATCTATGAAATATCTGAAGATTTAAGTATGTTCAGGCATGATTAGACTCGTTCATGTTATTTGGTCATGCCTGCAGGCATGAAAGGTTGTGCATTTTAAAAAAATATAAAATTACTATGACAAATTTCAAAGTAAGATAAATAAATATATATCAAATTAGTATATTAATATTTTTTTTACCAATAAAATCCCTTCTATCGAATTCCTTTATTCCCAATGATAAGTTAGTATTAGATATGCAAAAATCCACAATAACTCATTTTTCGAGAAAAAAAAAATTAAAAAAATTCCTGATTTATTCTGAAAAAGTCAATGAAAGTATCATTCTTACTTCCGCTGGATAAGTATAAAATTTCTGATAGATTCTGAAAAAGTCTTTCAGCAGAGTCCAAAAGCTTTTAAAAATACAGTCTTTAAACTGCCTACTAGTTTTTATATAGTTATTGTCATACTTTTTTAGTGTTTCCGAATTTTTCAGACAAATTAATTCCCATAGAAATATTATTCAGAACACTGCAAGAATTAAATAGACTTCTAGCAGAAATATATTTCCACCAGGGCGTTCATGCATGATCAAGTCTGAAGCGTTAAATACGTATATTTACATTTCTTATGTCGAAATTATAACCTTTTGTCAATTCTTTTTTTGTAGTTGTAATTTTTATGATCTCTACTTTTTCAACTCTATGGTGATTTATTCTATCAACTGATGACTCAGAATTTTTTTCATTGATTTATCTTCTGAGTGTATGAGAAAAAATATCTACATATTTTCATACACATATGATTGTCATGAGATTATACAAATATATATTGGAGCCATGAATAATTATATATATATATATATATATATACTGAGTCCTGTGCTGCACTAGACTCATTCGGGTGCGCACACGACTCAGTCTGGTGTAAACTAATTTTTCTTCCATTTGTTCTTGCACACGATTGAGTCTGGTGCCGAAAACGAGCCAGTCAGGTTTCATTTTTTCCGTGTATTCAACGATTCAGACCTGGCCATGCATGAACGCATGATCAGACATGACCATACATGAACAAACCTGGTCATGCCTGAACGTATTGAAATCTTCAGGTATGATCATGTCTATTCACGCCTGATCAGTCACGGTCAGGCCTGAAGTATATAACGCCTCAGACATGAGCAGGCATGTTCATGCCTACTTTCAGAACTGGTCATACATGAACAGACATGGTCATGTCTGAATATTTTTTCCCGGGTAGTTCATAGAAAAATCCCGTAAAAAAGAAAACTAAGTTTTTCCAAAATTTTTTAATTTTCCGGGCAACTTTTTAGAATTGTTTGTTCATAAACACATAAATTGAACTCATACGAACAAATAAAAAAAAATTAACCTAATTGGTTCAGTCATTGTCAAGCTATGCATTGACCAACGAACAGTATTTCATTGTTTAGACTGTTTACCTAAAATTATGAATTATTTTAATTGTAATTTAGAATTTGATAAAATATCGCATGGCTCTATGTCGATTATATTCGAAACTGAATTTACTCCTTTCACATTCAATATCAGACATAAGATATAGATTTATTTCTTATTTTTACTTCGTTGATACAATTTCAAAAGTTTTTTACTATTTAATGAACCGGTCACATACAGATTTTGTGAAATTTTGATAGAACAACGTCTGTCTGCTGTGAGCTCGTAATTAAATAAAAATGATATTTCTGAGCTTTTAGGAGTATGAAAAATATATTGCCGAACTCGAAAAGCTCAATAATTTCGTAACAGAATGTTTTTTTTTTTTCAAACTTTTGAACTTAAAATTAGCGGAAAGTTCCAGAGATGCCTTGCAAAATCAACCGCTTACCGGATAAAGCTGATTAGACTTTGTAAGAGAGCTGTAATGAATCTAATTAATTCGATCTCAATTGATGAATTAATTTAAATCCTGAATTTTCAAAAATGTCAAATCGAAAAGTTTAAAAATTTTACAATTACTCTTTTTAGAGAAATATATTTATAAAGACTTATTATCCACAGTTATTAAAATAAATCAAAACTATAATTAAATTATACTTTGCAGACATTTTTAGTTATTACTTATTAAATGTTGCTTGGAAAAATATGTAATGACATTGCATAAATATATAATAATATATAATTATATTTATAGGAGGATCAATCTCTTTATTTATAAACAAACATATCTAATATTGGCAGATGTTTATATCTCATCATATTTAAGCGAATGATGTCTCATCTAGATAGATTTCGTCATATATTTGATGACAGAAAATTAAATCTGACGAAATATGATGAAGTTTTATCAGATATTATATAATTACAACTACCTTGATTTTTTAATTAAAAAAAAAATTTTTTTCCTTGTAAATACCCCATTAAAACACGGATTAATTTTTGTTGATAGTTTTATATGCTGAGAGTAATTTTTAAAACTTAAGTTGTTCTTTAATATGGAGCTCCAATTCCGTTATCTTAATTAAATTAAAGTTTTTTTTAGTTTGAAACTACTTTACGGTAAATTTTTGTAAAAATACATATATGTATCCGTTTAGATTTAAGATTTAATAGATTACCAAGGAAAACTGAGTTTTTGTTGGGGAATTTTCCTAACTTTTTGTACCACAAATTGAAGGCTTATAAGGTATAAAAGACCCCATTAGTGGCACCTTTAACCCCTATCAGTGGCACTTTTTCTTTCAATGAAAAAATGTTCTACTTCCCTTAGAGGAAAGAACAATCGGCCCGAGCTTGGCCAAGTCTTGACGCAATGCTCATTAACTCTGGGGCAAGCTTGAAATCCAAGCTTGGCCCAAGTCCGTCTAAGCATACAAATGATAACTTCCTGCCAAGACTGCTGAATATCAGTACTGTGCCAAGACTGAAAATAAGTATTGTGCCAAGACTGAATTTTAGTATTGGGTCAATACCGATTTTCGAGTCTGACCCATGCCTGGTTACCAGGACTGGGCCACAGTTACTATTCAAGTCTGGCCCATGCCATTTGATAAAAAGTGATAAAAAGAAATTTTTTTTTTTAATTTAATTTCTATGCAAGGCTAACGCAAGTTTAATCTCTTTGACTCTTTATTTAGACCTAACTTTTATTAATTATGATAATAAAGTGAAAATTGCATTTACCCTAACCGAGATTCGAACCCGAGCCACGCGCTTACTAGACCGATAACTAACCCCTACGCCGTACAACCGATAAGTTGATCTACATCTCATCATTCATATAACCTAACTCTATATGCTGACAGAGTGTGACGGTTTATTATTTTCACATTTTATGATATTTAATATTGTGTTTTGATGAAAATAAACGATTTTTCACAAATGTTTATTAATTTAAAAAAATACATAAGTCAAGTCTTTATATTACTTTAGTATTTATACATCGTTCTGTATACTTTTAATATTTTGTTATAAATTTTAATGTTTAAAATTATCAATACTAAAAACTCCATTGTGAATTATTATATTTTAATTTTTTTGAGACCGTATCAATCTTGACGATATGTAATTGTTTTTGTTAAATAATAAAATTTCAATTTAAGCATTTGCTAACAAATATTCATTAAACAATAAATATCTACATTATTGCTCTAATCAGGCCTAAATTCTTCTATAATTAATTTAAATTAGGATGTTGTAGACCAAATTGATATTATATTTTATATTTCATTTATTTCAACATGCGACGTTTCGTCAGTTTTATTCTGACATCATCATCAGGTACCTATGTGTTTACAAACAAATAAACCATTAACAATTTTCATGTAAAATCAAAAACTCAATACAAATATCTAAAAAAATAACAAATTAATAAATATCTTAAAATTTTACAATATAAAAACACATAGTCCTCAGTTTACAAAAAATTACTGCGCATGACATTTTAATATACAAATAAATTTTTTTATTTTATTTTTATATTTGGGGCATTCCATACCAAATCGGCCACTTTTTTAGGTCAACCTCTCTAATTTTTTTGAAAATTTGATATGTTTTCAATACCGTCAAAGCACACCTTCATGAATTTTTTCAAATTTTTCTGACTACCCGTTTCTGAGATATTGATTTTTTTCAAAATTCAAATTTTTTTTTTTTGAAAGAGCTATAACTTCGCGAAAAATACAGCTATCGGGGTCCCGTTTTTTTCAAAATTTTTGTTTTTTAATGCTCTTTCAAGAAAAAAATACTTATTTGATCTTCTTTGATTTATTCTTATTTTTTTTTTAAGTTTTAAACAAAAAAAAATTTTTTTCGAAATGTATACCCCCTTCGATTCTTTTGAAAAAAGTTCTCAAGAAAACTTGGACAAATATAGAAAGTTTTTAGACCAATCCGATCGTCGACAGACGTTTCGTTCTATTTTTTTTCTTAATTAAAAAAAAATTTTTTTTTTAATTTGCATGTATTTACTTTTACACTCTCATACATGTGCTCGGATAGTTATTAGGTAGATTTCATAGAAATCAATCTATTGCATTGGTCCTCATGTCGGAATTCACTCGGAATTTTGTCGTAATATTACTTAACTAGTCGAGTGAAGCTCAAAAATAACGTTAGTTAAAAAATTTATATATGTATGTATATATATATATTTATATATATACATATGTAATATAACGCGGGATGTTGCCGCGATTGTGTCTACAGTTCTTGTCGGATCTAGATGAAATTTGTTACACATATTCTTTGGATAATAACCTTGAATGAGTTCGAAGATGAGCGAAATCCATCGATAAGTTTAGAAATGGCAGCTCTTCAAAATTATCAAAATAGTGAAAATCACGTTTTCGGTGACTTCATTAATGTATAACTTTTGGTTGAAAAGAGATGGCTAATTTTTGATGAATTCATATAAAAGCTCATAAAATTGCCTTTAATTTGACGTATATAACATTGACATTTTGACCATTTTTAGTTATTTTATCAAGGTTAAGAGTTTGACTGAACCATTTTCAGGCAATGTGTAGGCAGGCGACTTATGAATGTTATTCTGTCGAGAATTCGAAACAGATCCCAATGAAATTTAGTATACAAATTCATTTGACAATTAGCTTGCATGAGCCTTAAAATGAGCGAAATCCTTCGATTAGTTCAGAAATAGTAGCTCTTCAAAATGATCAAAATAGGAGAAATTACGTTTTCGGTGACTTCATTTATGTATAACTTTTAATAGCAAAAAGATAGCTCATTTTTGATAAATTTACTCAAAAACTCATAAAAACACTTCTTATTTGACGTATATAATGTTAACTTTTTGACCATTATTAGTTATTTTATCGAAGTTAAGAGTTCAATTGAACCATTTTCAGGCAATATGTGTAATACAACCTATCCATGTTAAACAAAAGTTATTGAGACAAGACGATAATTCATTCTATGAAATCTACCTTCCATTTCGGGTATGGCCGAATGGCGTCGTTTTTACTTTGATATCCGGCACCAAAATTTTCAAAAAAATAAAAAATTAAGGATATCTAACGATCCGACTAACAAATTTGAAATCAAAAAAATACCACCTTTAGATTTTTCAAAGACGAAAAGGTGACTGTTTTTTTTTTTTTTTTTTAATAATAATCATTGATTTTACTCGCAGATATACGTCCCAGAATGCCCTAAGCCAAAATTAAAAAAACTAACTGAAATCATCTTTTTTGGATTTAAAAATAAACTAAATTTGAAAATTTCATATGTATGAAACGATAGGAAACACGGTGAGAGTTTCCCAAAATTTAATTTTTAATGTAAAAAATTTTTTATTAACAAAAAAAAAATTTGTTTATTATCATCTGTAGGTAAGTCAACGACAAAAACCATTTATAATTTGGTAAACTCGAAAAACTTAATTTCGCTTGTAGATATCCCTATCTGAAATTTTATTTTGTCTGCTATCCGCTAACTTCAGGGTCATAAAATCTAGCCTTCTAATAATAAATTAATTAACTTCTAAGCAGATCAATTAGTATTTGGGAACGAAATGTGACGGAGATTCTATTTCGTCTTCCGAGTCTGATGAATCATTAGTACATTCTTGACACTAAAAAAAAAATAAATAAATATTCAATCAATGTTAATAAAATATTATAAACTTTATAAAACGTAAATAATTACCTTCACTAAATGTTTTAATTTCTCAAAGCAATTATTATGGGCATAGTGACCACAAGTTAATTGTTTTTGGTCTGCAGGAATCTCTAGCCATACTTTACAAAATGCACAACAGACTTCTTTTGTTGTTGTTGATGCTGTCCCCGACGTTGATTCAGGAGCTGAAGCGGGAGTCACATCATTTTCATTAATATTTGACGAAGATTGATGATTCGTTCGGTATCTAACTTCTTCATCCATTCTTGAAAATGATTCTTTTAATACTGCTTCATCATCTTGATCATCGTAACAAAATGAACAATTCTACAAAAAATTTTAAATAATTTATAAGTATGTTGGTGTGTTTTAAATCAAATAATAAACTTACGTCTCTTCTACTTGCAAGCCGTGCTCTAAAACAAGTTACATGACACAAATGACCGCAAGCTAATGGATAATCATTAGCAACTACAGCCTGTCCGCAAAATGGGCAAGTTAAGTTACGAGCTCTTCTTGGATTAAATTTACTGGAAAAAAATATCGTTATCAATTACCTGTTTCTTAATTGAGTTTAATATATGTAATTCTATTTGTATATAATTGGATTGATTACTTTTGACGATTGTGATGATTTTCATGATGATTGTTGTTGTATTGACGTTGTGAAAAAGCAAATATAGTAGCAGCAACAGCTCCAACAACCAAACAAAGTGTTGTTAACGCTGCCCCTGCGAATGGGTTCATACTTAATTATGACTTGTAATTTAAGAAAACTATTTTACGTAAATAAACAGCAAGTTTTTAACTTTCAAAACAGAAAACACTTTAGGGTTATACACTTGACCATATTAAGTACCCCATTTGCCACCCCTACCCCATTTTGACCCCCCCCCCCTCCCTAATGAATTGGAGTTTATTCGTAACATCAAAATAATTAGCCTCTTCCCACTCTTCACACTCGATTCTTAAAAAAAAGTTAACTTTTTTTTTCTGTGAAGCCTTGTTAATTAAATATTGGTTAACTCTTGAATCAAGGCTGGCAAACCAAGACTCATTACATAGACATTGGCTGGGTCTTGGTCCAAGAGTAGTAAACCAAGACTTGTCACTTGAATATTGGCTGGGTCTTGGTCCAAGACTGGCAAACCAATAAGACTTGTTACATATAGACATATTGGCTAGATCTTGGTACAAGAGTAGTTTAACAAGACTTGTCAATTGAATATTGGCTGGGTCTTGGTTCAAGACTGGCAAACCAAGGCTTGTCAGTTGAATATTGGCTGGGTCTTGGTCCAAGACTGGCAAACCAAGACTTGTCAGCTGAGTAGTGGTCCAGTCGTGGGCCAGTATTGTTCGGCCGAATCTGGGCAACCCAGTATTGTGCCAAGACAGGCCCCGTTGTATATATAATTGTTTTCCTATAAGGGTTTGGAACAAAAATTTTTTTGATTCGTCTTTAAACGTCTTAAAGATTAGAAATAATACATTCATTATTGAAATTAATGATTTCATTAATTGAATAAGTACCAAAATCAAAGAAAGTGTCAGTAATGGGGTCCCCGCCACTAATGGGGTCTTTTACCCTATCAAAATATCGAGATAATGTATTTTTTAAAATACCCCTTATAAGTATACTTATAAAAGTCTATAAGTAACATATAAAATCTGGAAATGCAAGTTAAAATAAAGTATAGTAAATATACATAAAATTATTTATCTTTTATTTAATTATCTGACATTTACAAAAAATAAATAAATTTAAATTAAATTTTATTTAAATATGGATTTTTGTAAATATTTATTAGTTGAGGTCTATTCCGCAACTATATAACAAAAGTGGCAGCACTTTAGACACGATACATACATATTAACAGGGTTATGTGAGTTTGCTGATGAAAGACGTGAATAACATATAAAATTTAATTTTATATTATACATCAAAGCAACTTCAGAGATCTAATCATTTTTTAAATATTCTGGATCTTTAATTTTCGTATTATAAGTAAAACAATCAATTCTTAAAGTTCTGTATCCATTCCGTAAGCTTTACGAATTGGTAGTGTTTATATGTCCAAGTTAGTAGATCAATGTCATCCGGAAAGATATATTCATAGTGGTTTAATATTGAACCATCAAAACAAAGTAGAATTTGACATTTATTTAAGTGAGTAAACATCATTGTGAACCATATTATTTTGACAAGACGTATGTAGAGTATCATTCTATTCAATTGTAATAAAATTATTATTATTATTATTATTATTATTAAAGATCATATAAATATGTTATTAGTTTAACTGAGAATTCTCTCACTACACTTTTTTATACTAAATATTTTATAACATTCTTGTGAATTTAGAAATCTGTACCCAAAATTTATAATTAATTTTTTTTCTTGATATACATAATTAGAATTAATTAAAATTTTTACAAGTATAAGTTCTATATTTTCAAACCATTTGTTTTTTTTTTTTTTTTTTTTTTTTCTCCATAGGTAAGTAATTATTGTTATTCGAGTTTGTGAAGTAACGACAATGATGGAGTTGAGTCATAGTTTAACATTAAATGAGGATGCATTAAATCAAATTCCTGAAGCCAAACGACCAGTCTTTGTATTTGAATGGTTACGATTTTTAGATAAAGTTTTAGTCGCCGCACAAAAAGTAAATATAAATATTCTAATAATTAAATTCATGATCTTTGTTTTTTTTTTTTTTTTTCAATTAAAACAAAAATACATTTTTTTATTTATTTAGAATGACATCAAAGGTTGTCAACAAAAATTAGTCGAACAATTAAGCAGACATATGCAAAATGCACCAGGTCCACCAACACGAAGATTAATAGCTCGATGTCTTGCAACATTGTTCAGTGTTGGAGATACATTTCTGCTATTTGACACCGTAAACAAATGTAATGACATCTTAAAAAATAAAGATGATTCTCCAAGTTTTCTTCCTACAAAATTGTAAGCTTTACTCATTATTAGTATTATTTTTATTTTAATTAAAAATAAAATAACAATTTTTTTTTTTTTACATTGATTTATTTAATTAGAGCTGCTATATGTTGTGTTGGAGCTATGTACGAAAAATTAGGACGTATGATGGGTAGATCTTATGAAGAAACAGTTCAAATTCTTATAAAATCACTACGATCAGCTGAATCTCAAGTAAGGATTGAAATAATGCATACATTAGAAAAAGTATGTGCTGGTATGGGCTCAGCAATAATAAATGTGCATAAAGAAATATCTAAAGTAGCTCGAAGTTATCTAATAGACAGATCAATGGCTGTTAGATGTTCTGCCGCAAAATGTCTTTTGGAAATGCTAAATCACGCTCCGTTTCTTTATACTAATGAAATTGAGGCTATGGCAACATTATGCTTTCGAGCATTTGAAGGTTCTAATTATGAAGTACGGTGTTCTGTAGCTAAATTATTAGGTACTTTATGTGCAATGACACAGCTTCCAGCTCCAAAACCAAAAAATCCAATGACTTCTCAAGCTAAAAATAGTAAATCGATATCACTTGAAGAAGTTTTAAATTTATTAATGGGCGGATTTCCGCGAGGTGGAGTTGGATTTCTGAAAGGAACTGGAGAAATTATAAAAGGCAATTCAAGTGTTAATAAAGAAATTCGTGTTGGCGTGACACATGCTTACGTTATTTTCGTACAAATATTAGGCGGAACATGGTTAGAAAGAAATATTGGAGTATTTGTTGCACATGTCCTTGATCTTGTAGCAAATTCAAAAGCTGCAAATTCTCATATAGATGCTGTTTATTGTAGAAAGTGTATCAATTTTATTCTTCGAGGTACTGTCGGAAAACTTTTAGGAGAAGGAGCTCAAGCAGCAGCGTGTAAAGAAATAGCTCATATTATTTTAAAGGAAATGAACTCTATTGATTTTAATCCGGAAAACGCTAAAGACTTTAATCAAGAAACACTCTACAGTCAACATTTATTAGTTTGTGCATTACAAGAAATAGGTAATTTAATCCTCAGTCTCGGAACAACGGCATCAAATTTAATCACAGATCAATCTCTGTGTCTTATTGATACAATTATGGCAGTGTTAGTCCATCCATGTCTAGCAGCACGATTAGCAGCCTCATGGTGTCTTCGTTGTATTTGTGTTGCTATACCAAGTCAAATTACACCGTTGATTGATAAATGCATTGACGGTATTGAAAATATGAGAAGTTCACCGGAGGCTATTGCTGGATACAGTAGTGCTCTTGCTGCTGTATTAGGTAGTGTTAGATTATCTCCATTAGGAGTACCTCATACTAAAGGAAAAATTATATTCAACACTGCTGAAGAATTATTAAGATGTGCCGCTCAAAATAGCCGATTATCTCTTAATAGAACTCAAGCTGGTTGGTTACTGATTGGAGCTATTATGACTTTAGGCACTGCTGTTGTTAAAGGCTTACTACCAAGGATGCTTTTATTATGGCGAAATGTTTTTCCGAGATCTGCTAAGGAATTGGAAAGTGAGAAAGCTCGAGGAGATGAGTTTACTTGGCATGTTACTTTGGAAGGTCGTGCAGGTGCACTTTCAGCTATGTACAGTTTTTTATTACACTGTCCTGAACTAGTAAATGATGATATTATTCGTAGACTACTTACACCAATAGAATCTGCACTTGCAATGCTTATTAACATTTCACCAGTTATAAAAAATTATAGTCAACTAAAAGTACCATCAGCAATGGTTCGTCTTCGATTATATGAAACATTATTACTCTTACCATCCCAAACCTTTGAGGGTTCATACACTCATTTGCTTAGAATGTTGGTCTCCGAATTTACACTAGCAGAAAATTCAGGAAACACTACAACATCACTACTACGGATCGTGTGTCATGCCAGCGATTCTGTAATTTTAGGAACTTGGCTTCAAGAAACAGAGCATCGTACCATTGAAGATCAGGTACTTTTTTTCATTTTTTTTTTATTATACGTGATTATTTTATTATTATTAAAATTAAAATAATAATTATTATTATTATTATTATTATTATATCAAATAAAACAATATATTATCACATTGTTGCATTGATATATAGATGGAACCTAATCGAAGAGCAGATGTAGAACACGTAAGTAAAATACTTTAAGGAGAATCAAATAGCAAATAGCATTTATTCATTTTTATTTATTTACAGCTTATACACATAAAATATTATTATATATAAAAATTTCATTATATTGACTTGAACAAACTTGTTTTTTTTTTTAATTAGTTACAGCCTAACAGCGTTGCCGGTTCTGGAGCTCTCGAACACAATATATGTTCTTTATATCGGCCTGTATCACCTGTAAGTTTTAAATTTAATTATTAATTAATTTTTAATAAAAAAAATAAAATAATTGGATTTAATTATTCAGAATGAAACAATTCCTGGGCCACTTCCACTCGGCGTTGCAGTGATTGATTTATCAGTATCATTATTTGGCCAAATATTTCCTCGAGTTGCTAATAAGCATCGTTTACAAATGTTAGATCATTTTGGAGAATGTATCAAGCATGCTAAATCCAGCCGCCAAGAAGCTATACAAATGAATGTATTTACAGCAGTGTTAAGTGGTTTGAAAGGGCTTAACGAAACAAAAACTGGGTTTGGACAAGAAGATGTCAAGAAATCAGCAACAAATTTAATTGTCGGTACACTCGTTAGCAATAATTCAATTTTACGATGGGCGGCTGGAGAAGCCGTTGGACGTATGGCTCAAGTAATTTCAGACCCAAAATACACAGCAAAATTAGCTCAAATGAGTTTCGATCGTTTAAAATCTGCGCGAGATGTTGTTACTAGAACTGGCCACTCCTTAGCATTAGGTTGCTTACATAGATACGTAGGAGGAATGGGATCAAGTCAACATCTAAATACTAGTGTTAGTATTCTTCTCGCTCTTGCTCAAGATAATACCTCTCCAGTAGTCCAGGTATGGGCTTTACACGCTTTAGCACTTATTGCAGACTCTGGAGGCCCAATGTTTCGCGGTTATGTTGAGCCTACTTTGTCTTTAATATTGATGTTATTGTTAAATGTGTCACATTCACATATCGATGTTCATCAATGCATTGGAAAAGTTTTGTCTGCTTTAATAACAACTATCGGGCCTGAACTTCAAGGCAATACATCATCTATTTGTACAGCTCGACAATCTTTTCTTTGTGCTTGTGCAATAATGCAAGATCATCAAGATCCTTTAGTTCAAGCAGAGGCAACTGGATGTCTTCAACAGTTGCACTTATTTGCCCCACGTCATGTAAATTTATCTTCTCTTGTGCCAACTTTATGCCGTACATTATCAAGCAATCATTTACTCCTTCGTAAAGCAGCAATATCGTGTTTAAGACAACTTGCTCAGAGAGAAGCTAAGGAAGTATGTGAACACGCGATGAGTTTAGCAAACGAAAGTAGAGATACAAATATTGTTGAAGGTTTAACAATAACAGAGACAGGTCTTCCGGGAGTTCTTTTTAGTTTATTAGACATTGAAACTGATAGTGGACTCATTAAAGATATACACGATATTTTAACAAGTATGCTACAAATGTTAGCGGCTAATAATCTCTCTCTTTGGATAGCTCTTTGCAAAGACGTACTTACAGTAGCATCAGAAGCTAGTACATGTGAAGAAATAGCAATAATATCTAATGAAGATAGCCTTGTAGGTAATGACAGTGCTGATACAGAAGGTGATGATGACCAAGCGGAGTTTCATGCCGATGAATCTAAACTGCGCCCTAGTGTATCTCCAAGGTGGCCAACGCGTGTTTTTGCTGCTCAATGTGTCCGTCGTATTATAACCACTTGTATAAATAATAATAATAATAATAATAATAATAATAATAAACAAGCACATTTCGACTTATCAGTCGCTAAAGAATTGCAGCAAGTAAAAGGTCGAGGTGATTATCTAGTTTTACATCTATCTGATCTTGTACGAATGGCTTTTATTGCTGCAACCAGTGATTGTGATCCATTACGTTTGGAGGGATTGAAAACTCTTCAAGAAATTATTGAAAAGTTTGCTAAAGTACCTGAACCTGAGTTCCCAGGACATTTACTTCTAGAGCAATTTCAGGCGCAAGTAGGAGCTGCTTTAAGACCAGCATTTTCTCCAGATACACCATCTCATGTTACTGCTGCCGCTTGTGAAGCTTGCAGTGCTTGGATAGGCAGTGGAGTAGCTCGGGACCTTAATGATCTTCGACGTGTTCACCAATTGCTTGTTTCATCATTAGAAAAATTACGTGATGGCCATACACGTCCGCAATTATATAATGAAAGTCTTCTAACTTTAGAAAGATTGGCTATTCTTAAAGCATGGGCTGAAGTATATGTTGTAGCGATGATAAACAACGGATCTACTCCAAATATACGTAATTCATCGTTAAGAAATATTAGTAAAACAGAAAATACAGACAATGATGATTTTGGTCAATTTGAATTTCAAAATGAGAGTCTCTTGAGTTTAGTACAACCTGAATTATTGAGTTTAAGTCAATATTGGCTTGCAGCATTACGTGATCATGCTTTACTCTTATTACCACCAGAATTTGCAAGTCAATTACCTCACGAAGGAGGTGCATTTTACACAACAGATACAATAGAATCTGCAAGGCCTTATTATATTAAATCATGGTCACCTATTCTTCATGCTGCTGCTTTGTGGTTAAATACAAAAGGATTTGATTTGAATCACATGACGGTCGATAATATTCCAACGCCTAATAATAATTGCAATAGCTACAACAACAACAACAACAACAATAATAATAATAATAATAATCATCACCATCATCATCATAACAATAAAAATAATAACAACAATAATAGTAATAATAACAGTGACAATAATAACCCTACAGATAATAATATTAATAATTCCAAATCAAATACTAGTATCGAACATTTTCATCTTCTTTTCGGTATTTGTATGGAAGCACTATGTAATTCACGTTCTTCTGAGTCTCCACAAAATATAAAAATCTGTCTCAGCGCCCTATTTACTTTATTAGACTCCATGTGGGTTAGAAAAATTTTAACCGCCGATATTTCACTTCCTATTGAACTTTGTAATGTTCTTCATAGACTTTTATTGACGCAAGACAACTGTATAATTCAAATGATGACAATGGAAGTACTGAAACAAATTGTAAAGGCTGTTGAAGAAAATTTAGAAGAAGAAAAATTAATCGAATTAAAAAAATTGGTGCCAGCTAATTCAGAAGCGATAAATCGTGAAGAATTAGAATTATTGGGCGAAGGAGGAGAAACAGGAGAATTGAAGCCAGGCAAATCATTCATTTTTGCAGTTTTAGAAATTTGTCTTTGTGTTTTAGTTCGACAATTACCTGCTTTGAATCCTAATCCTGAAGGAACAACTGCTATTCTATTACAAAAAAGTTACGTTGCTTCTGAAGAAAATGGAAAACTTATTACTTTAACTCTCAGTATTATGGAAACTCTTCCATCTCTTTGCTCACCTCAAGGTGCTCTATCAATTCTTCCAACTCTTCTTTATTTAGCTACTGGTATTATACGAGAAACTGGAGTTCGAGTTGATAATCAAAATACCAGAACAGCATCGGAGTCATCTGTTCATGCTTCGTTACATTGTTTGAAGAGTTTCATTACAAATAAATATTCGAGGTATACGGTAAGTCAAAAACAGTGGACGGAATTACTTCAAAGTGCTCTTGCTAAAATAATCGATTTAGCTAAATCAGGAAATGATGAGACAAAAATGGATGAAGTTACAATGATGCTTGGTATAGCTGTTTTTGTTCTTCATGCAGTACCAGAAGTTGTTAGTGCACCGAATATACAGTTTCCTTGCATCAATCATTTTAGACAAGCTATTCAGTCTACTGATACTTTGGTTAGTAATAAAAACTTTTTTTGTAATATTCTTATTCGTAAAGTTTTTTTTTTTTTTTTTTTTTTTTTTAATAAATTTATCTTATTTTTAGGTGAGGTTAAAATGTGTTCAGACATTAAAAACAATATTTATGCATCCCAAAAAAAGTATTAGTACTCCTTATATCCATACTCTTGCACCCAGATTAGTTGAATATTTATATAGCGATCAGAGTAAACAAATTGAAAATGATCTCGAATTGTCTTTTACTATTGAATGTATTAGTACTGTTGAAGCTCTCATTACTCTTGCTGAATCTAAAACACGTAAGTTTTTATTTATATTATAGAAACAATTTAGAGTGTATTTCATTAAATAAATTTTATTTGTATTAATTTTTAAAAATTGCATACGGATCAGGAGATCTAATGCAAGGTATTTTAATATGGCATTAATTTTTTATAACCGAATAAGTCATATGTGTTATTTCTAAGATTAAAAAAAATTATTATATTATTCTATTAGATGTAAATAAGTTATATGATACTATGTATTATTCTGATTTGTAATTTGGACGTATACTCAATTTTTATTAATTGTATTATTTTTTTGTAGGTATTCAAATGCTGACTCTTCTTGTTCCAATATTGATAAATTATCTGTTAGAAGAAGATCAATTACTACAAGGAAATCGATGGCAAATAAGTTTACATCAACAGAGTTTTCAATGGCTAAATAAGATTGGTCCAAAGTATCCTCAAGTAAGATATTAATTTTAATAATAAATTAGAAAATCAATAATAAAAGTTCATCAATATTGGTTAAACTTTTTTTTAAGGAATTCAAAACTTTGATGTCACAATCCACTGAGTTAAAGACTAAGTTAGAAAATGCAGTGCATTTAAGCCATCAACAAGCACAGAGACACTCAAAGCAACCAGAAACAATGAAACCATTGTTTACGAAAGTAGTAACCCCATCTATAAAATTAAAAACTGATTTTTCAAATTTTAATTAAGTTACTAAAAAATAAATTGATAAAAATAAACTCTTAGCTACTAAATACTTATATAGTATTGTTTCAATAAATTTTATTTAAATGTTAGAATTAATTATTGATAAATGTTTTGTAAAAATATCAACTGAAAACTATGTGAAATACTATAGGCATGTGAATAATAAAAAAAACTAAAATAATCATGAATTTGCAGGATCTGTATTAATAATATGCACATATAAAAAATCTGTGCATATATGATATATGTTAAAAACAAAATAGAATTGTATAGAATAGATCAAGCATAATAAGATGAGAAGAAAAAAAAAATATATTCATTTTATTTTTTTAGTTAAAAAACTCAAAAAAAATTAAATTTTTGTAATTTTATTTAAATAAATTAACAAAGCCAAACGAAATACCTACTACAAATGGTTGTTTAGAATACTTTTTTGTTAATTTTATAGAATTGACAAAAAAATCACTTTATGAATTATTCCAGATAATTAAGAGACTTATTTTTAAAAGTCAACAATGAATTTAGAAACAATTTTTTATTGTGTTTCAGAGTTTTGTATTATCTAAAATGTTACAGATAATTTTATACTTTTTAAGAAACCTTACTATGAAAAAAAAGGCTTTGGGGTGTTTCGAAAACTTTTGTAGTTATTTTAGACTGCTTCTGATTCTGAACTTTTCTGAATATTTCAGAAAATTATAGATATTGTTTGAATGATTAGCTTTCGGAATATTTTTAAAAGTTGAGTATACATCGATAAAATTGTCAACTAATAATCATGGGTAGTTTATTTTTTTATCATATAACAACAAAGGAAGAAATTTTATTAACTTACATTCCAGTATACTGAGTCAAAAAATCTTTTATTCGATGGTCGTTTTTTAAAAATTAATTTTTGAGTTTATTGTAATAATATATATTGTTATGCAATGTTTATCCGATACTCAGAAATTATTTTTTTAATAACCGCACAAAATTCCACATTACATGTGTGGAAGGATGTATAAAAAAAAACCGACAAATTTTCTTTTTTTAAATGATCATTAACTTTTGTCAGAGGATGCCAAAATAAAGACTCTATCAAAATAAGAACTTTTAATATTGACATTTAGAGGTCACGATTAAAAATTATCCGTTTTCCATCTAAAGAACATTAGAAGAAATATTTTTAAACTTTAGAATATTATATCCTTTTATACAAGCAACTTACCGGCTATCGTGATACATATTTTTATAGTAATTTTAAACTTTTTTTGAATTTGAAATTAGGAATTTGAAAATTTTTTTTATACCCTCTACAAAAAAATTTTCATGATTTATTGATAAATTTACATTTTCAAAAGTTATTTGGACTTAAACTTTGACATCTTAAATTTTCGGTTTGTTTTTTCATTTTCAGCGAAATTTCGTATCCTCTGTCGAAGTTTAACGAATATTTAAAATAGTAAAATTTTTCGGTTTTTTTGACACATCCTAATGTGTAGTATAAATTTTCGTTAAGTAAATCATATTAATATTAGAACATTATTTATTAGTAGCGTTTTAAACTAGAAAAATTGTAAACTAGAAAAATGTGTTTAATATTTTCTTTATGAATACTTATTTCTAAGGAGATGTATTTTATTTGTCAATGACTAATTTTTATTAATTAAATAAAAAGTTTGTTCTTAATTCATTTGATAAGATTTTTAGTGTAAATTCTTAATCCTGAATGAGCAATGAATGAAAGATTTTTTTTTCCCTAAAAATTGATATTCCATTTATTTTATGCAGAAAGTCATCATAAGATTATGTGAAGTAGCCTTCGAAAAACCTGGTTAATTACTAAAAATTCCCGTCTGAGTATGGGTTTTAATTACAATGAATTTAATAATTAAAAAATGTGACAAAAGAATTATTCTTTCCCTAGAAATAGATTCCGTAGAAGGAAACGAGATAATGATTATTTAAGTTAGTCCAAACCTTCTGACATTATTATGGTGATAAGCTGATAAGGGCCACATTCTCCGACCAGTAAAGAAGGTGCATTGCCACTTCCAAAACACAGAGATCTGTCTCTTCGACGCTGCTTGGAACAATCGCGTAAAATTGATTAGATGAACTCTTCTTCATGTGGACTTCATGGAATATCCGGTACGATTTGAACCTCAGGCGGCAGTCAGCCACTCAGCCATCGGAGTTCGCTTTCACGGATACGACCTCTCGACTCATTAGCTAAACAACATCGTCGAGCTTTTAGGTGTCCAATAGAACTATGCTATTCTATTCTTCATGATTCAAACTATTGTATTGCAGAGCACTGGCTAAAATATTCTACTACAGTTTCCAGAATTCTATTACATTTTCATAAATTATTATTCACTAAATAAATAAAATTTTACTATTAAAAGTTGAACTGTGAATTAATAATTAATTCCACTGAATATTTAGTTATTTAGAAAATGAAAATGAATAAAAGTTTAAAAAGCTAGACCGTGGTTAACGTATTTTCAGAAATTTTATTGGTCTAGTTAGGTCTCAAATAAAATAAAGTTTTCGAAAAAGAACATACGACTAATTGATAAGAAAAATAAATTTTTTGAAAATAAATTTACGACGGCCTATCCTTACTTAAAAGCATCGAAAAAATTACTATTTAATAATTAAGTAGTTTAATATAAAAATGAGCTTTAAGTTTCAATGAAAACTTTTTTCCAAGAAACTATAGTAGCAATTGACGATTATACATCAACAAAAAAAAATTAAATTCTTTCACAATTTTTGAACCGTATATAATTTTAACCGAGAAAAACGAACGAATCAACAAAATAAAAGTATAATGATATCATGATGTATAAAGGTAATATTTTTCAGGCCTAGAAAGTTCAAAAAAGTACAAAAACTATATTTTTGAGCTTGGACAGTATCAGAAAGTTTTAAAAGAAGACCTTGAAGATCAATTGTTTTTCAATTTATTTGCTTTTGATTTACAAAAAAAAGCATAAATTTGTATTAAAAGTCTGTAACTCAATTTTTAATTTTTTTACGGCCAAAAATAGGTAAAGATTCAGTTCTGAATGTTAGTTCATTATACTCAACATTTTCTGTAAAAAATTACCAATAATATAAGAATAGATGTATTGTTATATTATATTGCCTTGTAATATATAAAAATTTGATAAATATACAAATAAAAAAAAGATAATTAATTAATTCATATTTATTTTAGCTATAATGATCACTTATCAGCCATGGGAGATATTGATAATTAAAGAATTTTAAAAGTATAAGTGGCCTCCAGTTCTTTATACTTCAGATTCCAATTGGCTGAACTCGTTCGTTCTATCAAGAGACAAGTTTTTTGACCTAAATATAATAAGTGATTTTAAAGTTCAATAAACCTTGAAATTTTGAATTATTTTTTTTAATTCCACAACATCAATTGATTGGATCGAAATCGACATCAATTCTTTTATGTTTAAAACTATGTCGATGTATTATCTTTAGAAGCTACTCAAAGCTTTAGTAGATTAGAAAAAAAGCTTCTTTCGAAATTTCTTGGCTGTGTATCGTAGTAAATTTTAATAAAAATTCAATTTAAAAAAACCGTACACTGATAAAAATTTTAACTTGACTCAAGAGCAAAAATCTTGAACCAAGAACACCAATTGGAAGAAAATGAATTTCTTGAGCCAAGAGGAAAAATTCTTGAGTCAAGGTAGATTCTCTTGAATTAAGAAAATATATCTTGACCCAAGAATTTTTCCTCTTGGCTCAAGAAATTCATTTTCTTCCAATTGGTGTTCTTGGTTCAAGATTTTTGCTCTTGAATCAAGTTAAAATTTCTATCAGTGTATATAAAAAAAAATATTACCAATCTATACGAGACCTAAAAATTTTTAACTTCCCGCTAAGAAAATCGAAGATTTTCAAAAATCGGGAAGTTATT
>CAJNRD030001123.1:12953379-12976771 GCA_905319865.3 Cotesia congregata
TGTGTGTATGTGTGTGTGTGTGTGTGTGTGTGTGTGTGTGTGTGTGTGTGTGTGTGTGTGTGTGTGTGTGTGTGTGTGTGTGTGTGTGTGTGTGTGTGTAAACCTCTTGTAACTTTTGAACGACTCGACCGATTTCATCGCGGTTGGTGTCATTCGAAAGGTCTTCACTAAACTTAGATTTCCTGAAAATTTGAACCGATTCGGACCGGTAGATTTCGAGAAAATGCAAAAAAAGTGAAAAAAAGTAAAAAAAAAAAAGTTGTTTTTTTTTATTTTAAATATCTCCGAATTGGCTGAACCGATCGGTCTCAAAAACTAATCAGCTCTTAACCTTGAAAACCCCCATCGATCGCCACCAAAGATGTTAGAATCGGTTGATGCATTCGTGAGATATCGTTGTCGAAAAAAATCGAAAAAAGTGTTTTTTTGTAATAACTTCGAAATTCATGGCTCGATCGATTTAAACTTGAAAATTTTTCATGGAGCTTCAAAAACTGCGTCGATTGCCGCCAACCGCGTGAAAATCGGTTCATTCATTCAAAAGTTATTGCCGTTTGAAAATTCAAAAAATTGTGTCTTTAAACTGCTATCAGAGTTTTGAGCTCGAAGAGCTCAAATTGACACAAAAATAAGCTCGAAGAGCTCAAAAACGTAATATGTAGTTTGAAGCGTTCAAGTACAAAATGAGCGGGAAGTTGCAGGGATGGCCTTTAGGGTGAACCGTTTTTCTAATTTTTTTAACTTATTCTAAAAACATTTTTCAACACTCTCCTAATTTTTTTTCCAATTCTGTCGAGAGAATTTTTTAATATCATAAAAAATAGTTGGAGAGACCGGACATTTTACATGCTTTAGATGGAACATGACCCTCAAAATCGCCAACTTTGACTTTAAATATCTCGCGATCTAAACGGTCAAAAATTATGAAATTTCAGGAATTTATAAATGAAGCTATTCTGAACCCGTAAAAAAAATTTCAGCCGAATCTGTCGAAAAGTGATTTCATGCTGGAACTACCTTAATTCAAGAGGAAAAATCTTGAGCCAAGAAAACAATTTTTAAGAATTTTTTGTCTTGAGTCAAGATTTTTTTTTCTACCAGTGTAATAATTCCCTAGTAATTTCCAAACTTTTGAATTACTTACAATTTTTATGGCGGAAAGTTAACAAATTTATAAATTTTACAAGTAAAATATTCAAGTTTTGTTGATTCTATTCCATAGGTCTTGTTATATGTAACTGGTGTACTTTAGCATTGGTGACCATTACTGTTTGGTGTACTTATGATACAGCTGGAAGGTCGTGGGTAAAGATGAAGAAATATCAACGTAGCATGAGAGAAGCTGAATCTCGAACTGGTAGAATGCATTATAAACGCAGTGGTAGTCGTAATAGAAACTGGCGACAAAGGTACTATCTAAATATTTAATATTGAATATTTTTTAATTAAATTAATAATATATTTATATTTTTATAAATTTTTTAATCATAGAAAAGTTATCCGTGCTTACCAAAATAGTTGGGATAACAGATGTAGATTGCTCTTTTGCTGTATGCGTAACTCTGACAGAAATCAGGTAATGATTAATCTAAATTATTATTCTATTATGAATGTATGATAATTATCAATTGATAGTTTTATGAATTTTATATGAATAACATGAAAATTTATGTTTCAGAATTCTTTCACAGATATTGCAAGACTTTTGAGTGATTTTTTCCGTGACCTAGATGTTGTTCCGTCGGATGTAGTAGCTGGACTCGTATTGCTCCGAAAATTCCAAAAAGTTGAAAGAGAGTTAATAATAAAACAGCGTAAAAATGATACATATGAATTTCTTTCTGGTGTTCCGATAACACCAAGAACAAAATTTTTATCACTAACTGAGGATGGAGATATGTTACATTTTCAAGATACAATTCATTACATGCATTTTGCCTTAGCAGCCTACGGTTGGCCATTATTTTTAATAAATCATACCACAGGTCTTTGCCAATTGTGTACTAGGTAGGTGTATTTTTTATTTAGAAATTATTTTCAAATAAGATGACAAAAAATTCAAAATTATTTGTTAATTTTTCTATAGAATAAGGTGTGAATGCTTCCCATGTGTAAAAAATGATGATGATGCCATTGTCATTGATGATAATTGTTGTCAGTGCAATTATGCGGCACTTCAACGAATGGTTGATGTTGGCGAAGTTGATGTTATTTATGCAACTTTTCATGTAGATATTGGAGAAACTCCGTTTTTTGTTGCATTAGATTACACACAACGAAAGGTTTGTTTTCGAGCAAAAAAGAAAAAAAAAAGGTTCATTGTACTGATAAATATTATTACAGCTTGTTATTAGTATTCGTGGAACACTCAGTATGAAGGATGTTTTGACAGATTTAAATGCAGAAGCTGAAGTTTTACCACTAACACCACCACGAGAAGACTGGCTTGGACATAAAGGCATGGTTCAAGCTGCTGAATATATACGAAGAAAAATAACTGAAGAAGACATTATTACGAAAGCTTTAAACAAAGTTAATAAATTATTTTTCTCTTCATCGTTTTCTTTTACTTTTCGTTAATATGTTTAATAAGTGTGTCATCATTTCAAAGCCTAAATTTTGTAACTGAAAACAACAAATCAATTCTAGAATCCGGAGAGAGGTACCGATCAATTTGGATTAACATTGGTTGGTCATTCATTGGGTGCTGGGACTGCAGCAATTCTTGCAATACTTCTCCGACAGGAATACCCAGACCTGATATGTTTTTCTTATGCTCCACCGGGAGGTCTTTTAAGTATGCCAGCACAGCAATATACCCAAGAGTTTATTACCTCAGTTGTTGTTGGAAAAGACGTAGTCCCAAGAATAGGTCTACGGCAAATGGAGAGTCTACGTGCAGATTTAATAAATGCTATTAAAAGAAGTGTAGATCCAAAGGTACTAACTAAAAATAATTAATATTTATGGGTTGTTTGTTTTATCGCTGAATTCTTTTATTTAGTGGAAGACTATTGCGTGCTCCGTGATGTGTTGTGGATGTGGATCGGTACCAACGTCCGCAGCAAACTTGGAAGCTGGTGGAAGCATTGCTGAATATCAGAGAGACAAAGATCAAGCCAGAGCACAGACAATTGTTCCAAGTGATTCCAGTATTGCTCTTACGCTTCACACTCCACTTTATCCACCTGGTAAAATCATTCATGTAGTTCGACATCATCCAAACAAGGGAGAGTAAGTAATTTAATTTATTGTAAACTATATTGATTATAATATGTGATTGCTAAAATCCTTGAAACAAAAATCTGAATTGACTAAAAAATTAATTTTTATTTTTTTTTACAGAGAAAAATATGATTCTCGGTGGAGGTACGTGTATTTATTTACTTTCAAATTTTTAGATTTGTCAATATTTAATTAATCGATGTGTTTCATTATAAAATGGATGCGCTATTGGAATTAACAGACATTTTTACATTTCAATTGATTTTTAGAATAACATAATGTCCAAGTTTAATAATATGATAGGATTTTTATGTATTTAAAATTTTAACAATAAGAATTTTCAAGCTATTCTTTTTTTACCCTAAAAATTTTGAAAATAATTTTTTTCTAAGTTTCTCAAATAGTCTAAAATAAATTTCTGCATGGTTTAGCGCTGTTTCAAAATTACGAAAACGTCCAACTTTTTCAAAAATTTAAAGGAATTTTGTAAATATGTGTATTAAATTCAGAGCGTTTAAAAAATTTTATCAAAACGATTCTTCAGTAATGGATTTTTTCAAGGTTTAACCTTCATCCATTTTGGAATTATTTATTTTTATTTTCACTTTTCTAAAAAGATACACAGAAAACATATAAAATTGTATTAATGAAAATTGAAAAATTCTCTTCTTTACGTTGAGTACAATCAAAACAAAAAATTCGTTGCACTTGAGTTTCGGAAAACTTAGATTTTCCGTAGGTATTCCGTTTTGCTGAAAAATTAATTTTAGAATCTTGTAACTTGACAATAGATGGTCATGAAGTAATAAAAAAAAGTATGTTTTAGATAAAAAAATTTCCGACATTTTTCAGGCTTTTTTAAACTTGTAAACTGTTTCATTTTTAATTTAAAATGTGTTATTTAATTTTATAATATACACTTGTTAAAATTTTTAAAAGCTATTGAATAACGATTGTTATCAACGTATATAATCGAATATTAACAGAAAATTATATATTTCTGTTAAATCAAAACAACAACAAAAAAAAAACATTTTTTTATCTTTAAAATTTTTTTTTAGTAGTAACTAATTTAAAAAAAAAAAAAAAAAAAAAAAACATGCGAATTTTTTTTCAATTGCAGACAATTATTACGAAAAGGAGAACCTGTGTATCAAGCTTTGTGGGCAGAACCAGGTGATTTCGATGAAGTTCTCATTAGCCCTGTAATGATACAGGATCACATGCCAGACAACATGCTCAAAGCGCTCAATAAGGTAAGTCCTCAATTAATAGGGAATTCCGAAATAAATCTAAAAAGTAAAAGAACACTAGAAAGTCGTGGATTTCTTTCAATCAATAGCGACTATGAAACTCTTGAAGACATACCTATCGATTCAGATAATAGTTTTCAACAAAGATTAACAAATCAAAACATTCGATACATAGATTGTTCAAACGATGCAGTAAATTCAACTGCATTTGATAACAATGCAGTTATTGTAGATGTTGAAGTTTATGGAAAATATTAGCAATTACCATCTTAATATCTAGAAAATACTACTTTTTTTTTTAAATATTTCTTTGATTGAAAAAAAAAAATTTTCCTTGAATGAAATAACTTTTACGAATTTAAAAATTATTTATGTCGTCATTCTAAGTCGTTTATATGTACAATATGGATATGTACACCTTGTTAATGAATTCCTAGATATCTATTTATGAAAATTTATAGTTCAAGCAAATAATGCCATTTTCAATTAATTAATTATTATTCTTGAATCACAAACTAGCTCATTTGATTCTGATATTAAGTCATTCTTAATTCAATAAATAATCTCAATTCGAATATTAAAAAGATATTTTTTAAATAAAATTAGTGAATCACTTTCTTCAGTCATTTTTCTTCTACCAAAAAACTAATTCTTGTATCAATACAAGGAACAGCTACCTTTTTTTGAATTACTTTAATTGCTAAATATTTAAACTATACTATTTTTATCTACGTTATTGGTATTTTTATTTATTTATTTATTTATTTATTTATTTTTTCCTGATAAAATAATTTTGTAAGACAAATAGTTTATCTTCCAAAAATTTTTTTATCTTGTGGTGACAGTTAGAAATCCAATATATGGTTTTTAACTTCATTATTTTTGAATAAACATCTAGCAATATTCGGATGAAAAGAAATTTAAAGTCTCTCATTTTAAGCTCAAAAACAATATTTTGAAATGTGGTATTTTATTAGTTATAGTGGAAATATATGTGTACATTTATAAGTCTAGCTGATTATTTTTTGATGATGCCGCATGTATTCTTATCATCAGCACCGCATGGCGTATCGTATATTTAAACCTTTTGAATCAATTTCATTGTCAAATTATTTATACAACTATAGTATGAATTATTACAATGTCGAATATATTCTCATACCATTGATATTTTTATTTAGCTATTTAATTTTGATAATCAATCCGCTCAATCAAGAATGTATATTTTTAAGTTTTATAAAATTATTATAATTATTTTAATAGTGCATTGTTTTTTATTTGTAGTAATTAGAGTTGTGGAATGTTTATAATTTTGTATAATTATGTAAAAGTTGACAGAAAAATAGAATTAAGACAAAGCAGAAATTCGAGTTGTAATTACGTATTTAGTGTTTATTGAATTCGAAATCCCCTAATCCAACATTCCTATTCTCACTCAATCAAGTTTTAAAAGAATTTCATAACATATTTCATCTTTCTTTTATTTAATAACCGTTCATACAGATATTTTTACTATATAAACTTTTTAAAACAGTCTTAGAAAAACTTTGTATTGTGTCACAGAGAACATCAGCTTTTATTTCGCACAGACCGAAAAGAGTCATTAAACCAAAAATATATTGTTTTATAAATCTTTTCGAAAATTATTAAATTATTATCATTATTTTTTGTTGGAGAATGTTTTATTTTTATAACGGTTGTATATTATCATCAGGCTGGTAAGTAGGTATTATCCTTCATTTTATTTGTCGATTTGTGGCGGTGGTGGGCTAATTTTTTAATACTCTAAGGATAAACTTTATTTACAAATCGTTGCCGACATGTTATCTATTCTTTTACAATATCATACACTCCTTAAAAAATTAAGAGAGTGAAAAAATTTTCAAATTTTACGGTGATTGTTGACAGAATGTATTTAAGTAAAAAAAAGGATGTATTGAGATTATAAAATGTTTCCAATCTTTTGGTTAAAAACATCCTTGCTAAAAAATAGGCCGATCTTTTTGTCAAAAAAAAAAAAAAATAGCCACAAGAAATTCGTTGATTAAAAAATTTCGTTAAAATACTCAGCAAAAAATTACCGAAAAATTTGTAAATTATTTTTACTCCCTTAGTTTTTATGTGTAGTGTAGAAGCTTTTGATATTGCGCATTTTTGTAATTTTGTCTTTATTTTATTATATCGTAATTTGCTTGGAAAATAATTGTTTACAGAACTCTTTGGCGACCCATTACAAAATATTTTTTGGTTGACCAAGTGAGAGATTTGAGTAAACTTGAATCGATAACATTAAAAAAAACGTATTTTTTTTATTATTTTTGCTTGAAAATAGAATATTTCGGTTCCCAAACAATAACCCTACAGAATTTTTTATAACAGATTTACATTAAATAAATAAATAATTATCTTTATTTAGCGATAACGCAGTGTTTTAATTAAAAGTTCATAAATACTATTGAAATTAATTAAAATATAAATTTTTTTTACTTATCGATCATGAATTGTATCATTTGTTATATATTGTTTGAAGACATTTTGATTATTATTACAAAACTGGAGCGCGAAAGCGCTCAAAAATATATGTACGCTTGAGCTCATATCTTCGAGCTCAAAAATCTGAAAGTTTTTTAAGTTAATGAAAACGTACTTCGGAATTTTTTTAACTGCGATATTTTTGAAATACGTCATTTCAACTTAATGCGGTTCACGTCGTTTGACACAATTTCGCGAGTACAAAAAATGTATATTAGGTCAAAAATCGATTAATCGAAAAATCTTATTTATATCGAAAAACGTACACAAAAGTTTCTTCTATTTTTCGAATATCTTAGAAATTGCTCAATAAATTGATTCGAAAATCCAATAACATCTAAGTGTTAACCGACTCCTTTAAATGTCGTATAGCGGTAAGTTTATACGTTAAGCAAAATCAAGTTGCGAATGACTGCGAATAATAGTATGTTAGTTAGCATATAACGTCCTGCATTAACAAAAGCCTTTTCACTATGTCAGCATCAGAATCATTTCTCTTTTAATTCATGAATCATACTCACTTTATATCATCGATTTTGTAAAATAGGAATAATAACCATTTTATTCTCGATGCATGTATTATTAAATGCATAAGCAATAAATAAACAAATTTTCATAAATTGAAATCCCATGTTCAAGATTATTTTTAATGTCAAATGTCAAAAATAATCCTTTACATTCATACAGTCAAATAGAATAAGTGACATTTAGACTACAGCTTTCAACACCTCCATATGCGCACGTGATATTATGAAGAATTTTTCTAATCCGTGAGAAAATAAGCATGTTTCTTTTCGATGTACAAATCAAATTAATTTCTAATATCAGGCTTTACATAATAATAGGCGATTCCTTGAGTGCGTTAAATTTGAAAATCTAAAGATTGTACTATTTTTAATGCTTATCCAATTTAAATAAAAAATAGAGACTCCTTTTCTTCTTCCAAAAAAAATAGTAATTGTTCACTGCACGTTACGTGAATGTACAAAAATCTTTTTTTGATAATTATATAAAAGTGGGGTTTCAAATATTTTTAAAATTTGAAATTGCTATGATCACAAAGGAAATAAGTGTAAATAAAATTTGTTAGCTATTTACGAGATTTATGGGTCTTTGAAGTTGCTGAAAAAAAAAAAAACGAAAATTTATTTTTCTTTAAATTTTTTGACAAATATAATTTTTAAATGTTTGAAAAAAAAGATTTCGACAACGGATTCATTAAAAATTGATAAAATGATTTGTGGAAACTGAAAAAAAAAAAAAAAAAAAAAAAAACGGTTGAAATTCTTGCCGTGTCATCTTTAGGAGTCGATTTTGTTAGATTAAGGTGTGTCACTGGTTTATATTCCTAGGTAAACAAAATAATGTTGTTACTAATAAAAAGAAACGATCTGAGATAAATTATTATATGTATATTAACTCAGCCTGACTGACAAGTCTAATAATACATTTGAGGCGAAGCTACTACATAAATACAATTACGCATTTTTTTGTTTTAGATAGTTGATAAAAAGTAAAAATTTTTGGCTTTCGATTCATGATTTATACAGTCATAACTTGCTTTCCTACGTCACTTGTGCATGATGCTTATTCTTACTAAAATTTTCAAGTTAGTGGGCCTTTGGAAAAATACTGAAAACTTTCGAAAAATTTTTCGCTTCCTCATTTGTTTGAATTGGTGTTCATAATTCTATAAAGTTATTTCTACTATAACATTTGTTTAAACATAAATATTTTCCACTTTTTTGAACATAGATTAATAAATAGTTTTTACATTTAATTTATCTGCAGGTAATATACCTTTGAGTATGATTAGAGAGCTAAAAAATTTTTTTTTTTTATGTTTTGCCGATACTGAGAAGTATATGACTTTTATTGAATAAAAAAAAAAAAAAAAAAACATCTACTTGCTATATTGTATTATATAGCATAATTATGACAAAAAAATTATAGAATAGTTAAAATTTTGGGATAGTGAAAAAATACCAAAATCTCAGAAAAATATTATTGAAAATGAAAATTATTGTTGAGAAAATAGAAATATTACGTTTCAATGAGAAAGTTGAATGTAGAATCATATAAATTACACTAGCGGTTTTATTATCACCGGAAAAATTTGATAAATTAACGGAGTTTCGATAAATAGTATTTACTTAATTTTCAAATAAATGACAAATTTTCATGATAATAATAATAATACTGAAATATCAATTTAACTGGTTCAACTCAAGTACGGCATTAAACTATGTTTATTCGACTTATTCAGTTATGATTATATGTTATTAAATATATCGGGTTACAAATTATATATTATTGAAATTTTATTCATTGAAAAGATATTATATAATATATTGGCACTATCTTGGATGCCGATTGACGTGCTTCACGGATATGTCAACAGGCACTGATATAATCTTTTTAATATAAGATCTCTTGAAGCGAGTCAATGTCAACAACTTTGTTGAAATTAATAGAGTTCTAGAAAATCCTTAGAAATGAAATAAAAATTTCTTATTTTTTCATCTCGGTTTCTTCCCTCTTCTTTTTTCTCAGAAAGCTAGAAAATTTATTTTTTTCAGAATTTTATCATCTATTTATTTGGATATTCTTAATTTTTCAACGGCACACACTTTAATTAAAAAATATATTTTTTCCATTAAAGAAAAAAAAATTAACAACTTTTGAAACGATTTTTTGTAATAAATTTTCGATTTAAAAAATATTTGTATTCAAACTTGAAAATAATTATCAAAACTTCAAAAAACAACCTATGTCATAACTGCATAAAAATGTTACCTTCCTGCAGTAGCAAGACCATCGAAACTCCGTGAATACACTATTGACTCTCCGTGTTTCTACCTAGTCACCAAAACCGCTAGAGTAATAAATTAAAATACAGATGAAAATAAATTTGATAATAGTGGCTAAGGGTGTGTGGTGTAAATTAGGTGTCTGCGTGCAGGCCTAAAAGTGCTGTGATTACAACATCAGTTCAAATATTGGGAGTTGGGACATCTGACAATCAACATTCCATGACGCTTCAACATCAAAGTTCGACCCTGTATGACGTTGCCGCCTATGCCACCACACTCTCTTCCTGTCACGAAACCAGGTATTTTCACAACATTCGAGGTCTTTCAAAGTAAAGTTATAAATTATTAGCTATAAGTTTTAACTTATTAGTTTCATCAATATAGAATACAGCCACTCGCGCACACACTTTGCATATAAGCTGTTTTTATTATTTTTAAAAGCGTTCACGTCTTGATTGATTACACAAAGCTCGAAAAAATTTTATTTTATTTCATGATTGATTTATTAATCATTTTTAATTCAAAAGATACCGTTGTCGACAAGTTTTCAAAAATTTTTATTTAAAACAAGGTAAAAAGCCGTTTGTGGCCACTGTCGCTTTTTTGACAATATTTTTGTCAAAATTACTACATAGATCATTTTCCAAATTAGATTTATTAAAATATAATAGTTTCAAAACTTTACTTAATTTCAGCATTAGGGCTACGGAAATAGTGTTTTGAATAAAATAATTAAAAAATATGAATAATTCTTCACATAGCTCTAGTCAAATCGAATTCAAAATTAAAATGAACATTATAAAAAGTTGACCCAAAAATACTTATCTCTTTGAACTCAGAACGAATAAATATACTTATACTTTTGAGCTCGAAGAACTTTAATAACAAGCAAAAAATATATTTTTAAGCGTTTCAAGCTTGAAAAATGTGGAGAGATTCGGGAATGGCCTGTAAAATCAACCTCTCTTAGGATACATCTGAAAATTCTATTCTGAAAGTAATTTTAAGAAATTCTCTTTTTTTTTAATATAAAATCCATTTTTCTATTTCGAATGAAACGAATAGCTCTATTTTCAATTAACTACCCTGTTCATTAATATCAATTATGCAATAATATATTAGATTAACTGATGATGTATAGCAAGTTTGTAATAATTGATGATATAATTTTATCAGCTTTTAATAGTTTTATGGATCTTATTAGACTTTGTAATTGTCTTTGAATAGCATTTTTTGTTTTATTAACCCTGTTCAGATGATTATTATTAAACTTATAAGATAAAAATTTTTTTTGTAAAATACAATACCTAAAATAATTAATTTATTCCAACATAACATAACTTAACACGTTAACTTAAACTACTTTTTTCTCATTGTATAATATGAAACATACTGTTAAAAAAATTAACTTGATTAAAGAGAGAAAACATCTCGAACGAAGATCAATATATTTATTTATAAGTTTGAGGATCTTCTATCTTGTAAAATTTATTTGAACCAATAAAAACCTCACAGTTCAAAATTTACAATTTCTTGCAAGTCAGCTCCTGTTTTCAGCTCAGAAACTATTGTTCTTGGAAAAAAAAAAAAAATTCGAAAGAAAATTTTTTCTCTTCACTTATATTTTCCCGGTATTCATTTCTTTATAAATTAATTTTTTTTTTTTTTTATAAAAAATCCATTAACACTTTGGTCATATAATATTTTTTATTACTTTCATTTTCCTCATTATTTTTTCATCTAGTTAAGTTTTGTCAATAAAATGAAAACATGGCATGTAAATTAATTATGTATTTGCATGTTAATTATAATAACGGATCACTGCACTTACCCATTATATTAAAGATCCATATAAATAAAATTGTACTAAATAGTTCAGCATAATTGTCCATTAAAAAGCATGAACCAGTAAAAATATAATGATTTTGAACCATAAAAGTTATACAAATTGAGTAAGAACAATCATTTTTTAGTCGAGTGACTAGGTGTAGGAATCAAAACTCGAAGTAATTATTATTATGAACATAAAATCTATTATTTTGACAAGTTGTTTGTAATAATATTGAAACGACGCATGACGATCAGGTTGTAACAACTCTGGGACCAGCAAAGCCACAACGTTTGACATCAGGTCACACGTCATTAGCAGAGGCTTCAGAAAATCGTAATCCAAATAAGATTGAAGAACGGGAAATAGAGCAGGAAATGCGAGCCCTGCTTCCAAAAAGTCCATGCAAATCACGCTCGTTAACAATTGGCACTCCGCCACACAGGTTGTGCCTTGAAACTAGTTTTACATCACTTCAGAGTCCAATGGAATTGCCTCATACTGAACGCGAGTTAAGCGTCGATTCCAGGGGAGTGCCTTGGGAATACGTCAGCCTGGCAAGCGAGTTGATAACTACACCCAGGCACGATGACCATAAATTGTAAGAAAATATTTTAAAAGCAACAGAATCCTTCCGTGATGGTTTTAAATCCTTGGTTATATCTACTAAGAAGCCCTAACAAAATGATCCCGGACAAAATACCTGCGCGATAAAAATAACCAAATAAATATATGTATAAACTCAAAACTAAATTAAATATTGTTTAAAGTTTTGGTTTATAATTATAAATGTGTGGAAATAAAGTTCCACTTATTTTCAACGATAAAAATTCGGAAAATTGAGTGTACTTGATTTTTTTTTTATTTATCACACGGAAGATTTATGAATTGTTAATGACATAATAACGTTTTTACAAAATATTTATATTTTTTTTAGTTTGAAAATAAAAATATTCATCCATTTTGTAGAGTTATGATATAATTATTCAAATATTCTTTATAAATTTTTGAAAATTTGTTAATTTCAAATTTGGATCAACGATTCTAAGTGAGTGTGCATTAATTTTTCAATATTTCTACACTTTTTTTTCATGTTGAGAATCAAATTGAAAATAGATTAATAAAAAAAATTTTGACGGTACATAAATTTTTGGCTTTTTCCTCAAAAAAATATAAAAATATTGAAAAATCATTACATCAACTTCAAATCGGTGATCGAAACTCGAAATTAACAAATGATAGAAAATTCATAAAAATCGACTACATTTGTTTTAATAATAAACGAGACAAGTATGCATTTATTCGATTGTTAAAATAAAAAATTTAATTTCATAATTATCTCAAATTATATGTATAAATACACCGTAACGTAGAACAAAATGAAAATAAAAAAATAAGTTAATTTTTGAATTTTTTATGGCTACAGAGGTGATGCTCCAATTCTGCACAATTATTAAATTTTAACAGTGGAAAAAAAAACTGTATGAAAGTTTTTTTAACCATGTTTTGATTCAATTTTTTTGTCATGAGGATATTTATTCTGTAGTTATTTAATCGTACGGTTATTTTTTCAGCGGTTATCAAGTCGTGACACCATCTAATACATCATTTTTGTTCATTTTATTCTACTTCAAAATGAAAACTTTAACCCGGTTTTATCATGGTAGCTTTTAAAAGCTTATATGTGCTATATCATCTTTTAAATTTATAAGTTAGTAGCAAATAAGTATTGGCTTCCGTGTTGATAATTTTTTATATCTCATATAATTTACTAGACATTCTCTGAATTTTTAAATTATTTATATTTTGCACACTATTTTTTTAGCTGTTCAATAAATTATAAGTAATTAAATAACTGTAAGTAATAATAATTTTAATTATTTCTTTATAGCTTCAACCATCCACTTAATTGGGAATATACTCAGAGAATAGCCCCTCTAGCCACGCCAGAAACAATGTCAGAGGCTAGTAACTCGCCATCACCATTGCCTTCAACTAGACCCATAAGACGTACACCAAAAATACCAAGAAACCTTTCAACTGCTGCAGATGATCTTAAAAGTAATCTTCACTATGCAATGCTCGCTTCCAAAAATTATGGATTGTGTGATGAAATCGCTGGTAGCAATAGCAGCAGTGGAAATAGTGAAGCTAGTTATGAAACAACGAAAAGTCAACGCCAAGGAGTCCAACCACCTCCAGTTCCACAGCGACGAGATTCCATTATCTTAAAAAGGTTTTAATTTTTTTCATTATTTAATTCACTTTTTAGACTCTCAAAATTTAAAACAATTATATATATATATATATAGTCAATTTGTAATTAGAGGATTCAGGATTAATAATGAAAATACTATTTGTTAAAAAACAATATATACTTTGCGCAACGTTTCGCGCCCAATTAGCACTTTCTCAGGCGATCTAAAACAATAGTCAACAAATTACCATTGATTAATTAAAATTACAAAAATATATCAGTAAATACATTTAATTTTTAATTTCTTAATTTTCTCAATCTTCTGACAACGAATTAACTAAGTACATTATCATCAAGGATCTTAACCCATTTTTTATATGTTAATCATATATTTATAAAGTATATACACTAGATGAATTCAATGGCCGGGTTTTTTCAAAATTCTTTTTTATAAAAAATTGATAACAATTATTATCACTATGATCTTCATTTTCGTTTACAGAGAACAGACTGTATGTACTGCTGCTTGTTGCAGAGATGATCTTTCTGACAATTCTACTCCTTCATCAATTCATTCAACATGTATTATTCGTAATACTAATCAAGAAGAGATCGATACAAACGAATCGAATTTAGATTTATACGAAACGAAGGTGAATAATAATAAAATTATTTATAATCTAAGTATTAGATATCTTATATAGAAATTTATAAACCGATTCCTGTAACTAATTAGTTAACGCGTTTCCTGCGAGCATGTTGAAACAAATATTCGATTTAGATATATAATAGTCCTTAACTTCAAGTTTGAGTAGCAGATTCTTTATTTTTTCGTTTAAATATTTGAGAGGAAAAATCTTTTGGCTTTTGTATTTTTTCTCTTCTCGGCGAAAAAATATACAGAATTGACCCAGAGTATATTTTTATATAATTTCTAGTTATGATAATTATTATTATTATTATTATTATTATATTTCTAGTTACATTTGTCATATTTCATAAGTAACAACTATTAATTATTGATATTAATTTGTAGGGGTTTCTTACTCGCCGTGACAGCATTAATATAAAAAGCTCTCCAGAATGTAGAAGACTTATGACACCTGTTATTAATATAAACGCTGAATGGAAAAAACCATTTGATACAATCGGTGGAACTTCTGTTGATACATCACTTCCACTGCTCCGCGGTTTATCACCAACTCCGAGCCAACATACATCACCATTTTCTAATGCCAAAAGAAAAAAATATGTATACCCAATCACGTTGGTTGGTCGAGGTGAAAGTAGTGTTTGAATTTTTTATCAATTCATTAAATTTATAAGGCCGTGGGACCATAATTTTCATTTGAATTTTTTCAATATAAACTCGGCTCATTCTTAAGAAAAAGAAAAAAAAAATAACAAGATTAAAATAACCAAAACTTTTATCATTTGTAAATGATTCTGATGGCTTCGTGTCGTCTATACAACGCTAATATTTATAATATTGTCCCTGTGGCTTTATTCACCTCGAATTGAATATTTATTGAATTAGAAGATTCTTCGGGATTGAAGTAAACAGTTGTTTTATTTATTATTTAATTAATTAATTGACTGTGTAGATATATTTTTTAAGATGTGCCAATAATTGATAAATGTTTAACTGTTGTATTTATTCATATAATATGTATTTAGGCCTATTGTACATCGAACGAGAAATGGTTCAATTCGTTCAAAAAAATACTTTCTTTATTGATACAGTTGTAATTTAATTGAAAGTTAAAATTTTTAATCCAACGAATTGCCTTCAAATGTTTAGATTACATACCATAAATTACAATGGTATAAGAGTTGCAGACATTTAAAAAAAAAAAAAATAACATTATTCTAGTGTGCACTTTTTATATTTTACATTATTATCCCTTACTAGTTGAAATATTGTATAAAAAAAATTGATAAAAATGCAAGAACGTTACATTATAAATTATGAAATTGTAAAATTATAATTTTAGTATACTGTTTAGAAATTGCAAAGACAAATATCAAATTTATAAAACACTAATAATTTTGTTGAATATGATAATTATAAGATATTGATAATAAATTACATTAAGTAATTTACAGAAAACAATTTATTGAATAAAAATATGAAAAGAAAATTTTTTTTATTACATCATGTGTTACTTAAATCCTTTTCATCAAAAAATTATATTCTATAAAAATTAATGAAATTATTGGATGACAGAAGCCCAGGGTGGAGTCATCGGTTGTGGATTTTGTAAATACGACATCACAACAGCTGATATAGATAACATAAAACTACTTAAAATTTGTTTAGTATCATCACTGACTCGAGAATTAGCAAAACTTATGCAAGAACAATAAAGTGCTACCCATGCACACCATTTTAGCCTCATCATAAGTCCACACATACTAAATATCATTCCTAAAATATTCATATAATCCGGTGTTAAATCATCACCTGGTTGAGCCTGGCTGCTAACAACCGATGGTTTATACCGTAATTCTTTTTCAGGACGTCGCGGATCTGATGAGTTTGACATTCTATAAAAAAAATTTATTAAATTATAGTTCATCTATACTAAATAATAATAATAATTATTAATTATGTTTATATTAATTATGAATATCAATAAACTTACTTGAAAAATTTTATTATAAATAACTATATAGAAATATAGTAATTTTTCAGTTACACACGTCACAACAGATCTAAATATGTGTGTGTGAGTAATTATACTTAAGTGATAAGTAGTAAAATTAATAGGTGTCAGATGTTACTCCAGGTAAGTCTGGTGGTTTGAGCAGACATTTATCTGATAATTTACTAATGAATAAGTTATTATGATTCTGAAATCAGCAGACATCTCACCATTTAATGATTTTTTTTTTTTTTTAATAAATTGGACAAAAAATATTGCAATAATATTCTAATTTAAATTATTTAAAATTTTCACAAGTGAATTTTTTTCATCTTCTTTATAATTATTTACGTTTATTAAGAAAAATCATAAAAATTGTTAAATTTCAATTTCGTAAGGTGTTTGGGCTAATTGACCGGTGGATTGTGTAAAATGAATAACTAGAATCAGAATCACTCGAACACTGTGCCATGTTATATATAACTCCCTCTAGTGTTGACCATTCTTATTTCATATAAGGTGTATACCTACTGCGGATTTTTAGTCCGGGAATATTGAAATACCCAAGCGGCGGCACAAAAATTTTTTTGGTAATATTTTGTTGAATTTAAGTTGACAATTATTAATTTTTGACTTCTTGTTAAATAAAATTTACCAAAAAGTCAACAGTTTTTTATGTGACGATTGGGTACTTCGCTTTAGTGTGAGACAAAAAAATTTTGAATAAAATTGAAAACGTAATTTATTTTTGGTTCGAATTATGTCGTTGATTAATGATTAATTATTTCTCTTGATTAACTAATGTTATTTAGGATCAGTTTTTCAGACAATATTTTTTTTTTTTTGTTAAAACAGAGTTTCCAAGCGACACAAAAATTTTTTTGCGAATGTTTTGTCGAAATTAAGTTTACAATTATTAATTTAATTTTTGTTTTTTTGTTGAGTAAAATCTTCCAAAAAGTCAACATTTTATGAGACGCTAGGGTTTTTTTATCATGTTATTAATAAAAAAAAAAAAAATCATTGATTTTCATAGCTGAAAGTAAAAAAAAACTCCGTTTCAACAAAAAAAAACCTTAATTTTTTTAATGAGCTTCAAATTCTATTTTTCTCCATCATACCTCCCATACAGGTATTCATTCCAAACATATATAAACACAAGTAGATCTATTCTGTTTAGAGTAACGAATTGGGTCTAAAAATTTTACTTATTAGTTGCTCTAAATATGATTTGATTGTTTAAATATCCAAGAAAGAAAAAATAAGAAGGCTAAATAAATCAGTATTAGCATTATAGATCCAGAGCTTTATTTCACTTTAATTTAAGTCTATAAGGCTTTTTTTTAAGAAAAATAAATTAATCATTTGCGTTATTAAATATATTTTTTGTCAATTTATTAATTTACAATTACTTATTTGTACAAATATTTTTTTAAAGTTTACTTAATTAGTTATGAAAAAATAAAATTAAAATACTTATTCTACTATCCATAGTTGTAGTTTAATTCGGGGCAAGTCCCAGCGAGCCAACCAATCAAATATTTAACTTTTTCAGTGTGTTCGTTGAAACTATTATAATGACTAATCGCTTCCAATAAACAATTTGGAATACATTTCAAAACATAGCGAGGCCATTCAAGTCTGAAAAAGGCAACACATTGATCACTGAAATTTTCAATTGTTAATATATTTTCTGCTAATAATTTTTGTATAAATTTTCCATATCTTCTCCAAATTGTGGCATCATAAGCTTGCATTAGAAGTTTGATATTTCGAGGACTCAATAATCCTGATAACAACTCATTAATATTTTTATATAATTTCCACAACTTTATAAAATTATTTTCTATGTTAGTTGTCATTAATTCTTCTTTAAAAACTATTATATGTATAGCATAATCAATACTTAATATACATAAAACTTTTTTAGTTGACATCACTAATTCATTGTTTCCCAATAATATTGATTGTACACTATCAATAATCAATAAAATTTGTTCTTCAGTTAATATAGACCACCTTCCATTTTGTTCCATTAATTCCCACATTGAATTGCGTACATCATTAATTACTGTAGTTGAAGAAGGATATCTTGAGTCATATTTACTCTTTTGCATATTTTTTGAGTCCTCGTCTGAATCGAATGATTTTTTATTAACAAATTCTTCATACATATCTTTGGACGTAGTTACACCATTGATATAAGATTCAATCCACTGATTTATTCGTTCCATTGCCATTTTCATAGCAATTTTGATGGACATATTTTTTACAGATTCTAAAATATCTTCAGCTAACAAAGATTCTATAGAATTTTTTATCCTTGCCTCACACATAGCAGGAATTTTTTTTTTACATTCATTACTAATTTCATGTGTAACAACTGTTATATGCTGAAACAATTCATCCGTTGCAACGATTTGTTCACTTGGCTTCTTACTGATTTGTATTTTCCATGTTTTGTAACTTTTTTCTTTGATCGGCGTTATTATAAATTTGCAAATATATTTAACACAAGTTGAAGCGACTCTTTCAGAAACAAAATCAACCGTTTTTTTTATTGAGCGTGGTTGGCTGTGAAAAAAGGCATTTTCTAGTTGTAACTCTAAAGTTATTGTTCTTGCAGCATGTGTTGGTTTAGATAATTGGCTAGAGACCGGTGTAATGTGTCGATTGGCATTATTACCGCTATGTATACTTGAATTCCCAGCTGTTAGTAAAACTTTAAATTCCGTTAAAAATTCACAACTAATAAATAAAGCTCTATCGTCAATTATTTTCATTCCATCCAAAATTATATTACATCCAGCAACATTTTTTGACGTTTTATCCGTCAATTTTGATGTTTCAATTGATTTACTAATAGTTAAAAGTGGTTTCGTTTCAATTTTTACATTATTGTAATTTGAGTACCAGTTATAATAAAGTTCTTTCGGAAAATTTGGAAGATCAAAGAGCCAACCAATGCAGAATGTAATCAACAATGATGTTTCTTGATTTAACGAATTATATGCTGTACGATATAGACAATAAAGTATTTTACATAGTTTCAAATAATATGGTAAATAAAATGCTACTGAATCCATCATAGCAAGATATTGAACTAGCCACGGAATAGTTAGTGAAAGTTTACCATTTTTCATAGAATTTGATAAACATTCTTGTAAATCCAATGGTGGAAGGGTCTAAAATAAAATTTTAATTAAAGAAAATAATTTTTAAAATATAATAAAATTTTTTAAAAATAAAAAAGAATAAATGTAAACTTACGCGACTCCGCAAAGCAATCTGTGTATTTATTGATTCTAATGTTTTAACTTCTGACCGAAATGGCAATGATATAATAAAACCTAAGAATTTTGCCATTACTCTGAGACTTGATAAACAAATAATATAATTTTGCTTCGTGCTTTCATCCACTGAATTTTCTGAAATTATAATGAAATATTAGTCACTTTTAGATGTTTGAAAAATAAAAAATATTATTTGTACCGATTTTTACCTTTCGTATCGATATCACTACATGCAAATTGTGTTTCATTTAACTCTATAATTTCTTGAACAAAACAATTTTGCAAAATAACATTAAATTTTGGATTAAATGATGCTGAAATAAAATCTCTATAAAATTCTTGAACGCCAAGAAATTCAGGTTCCGGGACTGGTCCCTTTGATGAAGTTGGAGTAACTAACCGTTCCTTTAATTGTTTCAGTTTTTCTGGGTCTAAATCTTTCAAGTATTTTAAAACATTTGAAGTTTGGTCATCATCAAGTTGTTCCTGCTGAATAATTATGTATAATAAGTATTGTTACACGAAGTTATTAAATTAAATTTAAAAAAATATAATGATCAAAGAATTTTAAGTATTGCCTTTTGTCTAATTTGCATAGATGATATTAACAATTGAGATTTCAACAATCGCGCTATATGATAATAGTTAATAACATCATGATGCATTGATAACAATGTATTTATTTTCCTTTCTAATGCTGTATTAAAAGACCAATTTGGTAGCAAATGATTGTCTTCCCATATCTTTAAAATTTCATAGAATACATCACGTTGTTTTCTAAACGTAGAGAATGCTAAAGATGAAGGAAAATTTTCTCGATTATCTGTGTCCATTTGAAAACATACATTTGTCTGCAATGCGCTGAAATAAAATTTAAATAAATTTTTTAATTATTATATCGATAAATATCATTGTTATTGTTTAATTTATCACACTTACCTCGCGTCATTATATGGTTTACATTGTTTAGAATGTAAACATTTAAGTGTATATAATTCTTTCAAATACTCTCGAAGTGCTGGTTGAAATGCTACTACCAATGTATTATCATAGAGCAACTTTAAAGCTGCTCGATCTAATACCGATAATAAACTTTTTCCATGAAAAAGAGTTGTTGTCGCAAAATAAATACAATTATGAGCTGTATCAAGGTAATTTGGTTCATCTTGAGATTGTTCAATTTTCTTTTTGTCGACCAATTCACAAGTTGACAATTCTGAATCATCGACATTTTTTTGAGACTCTCTGTTGCAACTTATTTCATTTATATCTTCAACGATATCAAAAACTCCTAAATTTTTTTTTAATCTATCTAACGAATTAGAATTATTGCTTTCTGAGTTTAAATGTGTTATTGGACTTTCATTTTCATCCACTAATGATTTATATTGAAATGTAATGAGAGAAATAATAAAATATAATTCTGACATAGGATTTAAAATCAAATTTTTACATAGAAGAGATGCATAAAGTTTTCCTAAGATATTTAGCACTTCAATATTATCAACAAATTCTAATTGAGGAACAACATATGAAGATGGTTTAAGAGATTTGATGACGCATTTCACTTCCTGACTACTCCCTTCTGTAGAAACATCAACTTTTGGTTGTTTCTGTCTTTCCAACTTTAATAATTCTCGTTCAGTTTCAAAAGATGATATTTCAGTTGATTTATCATTCGGTTGTGCTTCTACAAATTGTGGATTAACTATTCGTGGTCTACTCACTGCACCAAAAACCTCCTCTTGATTTGCTAAAATAATATTATTGGAATAATAAACATATTATAAGATAAATATTGACTTAAATGATTTGTTACCTGTATCAGACGAAAGATTCAATTTTGTTGGCTTAATACGGCGCCTTGATTTAGATTTATTTCTAGTATTTTCTGTTAATGATTTATTTTGCAAAGGCTCTGTTTCATGAGTAGATTGTGATGTCAAAACCTGATCTTTCGAACTGTTTTTTTTATTATTTTTTTTAGAATTACTTTTTTCTGGAGCAATAAAATCTCCGAAACAAATACTACGACTATGATCATTTTTTTTCTGATCAGTATTTTGCTTAGATTGAGAACTTTTACTTAAATTTTTTCCAGTAGCTCTTTGTTTTATAGCAGCATAATTTTTTTTTTTAAATATTGATGGCATATAACCGGTATATAAAGGTGAAACAGGACTGCAAGGGTTAACACTTGTATCTATAGATGTGTTAGAATGAACAGAGTCATTTATTGTAGGCTGTCTTACGTGTGGGGATATGTTTAATGTGCTTTGACGATTGACGGAAAATTCAGGGTTACCAAAAGAATGATCGTCATTGCTCCATTGTGGACGGCTATGTTTGATGATTGGACTAAAAGATTGGGATAATTCATTAAAACTAGACATACAATCAACAGTATGCCTAGGTTCCGATTTATCAGTGGTGTTCAAATTAGTAGATTCAGAAGACTGGGTTATTTGATGAATGGTTTTGACTGGTGTACTCGTCAGTTGAATATTGTTACTTATATTAGCAATTTTGGTGTCAGGAGAGTGAAATCCCAGTGAACTATTTTGATTACCTGTACACACTGATGATAATTTCAATTGTTTGTTATCTTCCAAGCTTATATTACTTCTGGTTCTGTTAACACTCTTGTTTTGTTTTGATGGTGTACTTGGGATATTCTTTTTAACTTGACTTTCTACAGTATTATGAATATCAACATCTAGTGTCCTAAAAAATATTTTTTTGAAATAAATTATTTAGTAGAGAAAAACAATAAACAATCGAGTTATAAATAAACATCAATAATTTTAATTTACCCTTGACATTGTTTTCTCAAATAATTGAGAAAAAATAAGATAAATTCGGTAGGTGTTGAATTAATTTGCGCGTTGTTGGAAAAATTAATATTCTGTAAACAAAAAAATAATGGATAAATAAACACATGAGGATAGATTATAACCTCGAAATTTGTTGTGAAATAAAAATAAATTTAAGTTACCTCATTGTCATTTGCAGATAGCCACTCTAAAATTTCATCAATTGAAATTTCAGAATTTAATATTTTATTTAAAACATCCATTGTTGTTATCAATGTTACGACATACTATATTAAATTAATATTTATAAAAAATCACAATTATTGTAAATGTTAATCAAAAAAAATTTCGGTAATTTTTAAATATTAACAGATATCACTGTAAAAAAAACAATAATAATAATATTAATAACTATTGTTATATGTTTCAACAAATATTAATCTACCAGATGCAATTTAAGAATAACGCAAGCATGGAACAGGTGGGAAGTTCGTATAATTCCGTCTAATTTCGGAAATAACCGAAGAAAACCGAGGACATCCGATGTAATTATCTTTTCTAGATTATACCATATTATACCTAAATCTAAGATATCAACGGACAAATAAAAGGGTGTGCCAGAAACTCCTGAAACTCCACTCAAATTATTTTCATTAAAAAATACAAAATCTACAAAGTCATAAATATCCGAAATGAAAACTATTCGAAATTAACAATATTTAAAGTTAATTATAGACAAAAGAATAAAATGAAACAGGCGAAAATTTAGTAATGAAATCTAGTCGAAACAACT
>CAJNRD030001123.1:12976928-13045609 GCA_905319865.3 Cotesia congregata
CTATTGGCAGGGTGCGAAGTATATGGTGGGGAGGGCTGGCGCTGACTACCACTTTTACTATACGTGTAAATCTTATGAGAAGAGCATGATTTAACGCTAATGGCGACCACTGGAACTAAATTACTCCGTTTGATTTAACACAGAAAAAGCATGAAAAATGAGGGCAGCACCATCGTGCACCTGGCCAATAATTAACTTTAAATATTGTTAATTTCGAATAGTTTTCATTTCGGATATTTATGACTTTGTATATTTTGTATTTTTGAATGAAAATAATTTGAGTGGAGTTTCTGGCACCCAAATAAAAATTTAAAATTTTCAGTGTAGGAAATTAAAATAATTTCGAAATTTTATAATATACATATTAGAATAAAATTTTTATAAAAATATTTTGAAATTCATAAAAATTTTAAGAATAAACCATAATAATTTATTTTCATAAATTTCATTTTTATAATTATGTTTCAAATAAATTTTTTAATCAAATAAATTAGAGTAATCGAAAAAGAACATGACTACTCACTACTGTGTGATACTACCCGATTTTTTAATTTTTTAAAAAATAAAATTTATGAAAATACATCACCCAGAGCTTACCCTTAAAATAGCTCTGTAAAAAAACAACAAAACAAGTATCAATGAGAGCCTATCCCCGAAAATTGGAATTTATAAAATTATTTCAGAAATAAATAAGTTAAATTTATATTTTTTTAAGAATTGTTAGTTTTTTCATGTTTTCCCACATCAACTCAATTTTTTATTTACTGTTATATGTTTTTTCAATAATTATTAATGAATCCAGACCGTGGACTAAATATTGTTTACACGAATTATTATCTATTTGAATATAGATGAACTTTTTTAATCTATATGGTAACAGAAAAAATTATTTTTTCAACTTTAAAAAATATTTATTTTCATACCTAAGTAGTTTGAGAACAAGCTTTTCAACTTTTATTAATTATAAAATATAACACGCCTTTGATATAAAAATTTATTTCATCATTTTACTTTTAAATAATGAATCAAAATAAGAAAATATTTATTTTATTGTTTTAATTTTAAATATCCAATAAAATAAATTATATAATATTTTGTTTAAAAAAATCTTTTTTTACGAAAATGAGCATTACAAAAAACTTTAATTAGTAACAAAAAAATAAACCTTATTACAATTATCATGAAAAATATATCAAAAGAACTTAATAAATGCTTTTTAAATTATGCAATCAATTTGAAAGACTATACCAAGAATTTATCACTTGCATAAAAAAAATGAACATTGTTTCCTTAAAGTTTACGTAATAATAATATTCAACAATTTTTTATGTAAAATAAAAATGCAATTTTTATTTTACTCGTCATGGATTTTTACGAACGTTGTTTTTAAATTTAATTATTGGGTACAAATATAAAATTATTTCTAATTATCTTTATGTCAAATCAAGAAATCATTATCGAATTCATTCAAAGAAAAAAAATGAATTTACATTAAACAAGGGGGTAGCTTGCTGACGATGCAATTCCACATTGGTTGTTCTTATTACGAGACATCTTAATGTATCCTTTTTCTCCCCATACTTCTGCCCAACTGTTCTTCACTAACCAGTAATCTGTTCCGTTTTCATCAGTACCGTAACCGACAACTAGAACTCCGTGATCTAATTCTTCACTAGAACATTCCTCTTCATCGTAAACACCTGAAAGAGGATATACATTATTATTGGATAACGTGGATAATATAATACAATTGAAATTACATTAACTATCATTATTACCTTCAGAATAAAATTGGAAAGATCGAAGAGAAGCATCAATAGCTACAGAAACAGGACCAATAGTAGCAACTGCTTTTTTCAAACTTTCTTCATCACCTTGAGGGATATCAACGTATCCAACATCTTCAGCACCAGTGTTTCGAGGATTATAACGACACTTATCGTCTTCTGCTTCATAAGGATACGTTTTCTCAGTGTCAATACCTTTGTTATCTTTGATGTATTGGAACGCTTGATCCATTAAACCACCGTTGCAACCATTGTTACCATATTTTCCAGAACAATCAACTAAATTTTGTTCACTCAATGAAGTAAGAACACCAGTCTTTCGGAAATGTTGTCCTTCCAAAGCACCTGTCTGTAAAAAACATTATAAATAATGATAATAATAGTAATGATAATTTTTTATTGTAATAAGAATGAAATTATGCCTTACTGTAGAGAAAGCCCAGCAAGAACCACAATGGCCTTGATCTTTTACTGGTGTAACGGCTCCTTTCTGTCTCCAATCAACAGATTTTGGAAGCTCAACATGTTCTGGTGGAATGAACGTAGCTCCACGGGTAAGACCTCCACTTTGTTGTAAAGAAGATCTTAAATTTCTATCAATTGTTTTGTTGAATCCATTCATCATTCTAATAAAATCATGATGAAGCTGATTTATGAAAAAATTAAAAATAAATTTAATTATTTTTACGTTAATTTTTAAATATTCAATAATTCTATCAAATATCCTTGATAAATACCATATCTCCAAATTTGTTAATAGCAAGTTTGTATGTGACTAAACCCTTTTCATATTTGGCATTATGTTGAGCAATCTTATGTTTATTGTCCATGTAAATTTTCATCCTGAAACCTTCTTCGATATCATTTTCATATTGTTTTTTATGTTGGATCTAAAATAAATTTTAAAAAATTTCTATAAAAAATTATAATGATGAATATAATAATAATAATGAAAAAAATTAATAATAATAATAATATTCTTTAAAAAAACTATAATACTATACCTTGAAAGTATTCCACTCTTCCTTTACAAGATCATAAACTGAAATGGCTTGAATGGTACCAATCAGTACCATGGATATGAGTAATAAAATTTTCATGGCTAAGTATTTTGCAGAAAATTAATTATAAACAAGCTAAATCTGAAATAAAAAAAAAAAAAAAAAAGAAAAAAAAAAAAAAAAAAAAAAACAAATTACTAATTTGGTTTGAATGATGTAATATCATCATAATTTACAGTTACTACCAATAGAAATTATGAAACATCATAATGGTCTAAGTTTCTTTGTTGTTATGCGAATGACGCATTTAACTTTAGATTTATTAAATATATCAAGAAATTGTTTTTTTTTTAAGTTTTTAAAAATTTTTTATTATACTTAATCAATAATAATAAATAACAATACACCAAGTGATAAGAAATTAATTATAAAACCAATTAAAGTTTATTTATGAATCAATAATGAAAAAAACTATAGACACTTTACTGATTAATTCGAAGATCTAACTAAACATTTTTATGAAATAAATTTGTTTAAAAAAAATAATATTTTTTATACCTATTAGAAAGTTTGTTATAAAAAATAATCGTCAAAAAAATTGTCAATACAATTTACCTCAATAATAAAAATGGAAGTATTTAAAATCCCAAATGAATCACCCACAGCAATCAGACCACTACTGAGAGCATCACGACACTGACGCTTTATTTATATGACTTGTAGTGGTGTCTAAGTACTGATATACTTGTCTACTTCGTAGTTACTGCATTCGAACTATATTGTTATAAGTATATATACTATAGCTTAAGTGAAGTATAGGGTGACCTGAACCAGAGAATAAAGAATAAAAGAGTACAGAGTAAATGTGAGATGTTTGCCTCGACGGGCTAAATAGTTAACTCAAATAAACGAATAAACCTTATCTATTTTAAAAAAATCTCAACCACATATTTATACACCAATAAAAAAAAAACAAAATAAAAATACTTCCTGGAACTCTATCTACAGAAAATTAATCACAGCACCGTTTTTGTTATATACATTTACCAAGCTTTTTACTTATAAGTATTCTGTAAAAAAAAACAATTTCATATCGGTGTGCATTGTCCGCTATCATATCACGTGGATATTATGTTTCATTGGCAAATGACTACTCATCGTTAGATGTTTATTAATTACTCATATGACTTATAATCAACATATGTTATCGTCTGTAACCCATATTTCATATCATTAATAAAGTCTTACTAAATTGTAATTTTTATATTTATTAATAAATTAAAATTAAGCAATATCAAAATGAAAATCATTCCGAGGTTTATTATTTATTTTTATTCAACTCAAACACAAACGTTTTAATTGATAAGAAACTGATACTACGTATTTACGCATAGCATTTGATTTATTTTTGTTTTGTGTTTATTATCTGTTAGGAAAGTTCTAAACTACGATGTTTTTATGAAAACAATTTTTATATCGTAGATAAATATAACAGTAAAATGATTTTTTTATTTTTCCAACTTTACGAACGGGATTAAAAATATCTACCGTTAAGAAATTTATGATTTAATGATAAGATGAGATTGAGGACTGTTCTACTGACTTCCCTTATTTGCTTTAAGAAAGTTAATAAGGTTTTGATAATACGAAAAACCCACAGTACAATTTATTCTATGAAATCTAATTATTTACAAAAAACATTTTTAGTGAAAATAGTTTTTTTTTAAAACATTCATCATTTCTTCAATTTTATTTTTACTCCAATTAGCCAAAAAAATCAAATATTCTCATACTATAATTCCTATTTTATTTGTAAAAAATTGAAATGGAACTAAGTCGTCAATAATTCTCAACGATATTTTAGAAACTAAATAATCATTTTTGTTTTGAAAGTATGAAAAAAACAATGTTTGAATGCTTTTAAGGAGAATACTATTTAAAACAGCTAGAAATTATACGAATCTTGTTGAATCATAAAAATTGATTTTGTAAGAATAAATGTTATATCTCACAAGGAAATTTCGACTTATATTTAAACCTATACTAAGTATATGAGTTACTGTTGGTCTCTTAATTTTTCGTATGTTGATAAATTTTTTCGGTTCTCTTAAACAAATGAATTATAAAAATAATATATCAAATAAATGTATACGCGTCTTTTTTTCTAAGTATATTCACTAGGGTGCTTCATTTTTAGGCGATATTTTTTTTTCTCTGTGCTACCTGAAAATCTGATACTTTATAAAAAATAAAAAATTATGCTGCCGAGTAAAAGGCTGTAAGTGCAATAGCGGCTTAGCTCATTTAAAAATTCAATTTTCTATTTAAATAACATGGAAAAAAATTTTTTTTCGGTTTCAACTTGATTTTTCGACGTGAAAAAAAGCGTGTATAGCTTTTATAGAGCATAAAATTTGCTACAAAAAGTTCCTCTGCGTAAATCCCCCCCGACCAACAGCTTTTGAGTTATACAGTTGCGAAGATGAATGTTTATTATATTTCACATCAAATCATTTCTAAATCAAGATTTATTATTTTTACATCAAATAATCTATATATTCCTGTTGCTGCAACAGGATTTTTTCCTGTTGCTGCAACATGGCTGCCTCCTGTTGCAGCTGCAGGAAAATCCTGTTGCTGCAACAGGATTTTTTCCTGTTGCTGCAACATGGCTGCCTCCTGTTGCAGCTGCAGGAAAATCCTGTTGCTGCAACAGGATTTTTTCCTGTTGCTGCAACATGACTTCCTCCTGTTGCAGCAACAATAAATTTTTTTCCGTGCATGAAACTTAGGACATATCTATTAAACTTCAATAAATTCAGTAAAAATTTCTTTACAACAATCGTCTCTTTAGCGACAAAGAAAAAGTCATTGTAATCTTTTCATTACAATTTTACATTTATTTTACTGTCGCAGATCACATAACCGATGAATTCTTTTATTGCGGGGATGCGCGGGATGTAACAGATTAAAATGAGTGCATTTTCCAAGCACTTGAGATGTGGGAAAGAAATTTGGCTACTTATTTCAATAGAATTCATAAAAAACATGTTCACTAATTTTATATAAAAAATTAACGCCACGGAGAAAATTTTAGTTAACGAAAAATTCGTCGCATTTTAAGCTAGGCAGATTTCAATTTCACTTATGAGACCTGCAATTACTTCAATTGAAACTCAATGCTTATTTCAAATTTTTTTCTTCGTGATAATTTTATTTTTCATTTTTGTAAGAAAGCCACGGAAATGTTATAATAATTGCGCATTGAAAGTTACAATCAATATTAGCTAGAAAAATCACATAGATAAAAGGTACAGGCTAATTCGAGGGAATTCGGAATCTGTACAAGTCAAAACAATATCGATCCTTAACTTAAAAGCTGTTGGTCGCGGGGGGGATTTACGCAGAGGAACTTTTTGTAGAAAATTTTATGCTCTACAAAAGCTATACACGCGTTTTTTCGAAAAAAATTTTTTTCACGTCGAAAAATCAAGTTGAAACCGAAAAAAATTTTTTTCCATGTTATTTAAATAGAAAATTGAATTTTTAAATGAGCTAAGCCGCTATTGCACTTACAGCCTTTTACTCGGCAGCATAATTTTTTATTTTTTATAAAGTATCAGATTTTCAGGTAGCACGGAGAAAAAAAAAATATCGCCTAAAAATGAAGCACCTTAATATTCACACGGATAAGTGCTAAATATATTTTATTTATTTAATTTGTTTTCGGTAAACATTTAGTTGTTCAAAAACCGCGAAACTGTCGAATATGTGATATTTTCAGTTTTGTGAGAAATAGATAGTTCTTATCAAAGTAGTATGACTTTTCATTAAATATTTATTTCTTCAAGCTAGCTGGTTAAAGCTATTAACTGTAACGTCATACGTGCGTGAAAATCCCTAATGAATCTATCATAGGAAATAATTTGAAAGTTATTAAAATATCATTGTCACATTAGTTCAAGGACATATATGTATATTCATATGTACGTAAAGAAGTTCTGATAAATCCACGCCACGTGAATGTAAGGCCCTTAAGGTAGTTGTCATGGTACAATATTGTCAAAAAATTAGAGATTATACGCGCCGTAAAAGTATATGAGCTTGTAGCTAAGTAATCCATAATTTTTACACAAGACTGTACCCGTGGAGACGCAACCCACACAATCGTTTCTGTCCGACTCCGTAGATATATACTTTTTCATAAATTGTTGAACTTTAATCCGTTATTTATAAATAATTATATGGATGGTCACAAGTTTTTTTTCGAACTCACAACAAATACATTAAAAGACTGTTAACCACGACAACTACCTTAAATCCACGTTGCGTGAATTGCGTGAATGTAAAGGCTCTTATATTCACGCGGTGTGGATTTATCAGGATTTTCTTACGTGTGAATACACACTTCTTTAGTTCAAACTATCAAAATTTTTGATAAAAAAGAAGAAAATGAATTTTATATCGGTTTCCGTATAAGAATCGTTTAATAACTAGAAACATGAAATTATATAGGTATATGTTGTATTTTTATTTTGTTACTTCATTGTAATTCGTATACAATGACCAAATAAGAAAACAAAGTTGAAAAGCGTCGAAAATATATAGGCCAGGGTGTTAGATGCGGAAATATTATATAGAGAGAGTGTGAAAAAGAAAGATTAAAAAAATGAAACTTTTTTTTTTTTTTTTTTTCTTAATTTGTTTAAAGTCGCATAAACTACTAAGGTCATGAGATGAGCGACTACGGTAGGGGGTAAACTTTTGAGATTGGAACTCATTTTTTATTTCTTGGGCTGAGCAGAATAATACACTTAAATATTGAAAATATTTGTGTTGATGGACACGTTGGATCATGTTTGATTATAAAGAGACAGAATATTTTAAAATACAATCAAGTGTGGAGGCTTTATATCCGACAAAATACTAGAGTTTTAGAAGTATGAAAGGAAATCCGGTGGGGAATAGAAATGCATAGATGCGGCTTGTGAACAAATTTTCTAGTTTGACTTGATGTACTCATGTATGGCCATATCAAAATTTCTGATTCGTCTATATATGGCCTGACATAAATATTATCTAAATCAAGACATATCAAGTCATATAAAAAAAAATTATTTATGCACATATATCAAGCCATATCAAAAAATTTTTTCATAAGTAATAATGACATTGAGAAGGAAATGGGTGTAATAGATCTTATATATATACGTAATCTTATAACGTATATATAAGATCAAACTAAGAAAAAACTAAGAAAAAACTAAAATAGTTGAATTTCATCGATTTTGAAAAATATATATTTCTCATATTTCCAAACAAAAATTTAATTTTAAAATTGCAGCTTAAATAACGAATTTAATGAATTTTTTAACAAAAGTTCTTACAGGCAATTCAAATACACGCCATTATCACTTTGAATTGTGCTAATCGATATTTTCATAAAGATATCGATTGTTAAAGTTTTCAATTGTCAGATGTCGGCTGTTTCACGCTTATTATTTTTTAATGTTACTTCTATATAATAAAATTGTAAATTTTTTATATTATATATTGCGAGAAGGTTAGCAGCGCACCTCTTAAGCCATTTTATTTTTCTTAATATGAAAAGATGCTTCTTTCTTCTCTAAAATTAAAGTTTAATCGAAAATTCGATTTTTATAAATAAAATTTATTATTTATGTTAAAAAATAATTTTCACTTAGAAAGCTCAAAGATCTACTCAAAGGTATATTTTCGGGAGCTTTGAACTTAAAAAAACGTTCTCCGTATTTATTTAAGAAGAAGAAGAAAATAATATATTTTACAATGTTGTATCAATGAAAGATGTCAAGTTCAAATTGAATATTATTGTTCAAATAATTGTAAGTTTGATTAAATTTACCGCGTGTCATGCGCGCTCATAAAATCAATGGGCCGGCTCGACTGTTCAGTGTGGTGGTGTCAAGAAAGGACGTACTTATCGTCACTATTTCTTAGCAAAAAATTATTAATGTCGGGAGTGAAACTAATCTGTTTAAATACCCTAGACATGTAAATACAAGCGACATAATGCCAGCCCGAGAAAACATGGATTTGTGTACAGACAAAGTACTGTCAAAAGGCAGAATACTTCAAGAACTGACAAAAGCTGTCAAGCTGGTAAGTATATATATGTATATAGTAATGTGTTTATTCGTCTGAATGTCGTCAAGGCCGTATATATATATATATATATAAACTCTTACATATATACTCGATTTTAAAAAACTTCAAGAAAGTGAAAGGAAATTATATTGTTCATACATATAGCTTTTTGTTACTTTTTTCGAATTAATCATTTTTAATTTACTGTCAATTTTTTTTTAAGCAGTGAAGTCTCAAGCTTTTTCATTCTCTAACTTTAAATCCCCACCATTTCCTGCAAAAAAGTAATGGAGGGGCTCGTCTGATGCCGTGTATTTTTTTTAACTTGAATTTTAACAATTAAATTTCAGACTCGTCGTAATAGAAGTTGTCGAGACTCCACTGTATTGTTTTTCATCCGTTCACTTTATCAGATGATTTAAGATGTCATTATTATTATTGTTGTTGTATTGATTTAGAATTTTACCATTACTACTTTCCACTTAGCCTAAAATCTATGATAAGTTATGCAATTTTTTCTAAATTTGCATTATCTATTTCAATAGTTAATAACTGTCTTACATTTCATTGTCATTAATTAAGCATACAATCTCAATAAATAGAATACATATTTCTAAACAATTGAAAAATATTCTGTGTGTTGAAATGTGAGTCACTGTATTTTTATGAAAATATTTCTATTACTAATTAACATTACTTATTTTATCATCAATAAAATTTTTTGTTCAGGTTTATGCCCAAAGTTTACATGGTACAGTTGTATTAGATGGTGATTCTTGGCTAGTTTACTGGTTAGACCGTGCTCTACGTCATGGTTTACGAGTTGAAAAACATGGTTATTGGGGTATGGTTCGTGAACTTAGTCATCATGATACAATTGTTGTAATTCACGCTTTACAAAGTGTTTTAACATCTATTGGCAAAGGTATTTTTATTGTTATTATGACAATTATCAGCTTGGTTATCATTTTGAATAATAATTATTGAATATATTATTATATATTTTAAATGTTATGTTTTAGGTCGTGCTTGGCTTTATCACACTCTCAGTGAAAGTATTTTTGAGAGTTATTTAGCATGTTTTCTCCGAGACATAAACATATTAAAGAAACAGTATTTTCCTCACGCTCTTGTTCGTGATACTGATAAAACTCATCAATTAATAAACCTTTTAGCTGGTTTAGAGAATGTATCATTTACTTTGGAGCTGGTAAGTTCATCTTTATTATAATAACTTAGACTAGTCTTATCAAAATATTGTGTAATTTATCAAGTTAATCGATTAATATTTCAATTTTTTTTTTTTTTTTTTATCATATTCTCTACTTTTCATGTAAAATTTTATTTTTGTTAATTAATCTACTCTTCGAATGTTTGATAGGGTAAATGCACCAGTTGTTGACCGGTCACCAATTAGTTGACCGATGTATAAAAAAGTTAATTAATTAATATTTTACAAGGTAAGGGGTTTTTTTTTTCTTAAAGTATTAAAATAAAAAAATATGGCATTTAATCATCATAATAAAGAATTACGCAATTAATTGCGCAGTGATTATAGCTTTAAAAAAATATTCTGAGTTTGTTTACAACGCAACCAGCCATAAAGCGGTCAAAAATAACTAGCGTACAATTGGAGAGTGAGTGCATTTCATCATTAATTTGGTGATATTTATCGGCATAATATAAAATATTTTAGTTTTATTATGTTAATTAAAGATCAGATTCCAACTTTTTTGAAAAAATAAAATTAAATTATAAGTTTTAATATTATTTTAAGACCGGTCAACTATTGGATCCGTCAGAAGCCCTTTACCCAGTAAAAAATTCATTCGGTCATTTATTAGACCCTCTGATTTGATCACAATCCAATTAATGACCGTATATTTATAATACTAACTTCTAAACCTCAAAATTAAATCTGTCAAGTGTTTAAAGTACTTTAGTCATTAAATATTTTGTAAATATAAAAATAATCATTATAAAATGGGTATTTATAATTAAAATAATACTTAAAATCTTTTTTGATTATTAAATTTTATTTTGTTCTAATTTTTTTAGTGAACGGTTATATCAAAGAACGAATTATTAGAAGAAAAAATTGCTAAGCAATTAAAAAAATAAAAAAAAAAGAGTTACAAGCTAGTAAAAAAGCTTTAATTGAAAAATTGAAAGAAGGAGAAAAATAAAAAAATTTCAAGTGAATCAGAAGAATTATCGTCATCAAAATGAATTTGTGATTATTTGTGACCTAAAGAAATGTGACTTTATGTTAATTATTGCTATTATTTATGTTTAGTTTTGTTAAAGATGTCGTTAATACTACAAAAGTAGTACTTTAGTCATTCAATATTTTGTAAATATAAAAATAATCATTATAAAATGTATATTTATAATTAAAATAATACTTAAAATCTTTTTTAATTATTAAATTTTATTTTGTTTTAATTTTTTTAGTGAACGGTTATATCGAAGAACGAATTATTAGAAGAAAAAATTTCTAAGCAATTAAAAAAATAAAAAAGAGTTACTAGCTAGTAAAAAAGCTTTAATTGAAAAAAGGAAGGAGAAGAATAAAAAAATTTCAAGTTAATCAGAAGGATTATCGTCATTAAAATGAATTTGTGATTATTTGTGATCTAAAGAAATGTGACTATATGTTAATTATTGCTATTTTTATATTATTTTATAAAAAAGTACGGTTTAAAATTATATTGTATGTTTAGTTTTGTTGAAGATGTCGTTAATACTTTAAAAGTACTCCATAAATTTAATTACATACATGTAGTTAACAAAATTACTTATAATTATTTGAGCGGTCAATTAATTGGAGAACGGTCGGTCATTTATTGGGTTTCTTCGGTCAATAATTGGTGATTTTAGTATTTCAAGATTCAAATAACAAAATTAATATAATTTTGTTAATTTTTATTATAAATAGTTATTAATTATTATTAATTAAGTATTTAACTTTAATAAAATCCATTACAAATTGTTTGTAGAAGGTTAATAGATTTTTTATAGCTTAGTACAGAAAAAGAAAACCTTAATCGGTCAATAATTGGTGCATTTACCCTATTAGAAATAATACACATTAATTATTAATATTAATTGTATCATAAATATATTCATTGATTTTGAAAAGTTTTTTTTTTATCAAGTTCAAATTTGTTTATCGACTGAATACTATTCATTTAATTCAGTAAAATAAAAGATTGACCTTTGAACTATATTTTTTTTTTCACCTCTATCTATCTTTAAATATGAATGCCAATATCACCCCCCCCCCCTGGTTACATTTATCAGTGTAGTTAGTAAAAATCGTCTATATATACATTTATGTGAAAGTTGGTGCTTTCATGATTTTTAAAACAATGGGTTATCGTTATCCATTATGATTATAATTTTTTATTATAGTAGTGGAAATATTTGGTAAACTTATATAGTATCTTTTAAATATTTTTTTTTTTTAGGATGTAACGTATTTAGATATTTGCAATTACATGCCGCAACGGCCTATGAGTGGTTCACCATCAGGAACAGCTCTATCATTACATTTAAGGTCGTCAAGTGTCACTTCAAGTCTTGCTTCTCCTGGTGACAGTGGTGTTGCTTTGGACAGTGATATAGATATGTCCAATGAAACAGATGCGAGCAGTTATAAAGAAGTAAAATATTCAATTTTATATTTTTTAAAGTCTTTTTTTTCAACACAACTAATCATTTTTTACATCAGTTAAAATTTTTATTTATTTATTATTTGTTTAATTATTTATTGATTTAATGATGCTTAATTTTTGTATAGCTACAGTCACTGTACACTACATATAAAACATTTACGTACTGATGTACAAATAGCTTTTTAACGTCACATTGTGTACTTAAAAGTAAACAATACATTAACAAATAAATCCTTTAGGGATGAATAACATAAAAACTTTGAACTTATATACTATTTGCTATTTTGTTTAAGGAGGACTCATCAATGGACGATGTTCCTAAGTACAGAAATAAGTATAAACCCATAACGTTTAATTGTATCCAGGATAATAAAAACTTAGATCGTTCATTTTCATCAAGTGACTCAAGTGAAGATGGAAAACTACCAGTACATTCTAAATTTAAACATGCAATTGTGACCAATAGCGACATTGTTAATCAAAATATTGTGACAAGTAAACTTGATGACAATAAGATAAACTGTTCTAGTTTAGAAACTCTTACAGATTACCATCTATACAGCAAAAGTTTGAATGCATTACGATTGGATAAAGCAAATAATGCTTATGATAATTCAGCAAAAGATTATCTTAAACGAAATAGCTACTATGGAGATGGTAGTTATAGTTTCAAGAAGAATATAGATTCACGTAATTCATATGTTATAAACAATGATACTAATTTACTGGAACTTAGTATGACAATTTCTGATTGTGACTGTTGTGCTGAAACTCCTTATAGTATCTTAAATACGATTAATATGACAGATACAAGTATTTTATCGTCTTCTGGCATAGAGAGTGTTGTCCATCGGAGACAGCGTAAAAAGAAACGTAGCGAAACTAAGAAGCGTGTAAGTTTTCATGAAGATATTTTTAAAACAATGAAATTGGACGATGATGAAAATTTCTCAGATTTTTCTATGAGTTTTACACCTGTTGATTCTGTGCAAAAAAAAGATGCGCAGAAAGGAAGATATAGTTGGTGTGCTAATGGAGATGCACCTTACGTTCAAAAAAGTATCAATACCAGAAATGCGTACTCAGATTATTATTCATCGTCTTATAATGGTACTTTCAATCGTAATAGTGAATGTAAAATATGCAAAAACTGTAGATGCACATGTGGCCCATCGATACTAGAACGTGGAGTTCCAGAAGGACAAGAGGACCCTGGTAAAAATTTGAAGTCAACGATGGAAATTGAACTAGCTGATAATGAAGCACAAGAAGCTTATTTTGTTGAAAAAGAATATGGATGTATCGTTGAAGATCCAGTAGTAAAATCAGAAATGCCCCAGCTGATGAATACAAAAAAATATAATAATTCCAGCGATTGGTCAGATGTAGATAGCATGTCAACCTCTGCTGATTTTGAGGATAAAAAAAGTTCTAGGCACTTAGCTTCGCCGGTAAAGAAATCGAATATGACTTCAATTCTACCTAGTGATAATGGAAAACTTTTATCTTCATCAACAATTCGACAAGCTTCCTCAAGTACATCATTACTTGGAAGATTTTTAAGATCAATTACTCAACGTAAATTTGAAGTTCAAAAGAACAAGAAAACATCAAAAAATAGTACTTTGTATATTAAGGGTATTAAAGTTGATTTAAACGCTTTTAAAGATTTTAATGACGATCTAGAAAAAGAAGTGCAAGAAAATACTGTAGCGGAAAAACAAGAATTCAGCGGTGAAAAAATAAGTCTAAAACTTAGAGAAATCTTCAAACGTGATATTTACAGAGATAAAACAGAGGAATTATACAAAGTGTATAAAGTTCGAAGTTCATATATGACCAACGGTGATAGTCGACCAATGCTTACATTATTAACTGATAAAACACTCTATTTAACTGGTTTAAAATCTGACAATATCTATAGCAATCAATTTGTCATACCATATAATGAGTTAGATGTGATTATGATTGGACCAAATGCACAAACAATTTTAATATCTAACGCGGACTGTGAGATGCAGTATCTATTTTCTACAGGTTGTTCCAAGACAACTAATGAGATTATAACTCACCTGGAGATAGCTATGAGACGATCACCGTCAAAACCACGGTTACCAGCAGTCAAAGAGCTCAGTTATAAAGATATGCGAAATCTAAAGCACTCAATCATGTCGGAGACAGCTGTAAATCAAGAGGAAAAAATTGAACATTACAGTTTAATTTATATGGAAGATGATCACATATCACCTCCTAGTACTCCTTGTGGTCCAACAAAAGAAGGAGATTTGATGTTTCGACCGCATTCTTATCAATCATTACATCCTAATGCTCCAACACATCCTTGGGAAGCAGGTTATTTTGTTTTAAAAGGTGGAGTCGTCTATGTGTTTACAGATTCTAATCAGAGACTTCCAAAACGTGCTATTCCGTTAAAAGGTGGGCTTTGTCAAGGCTGCAGACGAATTCCTAATTCTCATCGACCTCATACATTTGAAATACTTCTCAAACCAAATAAGTCGTTTCAATTTGCTGCGCCAGATGAATATGTTGCTTCTGAATGGCTACAAAGTTTTGTACAAAGTGCATCTGGATTATTTGATTGTTCAGAGCAAAAGAATCCTTTACCATGTAGTTTGGTTGCAACTACAAAGCATCTAGTAACTATAAAAGAAGTTTTTCCAGGTACTCAAAGAGGTCAGACACTTTCTTGTGCAACTGTTGAAGACTTGACAGCTTTTCGTGTACCCTTGGCCCAGCAATCATGGTGTATTTTGGTAAATATTGATTGTGTCATTTTTTTTTTTTTAATTTTTATTCATGACTTTGATAATTATCGATTTCTACAATATATATATACTTATATAAAAACTTTTTTAATTCTGAAAATGTCGTAAACATTATGACACTGAAGTTAGCAGACGTCTAAGTTTTTTTTTTTTTAATTGTTTAGTTGAAATTTTTTGGATAAAAAAATTTCTAAAAATTTTGAAATGTCAGCTAACTTCATTTTCATTAAACTTTCTATAAATTTTATAAAATTGAAAAAAAATTTTTTAATTTACTTTTCAACGTATACTTTTATTCAGGAATTCGCTTGTCGAGAAGTTCATGAAAGTAGTGGAGACTGGGTAATTTACTTTACTAATTATGCTGAACTGTGTGCTTTTCAAGAAGTCTTAGAAACTTTATGGGCAAATGCGAAAATGGTAAATCAATACATTTATCAATAAAAGCCAATAATTTGAATTTATATAATGATTAATATTCATTATTCTTTACTCAGGGTGAATTTCCGATGGTAACTCTACCACCAGAAAACAAATTACACCGGCGTTGTTCAGATGTTAGCAAGGATCTTGAGTGTGTTTGGCAACATTTATTACCCGTATCACCTAAATAAAATAGCTGAGTCACATAATCACTTATATTACTCTAAATGCAATAACGCTACAAAATAAAGTCTTGTCTGTTTGTTGTTAAACAACCCAAGAATATCTTTATTCCGTAAACAACATATTATCGCAACATTTTTCAAAATAATTATTTAAGATATGCTTGAGTAAAAAACAAAAGTAAAAAAATGAAATAAAAATAGTATTTTATTTGACGATGATTACTATTCAATTTAATTGTGATTATTAACGATCACCCAAATTAAATTGTAATAAGTTAATGATTATGTTAAAAGAACAATGCCTGAACTTTGCAATAGTATGTTTTTATCGAGTACTCTTTTTAAAAAAGGCATTTAATGGAGATTTCTTATTCATTAATATGCAATATTAATTTTATAAATATAACTTGAATATCAGATTACTAAAACTTTATAAAACTCAAATTAAGTAGAGGTTTAAAAAAATGTTAAAGTATTTGAAGAAGGGTTGCTCTTGAAAACCATATATATATATATATATATACAATATAATTCTATTTATTTAATTAATTAAAGCTTTGAAAAATCATATTTGTTAATTTAAAGTGCAAGTAAAGATAATATCTTTGCACAATAATCAATTGATATTGGAAAAATAGTGCAATATAAATATATAGGTATATAAATATATTATTAATTGTATTAGCTTTATTAAATATATTATAAATGTATCGTACATTAATTTATAATAGGGAGATTGTTAAATAACGGAAAATCGTGAACGAGTTCATTATTAATCGTATGGCTGTCTAATATTATTATATAATACAATTGATGTAAGAATGATGTAAGGTATAATATATTCATTCGGTATTCTATAAGTTTATTTATATATAATCTGTAAGAGAGAAGGGGGCACATTGAAAGTTTTTTTTTTTATTTATTAATTATATTACTTCAAATATAGTCAAGTGATGAATAATTTTTAATACTCAACTTATGAATTTAGACTTTTACCTTTCATAATAAACAGTAATAATAATAACTTAATACAAAAAAATTGTATGAACACTAATGAAAATGAAATATGTTTTTTTAGATTGCTTGTGAAAGTTTGGAGTTTCAATGATTGTTCAATTATTTAGTTGAAACAAGACAATTTTAGATCGATACGTTTATTTACCAGAAGGAAATGATTGATTTTTCCTCAAGAGAATAAGAAACACTTTAATTCTTACTCACTGATCAAAGTTAAAATCGTTTTAGTCTAATTAGAATTTCTTTTGTTTATTGTAAACCTAAAAATACCTTACCAAGTTTACAGTTAGAAAATGAGCTATTAGTCTTCAATTAAACCAATTGTATCGTTTTGACTGACTTCAAATTTTAATATAAGTGATATACAATTAATTTATACTATTATTTATGGCCGTCAATAGGTTTTCCATGCTTGGTATTTTGTTTCAATTTGCTTTACCAGTGTACCTTAGATAGATATTAATTTTATGTTGTTATAAATTCATGAAAATGTGATTACTTTTCTCTACTCAAGAGTGAAAAAATGTAAAGATCGAATTCAAGAATTATGAATGGATGATTATTTTAATTTTGAAATAGATACGTTATAAGTTCTTTTAACGCATACAAGATAATAATAGCTTGGGATTTTGCGTAAAAAAAAATGCTTGTTTATAATTCAACATATATCAAAGTACCCCTTCTCTTCTAATATTTATTAAGAAAATCAGTTATTTGTGATCAAACATATACTCGAGAACTTTAGTAAATATTATTTTCTTTATTTTTATTATTATACAACTTTGAGTAACTATTAAAAGTTTTAGTTCACTATCCGATTTTTATTTTGTTAATGTTTTCGTAAGTGTAAATTGATAGCTACAATACTAATCAATTTAGACTATAAAGTCATAATCGTTGTAATGTTTTTTTTATTTTTGTCTAAGTTATAGATTGAAAGAATTTATTTTTGTGATTATAAGCGTAAATAAGAAATAAGTTTGAATGAAATTAAAGTAATTAAACGTAATAATATTTTTTAATTTTGAAATGTTTATTTCTTTACATGATAAATTATTTTTTATTTATTATGATTAATATTTGTTATATTGAATAATTCGTTGAGATTTACATTTTTTTTACAAAAACTTAATTAGACTATTACTTAAAAAGAAAATATTGTACTACTAAAATCGTAATTGATCTATTCAATGAAGTATAGATTAGACATATAAACAATTGTATAATGCAGCTCTCATAAGAATGTGATAGAATTAGGAGTATTAATAATAATAATAATAATAATAATAATAAAGAAAAAAATAATTTACATACATGGTGGCCTCATTTGATGATAAAACTTAAAAAATTTCAAAATTTGGTAACTTATATTCATATACACATACTAAAATTTTTTATTGTAAATTATATAACAAATATATTAATATTTGCTTTAACATCTAATTAATGTTTTGGAACACATGCTCAAAGAGTAGTTCATACAATGTCAGCAGCAAATCTTTTGGTTAAATTTTTAAACGTTAATTAAAAACTTACAATGCATAAACACTGTATAACAATGTTATAGACAAAAGATAACTGCTTAATATTAGCTACTCTCTGTTGAAATTATACGGAATATTTCTTTGAACATTTGTTACAAAAATTACTCACCTTCTCGTATGAATAATTATATTAAATGTATGTAAATTAGGTCATTTGGTCGGCGCTTAGAGTGCAATAAAGTTTACACATGTGTACTATAATTTGTCATACAAGATAATCAAGGAAAATGTCCTTTTGTTTATAATTTTTTAAATATTTCGAGCTCATGTATTTTCGAAATAATTCCTATCTACTACGTGGTTATGTTTTTAATTCATCAAACTAAAATAACCATATAAATTGTACAAGCTAGTCAGGCGATGAAATAAAGTTTAATTTTATCTTTAACACTTGCTTTGATTTTTTTTTACTTATTTATTTTATACAAAATCGTTAGGGTACATGGTGGCTTCTTGAACGACTGTGATGCATAGCTTTTTTGACATTAGCTTTAGGATATGCGGCTTGTAATGCTTCCATATCCACATTCGGGAACCGTTTGAGAACAACCTTTGCTTGATTAGTTTGACGACTGAAAAAAAAATTTGATTAATTAAATAACGTAGCGAATATAAGGTAAATTAGAAGAAGTCGTTTTTTTGAACATTTTGAAAACTTTTATGAGTTGTAAAAAAAAGCTTTCGAAACAATCAGCTAGATAGATATCTCAAAACTACGAAGAACATATCGAGATTCAATCTTATAGTCAAAAGTTATATGTTAAAATAGAATTTTTTTTATAGACTCTTCGTAGGATCGAGATAAATGGTATCATAAAACGATTAACTAAGGATTGATATCCTAGGAGTATAAAAATTTTAAATAAGTACTTGATTTCTCTTCGTTTTTCCAAAAATAATTTCTCACGATATAAACGTCTGAATTTAGTTACTGCATAGCCACCATATGTAGTGATGTGTTTTTCTCTCCATGATTTGTTCATAAAAGCAGGTATAATATGTTCACAATATTTATAACGATATCTTAAACCTGCAAAAGATAAGTAAATTTAAATTGTGAAAAAAATAATCAAAATTATTTAACTTATAAATATTCTCTTACCTAATTGATTGCTCATGTAACGTGATGGTCGTTCACCATGTTCACCAGTTTCAAGTTCATGATACGCTATATTTCTTTCCCGAACAACTTCTTCTAGATTAGACATACTTTCTTCGACTTTATCTCTCCGTTCTGGATTAGGAAAGTATTCATATGCTTCGTTATATGCATGTTCCATAGTTAGAAGCATGTTCTTTTCTTTCAAAAGGACATACCTGTTGCAATTTTCAGAATATTAATAATCTCATAAAAATTAATCGAGAAAACAGCTCTCAGATAAAAAATAAACTTTCTGGCTGCTTAATATTTATGAGTATCGTTTAATTGAAAGAAAATATTATGGTAGAATTGAAAAAATTAACTTTTTTTTTTTTTAAATATAATTAAAGATTTATGGCTAGTTTATTATGAATATTTGGAATTAAGAAAAAAAAATGGTGATTTCATAAGTAAATGGTTGTCGATAAAAACAAGTAAACGATAAATCAAAAGAAGCGAACAATCGTTCTTGACTAATCATTTTAAATATCCTATAATCATTCGAACCGATTGATTTATTTTGAAGATAGATAGAATAGATAGAATACTTTATTTATGCCAAAGTTAGTACCAGATGGCAATTTTTACATATATATACAAGAAGATTACAAGAAATTCTTAATGTATACAAATATAATTAAAAATAAATTTAATATAATTAAAACTAGTTAAATTAAATTTACAAAAGAAGAATAATATAATTTATAAATAACAAGAATATTAAAAAAGAAAAAATACAACAATTTTGATTTTTGATTTTGCGGATATTAAGAAATATGACAGAGATTTATCGATTTAGCTAATAAAAACAATAAACAACAACTATAATTAAATATCCAGGTTAAATAAATGATCAAATATTTTATTTTTAAAGCTCTCTAGACTAGTTGACTCTATTATGGTTGCTGGCAATTCCTCCCACAATCGAATAGCAGTTACAATAAATTGCGATTCATATTGTGTGGTCGAAAAAAAAGGCATTACGAAACTAATATTATTTCTTTTCGCTGCAAGTCTTTCAGATCTTCGCAAATTAGGATCCTCTATGAATAGTTCACGCAAATAACAAGGTTTTCCTATATCTAACAATTTATAAAAATAGCATGACAGATAGTAAATACGACGACTTTTTACAGTGAGCCAGCCCAGTTCACGTCTGTAAGGTGTGATGTGTTCGTCACGCTTTAGATTAAAAATGAATCGGATAGCTGAATTTAAAGACCGTTGAAGTTTCAGGTCGTTATCATAGGTAGAATTTGACAAAACTATAGAGCAATAATCAATTAGGGGCAATATTGTTGCTGAGACTAATAATTTTTTAATATTGGGTGTGTAGATATTTTTGCGTAATTTTAGACTATAAAGTGCAGAGTTTATTTTGCTAACTGTTTTAGAAATATGGAGATTCCAAGATAAGTCAGAAGTTAGATGCAAACCCAGACACTTTGTTGACTCAGTATAGGGGAGAGCAACGCCGTCTATCACAATTTGTGGCAGGCCAGCACGCTGGAGAGAAGCTACTTTACTTTTTGAACCTAATAACATAACTTTCGTTTTATGAAGGTTTAATTCCAAGCCATTTTCTCTCGCCCAATCGGCAACATTCTGGGCATCTCTAGTCATCTGTATTACTGCCTCTTGTAATTGATAGGGATAGAAGTGTAAATATATATATTCGTCATCAGCGAATAGACCATAACTACAATGCATTAACTTTCTTGCTGCCGAATTCATGACTAGGAGGAACAAAATAGGTCCAAGAACTGAGCCTTGAGGCACACCAGACGTAGTATGCAGAAACTCAACTGGTAATCCTTGATCATCTAACACTGATTGGCTTCTATTCGTTAAATACGAATGGAACCAATGAACAGTTTCAATAGAAAAACCTAACTCTACTAAAGTCTTCAGAATAATTTCTGGATTGACATAATCAAAGGCTTTAGTCAGGTCAAAAAAGACTACCAAGGTTAGTTTATGAGCATCGATAGCACGACTGATTTATTTTGAAGACATCGTATAACCAAAACAATTCATGTACAGATACAGGTGATAAAGTCAGACTATTTGAAATTAATAATTTACGGAGTAGAAAAATATAACCTTTAGGTATCATCATTTTAATGTAGATAGTTTAAAAATTCGATGCTCCGTAATCAAAGTTTACATTTTAATTCGTTTTAAGATATTCTACTTTGAAAATCTGTTATTAAGTGAATAAGAAAATATACAGTTCTCTTATCTGATTTTTAATTCGTATACTAAGAAAAAAATACTTCTATTAAGAACATTTTGTTGATACAAGAACATATATTCTTGATAATAATCGATGGTATATTTCTCTGTTTGAAGAATTGATTAAATGCATAAAAATAGATTAAATTTAGTTTAAATAAATCTAGTGATTTGTCCATCTATCATAATTACCACTGATATTGATGTTCTTTTGTCAAGAATTTAATAAATTAAGTAATTCATTTCAATAAATTCTTGAGTCAAGAAATCCTTGTTTCAACGATATTTTTTCTTTTTTTTAATGTAAAGAAGTAAAATTAGAAAAATTAAGAGTTAAAATCATAATGTAAAAGTTTTAGTGTTGGTATTGATTCTTATTAGAGAAGTAAATAAACTTTACCATAACTTATGAAGATCTTCATTACTCTTGAGCCTTAATTCATCTTTATTCCATGAACGACCAACTCTAACACGATCTTGACCCCAATTTTTTTCATTATCAAAAAATTCCATTAAATCATTTCGTTTTGCAGTAGTGTGAAACGCAGCAGTAACACTTTTTACACATGATCTGTGTAAAAATAACATACATTCATAGTAAATTTACAATATTATTTTATAAAAATTATTAACCTTATCCAACTTGATAGCTTACTAGAAAATGACAATTACAGCTGTTAATGAATAGTAAATTTTTACCTGTGTGACACGTTCAATAATGTATTTTTTGTATACGGATTGGCAAAAAATGAGAATTTATTAATTAATTTTTTGATATTTTGAATAGTCGGTGAAATTCTCATGATGTTTTTAAACGTCGCCATTTTTAAAGATAAACACTATTGAAAAACTCATGAGGCTGACCATTTAAAGTATGACACCTGGTGTTAAAAATCTAAAGTATAAATCAAAGTGTTTCCATTTCCAATCATGCTGGAGTTTGCTGGGGAGAGAGAGAAGATAAGTGATAAATTTGAATTGTTGGTGGGAAGTTTGAATTTTTTAGATTTTGAAATTCGAGTTGAAACTTATGAAATAATTATTTTGTAAGAATAAGAAAAATTGAGATAATACTAGTATAATGATAAAAAAAATATGTCGTTAAAAATATATATTAATATGAAAATGAACGTTTTTTTTTTTTTAAATGTGAGATGTAATTATAAGATTAAAATGTTATATTGTTTTGTCAACTGTTTTGTTCGAAAAAATTATATAGTCTACTGTATCATATAATAAAAGATCATAGTATCGATGTTACATGGTAGAGTGTAGTCATCAATATTACTGATAGTAATTTTTTTGAAGAACATGGAAACTTTTCTAATTTTCAATACAGTATTATTTTTAACATTTCATAGTTATTAATTAAATTAGTATACTCAAATTCGTTTTTATTTCTAATCTTAGGAACTTTTGATATAATCGAAACTAATATTTTAGTTAATTGTTGCAGATTTACGATGCCTAAAAGAAAAATTTCTTTATAATTGATAGTTAAAAAAATAGAAAAAAACTATAAGTACTATATCACAATAGAGATTTGATGTTTATAATTTTATAAACCTTTTTCATAGACAGGGAATCATAATTGCGATATTCAAAGTAATAAAACAAAATACTTACTTAATAGAGCATTTTTCTACCATATTTTTTTTAATATATCTTTTTTTTTCTCAACGCCGATTTTTAGTTGTTTTGAATTGCTTTAAACGCTTTCATCGACAACAAAAAAGAACCATTTTTTTTCTTAATTTTATTTCGTGTCAACGGGTGATCAGAAAAATCTAAAAATATACCACAAAGGAATAATCTTAGTGGAGAATAATCTAGTGAGCCTGAGAATTAAGGTGGGGCAAAAAACCCATCTTTTTGGAGGTTCCTATGAAGATATGTTAGTGTATTATGCATTAAGGATAATCCTTAGGAAATGTTTTTTTTTTAATATTTTATTTTTCTGATTACTTTTTGGAGAAATTTTACAACGCTGCCGTAAAAGTTACTTATATATTCTTTTTTTGAAACTTCATTTCATTTAATATTAATTAGAATATATTCTAAAATTTATTTGAGAAGTAAGTAGAAAATTAAAATTTCTGAAATTACATTTACTATGACCTACTCTTAAAAAAGCCTTCTCTAAATTCAACTCGCGATTAAGTATAACTTCCAGGGATCAGTCAATATTCTTAAAAATTTTTTTAATTGTTGTACTTTTTTGGAGTTTACTCCTTAAGAAACGATTTGAGTTATAAGGCCCGGTACGGAAATTTTATTAGGAGTAAAATCAAGTGTAACACGAAAAGTTGAGGCGTTACGTAGAAAGAGACAAACATATATATCTGTAGAATTGAACGTGCAAAAGAATGAGATGGAATACATTACACAGCGTATCTTATTCTCGGGGCCTCCTCTTTGTGCCATGCTTCGTAGTCTCACTGTATTGGCCAGGTGCACGATGGTGCTGCCCTCATTTTTCATGCTTTTCCTATGTTAAATCAAACGGAGTAATTTAGTTCCAGTGGTCGCCATTAGCGTTAAATCATGCTCTTCCCGTAAGATTTACACGTAAAAGTGGTAGTCAGCGCCAGCCCTCTCCACCATATACTTCGCACCCTGCCAATAGTTCACTACCTCTGGTCTGAGAGTCGAATGTGGGCGTATGTTTGTATGTGTGTGTTGCGTGCCTGCGTATTACGAAGTTCTGCCGCAACTTGAGCCAAAAAAAAGGTTTAGTTTTTTGCAAATATTTGAAAAACTAATAAAGATTTAAAAATTTTTTAAAAAGATTAAAAAAGAGGAGGAAATTTCCTAAAAAAAAGTCCCAACTCCCGGAACTGTAGGACCAATATTAATAATTTTCCCAGAGGGATGAAAATACAGCCGAAAATGGGTGCTCTGGCTTGCGTAAGCCATGTCTACTTTGAACACTTAATTAATAAAAATTATTTTAACATATTAAATATAAAATTTAAGAAATATAAAAAAATCGGGGGCTTACTGGATAGATAAATGAACAATAATCCGCCTGAAAAAAATTTTTATCACAATTTTTCAATTAGTTATGTTCAATAGTTAATTAATAATTTTTATCTGCTTGAACATGTACATTGCAAGTGTGATAATTTTTAAACTATAAATTTGGGTTTTTTTTTCTCTCTTGGAGCAATTCTTGAAAGGCTCCAGAATAGATCCTTTTGTTGGAAAAATCGAAAAATTTTTATTTTTTAGTTTTTTATTAATAATTTTCGTTGTTGCAAAATTAAAAACTCAAATTAATCATCGAAAAAATTTATTTTTTCAAAATATTATTAATGATCCATTTTTATGTTATCAAAAGCTGCATAAAAACAATTTTTAAAAATTTTTAACTCTTATTGTGTAAAAAATTGTTATAAACAAATGCGTTGTTTATAAAATAATTGAAAATTTTTTTACGGAATTTCAATCTTTGATACAAATAATGATTTTTAAAAGAAAAATTGTTACTTAAACAAATTTTTGGAGTTTATTAGAGTTTACACACAGTTTTTTTATTTATATCTGTCGATATTAAATTGCGATTCGAAAATATTAACAAATTAATAGAGTTAGCTATTTTGACAAATTAATTGTATAATCAATGTAAATAAATGTATCATGTATGCTTCGAGTAATATAATGGCTAATTTCATTTAACATTATTTACCAATCTATGTATACGATATAATCGTTCGTAAGGAGTAAACTCCAGTCGTGCGTCGGAGCTGACACACACCATTTTTTTTCTTTTAATCTTTATCCTAATTATTTGATCATTTTCTATGCTATAAATTATATGTAATCTGAAAAGAGTGTGTTTCTGGAGTTTTTCATATTGCTTTTTTATTTATAAGCAAACTTCATTATAAAAATGATTCATTTACTTTTATTTATATATAATTTATTTTCATAAAAATTGCACAAAAACGTATAGAGTATAAATACAATTTGTAAAACAAATCAATTACATTTATTTATTCTTCTTAATTAATAACTTTTCAAGTGTGTTTTTGGAAAAGATTAGTCCATGATTACACGACAAAGTATACATTGCTTACGAGTATTATTAATATGCATAGAAACATAATTAAAAAGGCACCATTGATGTTAGATGAATTCAAAATTAAGTAAAAGTTATGTTGTTTTATGTTCTATATACACACGGTGAAAACTATATTATAGAATATCTGATCAACAAGACACAATACAAGTTATTCTTAATATTTATGATTTATAACATACACAGTATATTAATTAAAGCATTAAAATCAAATTTAAAATTTGGTTAAAAAATTTTTATCAACTTTCGAATTAACAATAGTAATGTCTTTTGCCGTTATTAAGAAAAAAAGATTTTTTTAATTGATTAAAAATAATTTGAAAGAATTCAAAATGATTTGAATATATAGGCTACTATATAGATATATACTTTCCATGGATTGAATCATTTAAAATTATTTTTCTTAACAATGGTCAATTTTCAATCTCAAAATTTAAAAACGGTTTATACCACGCAAAAGGTCTACATGTAATTCGACCCGCCAGATTATTTGACAAATCTTAAAAACAATTTACTCCAATTTTTTTCAAATTATTATAAAATTTATAGACTTTTATCACTTTTTCTTTTGCATAATATCAATTGTGCATGATGAACATTGAAATAAACTAAAAATTTATTAAAAAAATGTTTTTTAACTTTTCAGTGTTCTAAGCAACACTTAAAAAAGTTTTTTTTTTTTTAATATTTAACCTTAAGAACTAAAAATTTATCGTCAAAAATCTTAATTTTCTAACATCCAGATATATGAAAAAGTTTTACGTATTACTGTTATACGCCTCATTCACCCGTGAAATATTTCCATTATTGTAAGTGAATAACAAAAAAAGAAGTAAAAATTTTTTCATCGTTAATAATGAAGAGAAGTTTTTATTTAAAAATTAAATTCAGTATTTTTCTTTTATCGTTGAGAAATAGTGTTCTATTCTATGTTTTAATGTATGTATATTAAAACTTTTCGATACATAGAGAAGCAATTTTTTATAAGTTTTAATTTTTAATTAAGTTTGAAAAAAAAAAATTACCAGTAACATTTTCATAATACATATAATAAAGTATAAAATATAATTTAAAATATAAAAATTAACATCAACGATTCAACCCTTTTTGTTAATAAGATATACGTACGATTAATCTTATTTTATGCTCTAAAATTTTCATTTTAAAGTGTGCTTTTTTACATTTTTTCAGTATTAAGAGATTGTAAAAAACTGTTGAATCCCAATTTTTCAATAATAACAATCATATGAGAATTAAAAAGTCTTTAATCAGGCCAAAAAAATAAATAAGTGCATTAATTCAAACTTTAATTAAATAGTTTAGAGTTAAACTTCAAAATCTTACATTGCTAGAAATTGCCACATGTTCCACAAAAACCCCAATAATATACATTTATCACCGTGTTTTAAATTTTTAGATTTTTAATGTTTTCCATAAGTTAATAGTATGTTGGACACCATGATGGACGAAAGAAAATCTCCATCTGTGTGTGTACTACACTCGCCTTTGGCTAATGAGGCAATTTCACATGCGAGTAGAAATTCCCTCTTGTCCTATATAGACACATAAATTCCTTAAAACTTCAAAAATTGTGACGTTAAAGACATAATATATATCGTTATATAAATTAATTATTAATAATTTCAAATGTACTCTAAATTTTTAAATTAAATTCACTAATTTCTGAATATAAGCTGAACTCGACCGAGACTATACAAACATTGTTTATGCAAACTATTGTTACTAGCTCATGTAAATAAGTATAATAGACACATGAAAATTGGTTCCCTCGGTTGGTGACTTGTTTTCACCAAACTTCACACTTGTGAATTATAATTATTTGTACTAGCTAGTAAAAATATTGTTTTTTTTGTAATCTGAATACAATTTTTATGGATTGCGATATGATTCATCTTATCTTCACATTTGTAAAAAATTTTTAACAATGATAAAATATATCACATCGTACACAATAAATTATTCATTTAATATCATAATTTTTTTTTACAACAATTTGTAATGATCTTACTGCTAAGGCACTTATGATTTAAATATATATATATTCCTGTTTTATTTAAGCTGAAATTTTTTACGGCTTGATTTTTATAAAAATTTTATGTATATGTATTTTGTTCGAAAAAATTGAACTTTGTATAATTTTGTAAAATATCAGAAATATTTATAGAAAAGTATAAATATTTCATATAAATTAATTCCTTTCAAAAATACTTTGTTACATATTATATATAATAATGTATATTTGTTCTTATATAAATATAGTAAAAAATTTTTAAATACGTATCAACATTTAAAATCATTGAATAAATCCAATGTCATTTAAAATTGTACCATAACGATGTTATATCATGTAATATATAAAAATGTACAAATTTCGATTATTTTGCGACCAATAATAATACGATCGATGTAAATATTAAAAAAAAAATAAAAATAAAAAAATAGTTGAACACTAAAGAAAAGCAGGTGAATTAACACGAATCATTTTAAATTCCGTAGATAGTGTAGATCACATCATCTTGAAGATATGCTCTTAAAGTTGAATATCAATTACTGTGATGCTTAAATATATTTCATCACATGTGAATAGTTGCTGCTGTATAACGTGCTTCACCTCTCCGCCAGCTCCATTGACTTGGACGATACTACAGAAAAAAAAAAAAAAAAAAAAATAATTAAAAGAGTTAATGGAAAGATATAAGCAATAAATTTGTAGATAATTTACTCGAATTAAAATTTGTCCTGATGCACTATGAGGATTGCGATAGGCATAAACAGCCCAACCAGCCAAACCTGAGATCAAGGAAACAACTAGAAGAATACTAATGATTCCAGAAACACTCATATGACTTATATTTACATGGCTGTGAGCTGAAAAAAAGAAAACAATTTATTCATTGAATTTAATTGAAATTAATTGCTCTACAAATAGTTAAAAATAAAATTATTACATTGTTCAGCAATATTGGGTTCATTAGCCAAACGATTTGGTTGAACATCCGCTGATAATTCTCCTTCAGAAATAATGTGGGCAGTATCATGATTATCATTACTTCGTATTAATGTTTTGGGACTTGCTGGACAACTGCTCTCTTCTTTAATACTTTTCTCATCACATCCTTTTTCCAACCAACCTTGTCGGTGTCGGAATGTACCGGTACTACATTGATTTAATTCTTCACACCATTTACAGGAAAACTCTGGTACTTTAGTGAGACAATCTGTGCAATTTTTCATTTCTAGACAAGTTGGTAAAGCACGAAGATAAATCACAGTCCAATTTGTAATATTCTGATGATTGAAATGGACACGATGGTACTCATAAATCGTCTTCTTACGAACAACTAGATAAATAAAAGATAACAACTATGCAATAAAGATATAAAATACTTAAACATATATTGCATTATATAAATAAGGAAATCTTATAGCGAGCGATAGTGAAAAAATGAAAATATGAGGAAGAGTAATAGTGAAAAGAATAAAGAAATAATACTGAAAGATGAAGAGTAAAATAAAAATAAGAGAAAATATGTAAGAGAAATTTTAGACCGGAAAAGAAAACAAATAGGGTTTTTCGCTGAGTTAAACTTTGTTTATGATTTTAATGGCAGACTTGAATGAACAGTTAAATAGAGGACAGACAGGATAGGTGATAATAGGAAAAGAAATGTTCTTGAGCCTTGATTATACAGATGATATTCTGTTGTTAACAGTCAGTAAAAGAAAAATTAAAAGATTCGATCGAAGAATTAAAGACGGATAAAAGAAAAGAAGAAGTGCTGCAAGAGCTACATGGTCAAAAAAAAGGATACAAAAAAAAAGAATGTGGAATGGTTGAAAAAGTGAAATTCAAAAATTAAAAGAGATAGGATGAAAGTAAAAAAGGGTCAGTGACCAGCATCTAACCGAAAGAGAGAGCTAACGAAAAATAATATGCTCAAAGAAAAAATGACAGGAGTTTTGTATTCAAACTTTAGTTATTAATATATAGTGGAAATTATTTTAGTAGCTGAGATAAAATGTTGAAATTATTATAGAACAGGCACAAGAAAGTTAACAAATGATTTGAGGAATATAGAATTTTAAGTTTAAAGTATATATAATTTAAAAGTAGAAACTCGAATAAAAACTCAAGCTGAAATTCATTTTAAAGTGTTTTGTTGGAAATTATAATTCCAAGTAATATCATGTAACAGCTAATTTACGTTTCTTAATTAATTTAACTGTAATAAAAATCTACAAAATAATAAACGTATATTATATAAATAATATATGTAATAAAGATAATTAACATTCAAAAAATTGATTGATATTGGATTTAAGAACTATGACCATTATCGTTAGGCATTTAATATATTTTCCAGAAAAAAAAATACATACATAATTAATATTTCTCTAATCTAAAAATCTGGAAAACGGTTGACCCTGCAGGCTATCCCTGGAACTTCTCGCTTTGTACAAAACGCTCGAGAAATTATCTATTCCGAAGTTTTGAGCTCTTTGAGCTCAAGAACACAACTTTTATTCTTTTTCGAGCTCGAAATTCTATAAAATTCTCGTGGTTGTTGAGAACATACTTTATTGAAAATTTTTAACTACAATATCTTCTGAATGAATCAATCGTTTTTTATGGAACTTACAACAGATATCAACGCAGTTTCTCAAGCAACAAAATATTATTTATTACCTACCAAACGATTCGACATAAAATTTGAAAGATGCGTAAAAAAAAAAACACTTTTTTAGAATTTTTTAAAATCAAATATCTCTCAAATAAATCGATCGATTTTGATAGAGTTTGCAGCAATTAAAGCAGTTTTTCAAGCACGAAAAGATTATTTCTTGCTTACTAAACGATCCGAGAAGAAATTTTGAAGTTATTCCAAAAAAACCATATTAGAAAAAATTTTTTTTCGTAGTTTTTTTGTGATTTCTCAAAATCTACCGATCCGAATCGATCCAAATTGTATTATAAATCTAAGTTTGGTCAAGCCCTTTCGTATGGCGCTCAATATATACACTGAAAGAAGAATTTGTTTATAGTTAAAAATATTTGTTATTATTTAACAAATCATTTATTAGAGACCACTTTTTAGTTCTTAACAAATATTTCTTAGTATTTAAAAAGATTTATTAATATTTAATAAAGGAATATCAGATTTATTAAATACAAACAAATTATTTTAAATACTAAGAAATATTTATTTAATACTAAAAAGTGGTCTCTAATAAATGATTTGTTAACTATTAACAAATATTTTTTGACACAAATAAATCCTTCTATCAGTGTACATACATACATACATTCATCCATACATACATATATACAATCGCGTGCATTAATTCGGGTAGGTTTCTATGTTTACAGTTTTTTCGCTACTTTTAAATTTGGCTGTTTCTAAACTCTAAACTTTGTTGAAATCTGTAAATTTAGCCGTTTGTAAATTTAGCGAAACTAAACGAAATTTTATCACTAAAATGAAAAAAATATAAATAATTTCAAAGATAATTTATGCCTACAATAAAATTTGACAAAAGAAAAAACGTCCATGTAAAAAAAAAATTACTATATAAAGCCGCTTGTAATATCAGCAAGCTAAAAACTTGGAATTATTAAAAATAACGCTAGTTTTAAAAGAGCCGAATTAAAAAAAAATAATTATTAAAATTCTTTCAAATTAAAATGCAAACAGTTGAAAAAAAGAAATATTTAAAAAAATGAAACGAAAAAATTGTAGAATAATAAATTTAGCCGATTGAAAACCTCGCCACGTGAATTTACCGATTCTAAACTTGAGAATTAATAAAATTAGCCGATTCTAAACTTGGAAATTAATAAAATTAGCCGTTTGTATAAACCTCAGGATTCTAAAAACTAGCCATTTCTAAACCTTGTGATCATAAAAATTATCATTTATAAACCTCATAATATATTAAATAAGCCTATTATTATTAATATTATTATCATATTCTTTTTGCCGAGTAGAGGTCAGCTAAGAAACTAATTTTACGAAACTTCTCCCGCAAGAAGGATTGCGGGGGCGTTAATAAAAAAAATTAAACTTTTCAATTACAGCTCCAACAGAATTAAAATTTGGCGAAATTATTACCGTTTGTCATCTTAAACCTAACTAAGTATGGATTTAATGAAATACCATCCACAGAGGGCAGTGAAGGGGCATTGAAAGTTAAAAAAATTAAAATTTTTTTCTATAGCTGCTATAAGATTGAAATTCAGCGAAATTATTACTTAAATGTTTTAGAATTTTCAACGCCCCCGCTCTGCCCTCTGTGGATGGAATTTCGTAAAATCCATTCTCAGTAAATTTCAAGATGACAAAAAAAATAATTCTGCCAATTTAAAATTCCTGTAAAATGCATCTGAAAGCTGAGAAATCAAGCTTCAGATCATTTTTAAGAAATTTTACTTTTGCAGTCATTTTTTCTACAGAAATGAAATAAAATGAAATCTACTTCCATTTCGAATGCCGAATGGCCTTTCTCTTAAATAAAGTTTATTTTCTCAAGAATCAATTGGGGTCGTTCCGATTAAAGTGATGAGATTACACGGGTCAATTTAATCAATTGTTTTTCAATTAGCAATCGGAGTATTTATTAAATGCAACTAACCAATAACTCTTTCTACGGCTATTAAGACAATAAAATATGTTATGTTAATTCGAAAAGCACCCAATTGAGCACGTTGCAATTGTAAAGTTCTTAAAGTTGTCTGGTATAAGCTTTTCTGACACAGCCTTACATATAATTTTATTTTTTATTTTTAAAAATAAAATTGATAATTACCGGGATGACCTGCCTAATTACCGTGGTCACCTGACCGTTGGGTCACCCCGGTCAAACTCATTATTTTGTTTCTAAAATGATTTTATTTGGCTTTATCTTTAGATTTTTGATTTAATGAATTCAGTTCTCCAGATTTTACATGACAAGATAATTTGATTTCCGTTATTCAGTAGAAATAATTCAAGGTTTATTTCGTAGGTAATCGGGGTACGACTCCATGTTCTCCGAATCGATCAATTTTTTAATTCTTTAAGATATAATTTCGACATTTTGGAGTATTTTATGAGCATGATTAAGTAAGCATAATTTTAAAATTTGTACTAAATAAATATATCTTTTACTCACAAAAACGTGTTCTATCCATAATATAGGCATCGCTTAGTCCAACTTTAACTGGATGAGCCTTATCTTCGATCTCTTCAACTGATAGCGGCATTTTTTTGTAAACAAAAGCAATGTTTCCATTTTGAAAAAGTGTAACTTGGAATGTGAATTCACCAGCTTTTGGTTTATCCTGTAGTACAACTTTTGTCCATTCAACAGTAAATGCCGTACCTGTTATAAAATAAGTTTTATGAAATGAGTAGAAAACTAATAATGATTATAAAGAATTTTGAATAATTATTAGAACCTAAATAACATGATATTTATATTCACATCTTGAATGGTGAATAATAATATAAATGGGGAATACTTCATGACGAATTTCTATCGCAAATTTTAAGACGTTTTAAGACCAAAATGAGGGTATTGTTAAAAAATTTGAAATTTTGTATATCTATTAATAAATACGAAGTACATCTTCTGATTAGAAATTATGATTGTAAATGTGAGCATTTGTATACTTGATAATTCTTGAGTATTCATGTATATTAGAACAGAAATTTTAGAGTTGATGATAGTATAGAAGTATAATAATTTTAAACGTTTGAAAATGTTTTGATGTTTAAACAACGGGTGCATTCCGAAAATGTACTATGAGCAGCTATTTCACAGCGCGGCACTGTAGAGCAGTAACATATTCGTACAATATAAAGTTCAACAGTAAGTAGCGTTTTTGTGAGCGAGTTTTAAAAATCCCAAAAAATTAAATTTCATGATTTTTCCTTTTAAAAAATCCTAAAAATGAAATTTTGGTTTTTGATCAACTATTTGAAAAAGATGCATTAATTCTCCAACATTGTTATATTTGTTTGCAAAAAAAATTCTGAATATATCTTTATTTTTTGATTTTTTCAAACGAAAAAAGGATTTTTAGTCATTTCTGAAATCTAGAAAAAATGTTTGAATTAAAGAGAAAATCTTCTTTAATGTTTTTCAAAATTTTGATTAATCAGTCCGGAAAAATTTTTCAATGGAACGATCTTAATTTCACAGAGCTATTGACGGCACATTGAGATGTACAAATTTTCATAACCATATGTTGTTCCATAGAAATGAGCAAAGATATAGTCAATTTACCAAAAAATGGGAAAAAATTACTCTTTTCCATACTTTTCTAATTGATATTGATATTAAATTTTTGTTTTCTCTCAAAGATGTTGAAAAGTGCTTTGTAGGAAATTTATTTCAGTTTATGAAACTGCTCACAAAATGTCTGTACAACGATTAGTTTTTAAGAAATCCTTAGTTCAAGACAAAAAGATCCTTTTTCATTCAAAATCGGATATCTCCGTGAGAAATTGACGTAGAGAAACCGCTAAAAGTCAAATCACTGAAAAAAAAAACCGGCTATCATATCGTGGTTTAGCTGGGAAAAATTTTTTTTAATAGGGGATAAGGGAAAACAGCCTAGCATTGATAAGATTTTTTAATCAATTATGAAATTAAAGAGTGATTAATATTAGGGCTGTGCGAATCTTGCTCCAATCGAATCGAACCGAATCTAAGGATTCGATTCGAGATTCGAGTCGAATATCGAATTATTCGAAAAGTTCGAATTATTCGAAAGATTCGAATAGTTCGAAAGATTCGAATAGTTCGAAAGGTTCGAATAATTCGAAACTTTTTCGAACCTTCGTTAAATCGAAACACCATCGTGTTAGACACTTAGTTTTAACCTTCATTTAGTGATTTCATGTCAAATCAAGCAATGATTAGGCTTAATTACTTTTTCGATTAATTTCATCCATGCGTTTTCTCTTTTCATAATTTTCTTATCGTAAATGTTAATTTTCACGGTCATCAGTTTCAGGAGCAAAATATCAACATGGAAAAATTTTTTCGATTGTTTATGCACATGTAAAAATTTATCGATTTTATATGCCGAAAAAATCGGTTGATCGCAAAAATAACCAATTATTTTTAACTTTATTCTAAGAAAATTAATGTTTTTCGAAAATTCGGGAAATTATTGGTTTTACCCCGTTTTGCAAAAATCGAGGTTTCAAAACAGATCTCGACGTTTTGAAGCCCTAAGAAGCTTTACTGACTATTTTCACGATGATGTCCGTACGTCTGTATGTATGTATGTATTAGGATGGCCCAAAAAAACCGACTATTTTTTTTTTTTAGTCTCGAGTGAAAAAATGTGGGTTTTTGATGTTTTAAGAGCCCTCACCAAAGGACAGCTCAAAAAAAAAATTTTTAAGAGGTCACTCCAAACTTTTTAAAATTTCAAAAATCATCAAAAATCGAAATTTTTTTTTTTTATTTCATTTTCTCGTTGCAATATAATTTTATAGACCAAAAAAAATAAGTTTCTGAAAGTTTTACTTTAAAATTTAAATTTTGAAAGGTCGCTCATAATTTTTTTTTTTCTTTAATTAGTCATATCGCCGACTTTAACTGTTGGGAGTCGTACGGTAGGGTCTTTTTGGTTTGTAAAAATCTTAACCTACGCGGCAAGGTCAAATCTCAACCAAGCTGGTTTCTAAGACCAGCTTGGGATTCGAACCCACACCTGGCAGTCTATTAAATAAAATTATTAAATTAAAAAAAAAAATATATTTTCTATGTTGTGCTTGATTTCTAGTTCATCTCGTGATGTATTTTTATCGATTATTGTACTAAATGAAAGAAAAAAAATATATGGAATTTTAATTTAAATGGTAAAAGGTCACTCGAAAAAATCTAAACTAATGCACTAATAAATTGAAAAAAATTATGAACGACCTTTCAAAATTCAAATTTTGAACTGAAATTTTCAGAATCTCATTTTTTTTTAGTTTATAAAATTATACCGTAACGAGAAAAAAAAAAATATTCGATTTTTGACGATTTTTGTAATTTTAAAAAATTTGGAGTGACCTTTTAAAACAAAAATAACGATTTTTTGAAGTAATCTTAGATCAAAATGTACCTCCGTTATCATATAAGAATCAAATTGCGCAAGATAAATAACTATCAATAAATTTGAAAATCCTCGATAAATCAGAAGATTGACGTTTTACCTGGGTTTTGAGAAAGAATTTTATCGACATTAAATATTTTAATTTGCTACGACTTTGTAATACAGTCGAATCGCGTAATGAGTCCGGCTTGTTTTCTTTGTTTTTTAACCAGACTCGCGTCAATAAGAGAGAGACACAAGGAGGGCTCATAACGCGACTCGACTGAGTGAGTAAAAGAAGTCAAATCATTGCTTGATTTGATTCAAAATGACTGAAATTTATTGAATCAAGATAGCTAGTTGTATTAGAGCTTATACTATAAACACTAAAAAGCTATTAGCTCATGTTTAAAGTGTAACTTGAGTGTCTAACATCACGTCTCTTCGATTTAATAAAGATTCGAAAAAGTTTCGAATTATTCGAATCTTTCGAATTTCTCGAACTATTCGAATAATTCGAATATTCGTATCGAATCTCGAATCGAATAGTTCGATTCGATTCGCTTCGAGTAATTCGAAATTTCGAATATTCGCACACCCCTAATTAATATGTAAATTTTTAACTATTATTTCACTTACCATTGTCTGCGTATTTAACAAAACTCTCATTTGAAAGACGGGTATCAAAATTCGCCATCAGTGGAGCAATATATTGAGTAGCAGCAAGCCAGCTATGAACATATTCTCCTGTATACAAGAATCCACCCGTAGCTATTGTGATATTTCGAACTTTGTGGCCATAAAATAGGAACTCGAATTTCAATTTAACAGTCTGCAAAAGTTGTCATTTATGCAACTGATAAGATAAGAAAACATTTCATTAATCTTTTTGCAACAAATATACTCACTGCAGCTCTCCTATGACTTTGACTTAAAAGATCATTAACTTTTCGATCAGGATGATTATCCATATCAACCCAGTAAGACTTAGCTACAGTTTCATCAATGAGAAACGTACTATTGTAATACTGATGAGTATCTTCTTCTTGTTTCGTGATGTTATTCTGAGTTAAAGTATTGTTTGAAAAATTAGTGAACTTTGATATTGATATATCATCAATATCTGATGAATTAGATGAAGTGTCAGTTGAATTCATTAAATCAACTCTATTGAATTTGTTATCCATTTTTGAATTGACATTATCTCGAGTCGCATTAGGCCATCGTGTTTGGTTAGCCCAAACATTAATATTTGTTGGCTATAAAGTTAAAACGATCTAAATTAATATTCTACTTTGTTACACTGTCAATAAATAGTTATAAAACTTACAGGTGGTTCAGTAACTGGGACAATAGGTTGAGATACAATAATAGAAGAGTTTTTTCCATTTTTTGTGATATTTGGTTTTAATGTAGTACTTGTGACTGTTGATTCAGCCGTTGAATTCGTTATATTTTCTGTTGAGTAAGTTACGTTAGCCGTTGATTCTATTTCTGTTTTTATAATTGGAGATTCTTGTCCTAAGTCATGTGATGTTGATAAGGCTGAAATACTTGTGGTTGAAGCTGTTGATGGTAATAACTCTGGCCCTCCTAATGATCGTTTTAAGCGATTTAAGTTTGTTACTTCATCTAACTTATTTGAATGAAAAACAATTTCGTTCTCAAGTCCCGTTGAAGATTTATAATAATAATAAGGAAGTTCTAGGAAAAAAAAAAAAAAAAAAACATTAAAAATTATTTAAGATTGTCAGTTATAATTTGACAGTGTTTTCGATTAAAAATACTCAGTAATTAGAAAAAGTATCTTTATTGTATCTTTATTGGAAAATTAAAACTCGCACATCTTAAGTATATACACTGAAAGAAATTTTCTCTAGAAATTAATGTTAAATCCACAGTAATCGTAGGACAGATGGCACGACCTAATCATTTGTCGGTGAGTGAGATAATTTTGAACTTTCCGCTAAGAAAATTGAAAATTTTCGAATATCGGAAAGTTATTGGTTTTACCCCGCTTTTTGAAAATCGAATTTTCATCGGATCTCAACGTTTTGAGGTCCGAGGAACGCAGTTTGCAGCATTTTAAACGGATCCACTAAACTTAGATTTTTTGAAAATTTCAACTAATTTGATCTGATAGATTTCGAGAAATCTCAGAAATAAAATTTTCAAAAAAATGTTGATATGGAATAACTTTTAAACGACGATTTTTTCTATAATCTGATCAGTTCTTAAGCCTAAAAAACAACGTAGATTGCCGAAAACCGCATCAAAATCGATTGAATCGTTTCGAAATATCGCAGTCCAAAATTTTTAAAAAAGTGCTCTACTAATTTATTTATTTACAACACTGAACCCAACAGCAGAGCCATTAACAGGGTTCCTTAATTATAATCATTATCATAGTATAGAACAGTAAGAAATACAATACTTTATGAGGAATACTTCGTTAGACTTTCTATTTGAAAATAGACTTAATTAGATTAATGCAACTACTTCTAGATTTTCGAGCTCAAAAATGTCTAAAGCTTGTAGTTGTGAGCTCTAAGAGCTTAAAACTTCACAATACGAAATTTTTCGAGCGTTTCAATCTTGTAAACATCGTAAAGTTCCACGTATGGTCGATATAGGGTAAACTGATTTTTAGAACTTTTAGTATGTGGTAATTTAGGACAATTATTTTATTCAATATTTGACATAATGTATATTATAAGTAAAGTAGTAAAAATCAAAATTTTTTTACGCTAAAATGTATTATCATTATTTTTATAGTAAACAGTTTTAAGATCAGCACATTTATTAAATAAATCAATTGACACTCACATCTTCATAAAAAGCATGAACTGAAGATCAAACTCGAAATTCGTCAACTATGGAGAGAAATTTGTTTTGCAAATAAAAATTAATCAGAACGATGAGTGTTAGTTATTACTGCCACATTACTTTACCAACAGGATAGTTAGTAAGTGCGATAGGCCAAAAATACAAATATAATTGTCTTTTGTATCTACGATGCTATATGCAGACTCAACCTGTAATGAACACCCTGGCGGATTCGGGTTCACAGTAAAATGATCGTGAAACGACGGTGAATGTACCGTGAATTCACAGTGTCGACAAATGATCGTCGAATGACCGTCACTTGACTGTCGAACGGCCGTCATTTGACAGTGAACGACGAGTATCATTGTGAAAGTTTTTCACTGTTACTTTATGATTTTTATTCTGTATAATTATCATACTATTATTAAAAATTTGAGTTTTTTTTTTTTTAGAGACGAAAACTTTAATTACGAAATTACGGAAAAATTGTTTGTTATCAAGAAAAATTATTCTGAGATTTTTTAACAATTAAATTTTTAGCAATTTCTTTTTCAGATCTTTTTTTATACAGTTAATAATTTCACCGCAATTTCGAAATCATCAAAAATTTGAATCATTTATTACGATTATTATTTTGAAGTCCTGGAAAAAATATAACTTTATTTAAGCTATTTTTATCTGTACAATGAGAAAAATGACTTGGTTTTGACACCTTATCATGTCACTGAATCGAATACCCCGTGTGTTGTCTCAGATAGCCCAACTGGTAAAGTTTCGGGCACGCGACCATTTGAACCGCGTTCGAGTCCCGGTCTAGACTGTCCGAAGTATTTTTTTTTATTTTATTGTCCGTGACAGTAGCGTAAAATCACCGTATTTCGACAGTATATTGAGCGTACAGCATCGGTCATAACATCGTAGATTCACTTGCGTATACATCGTATATATTCAATAAATTCATAGTAGATATCGTTCACAACGGTATCCGATGCTGACTGATAGATCGCTCGGTAAGAACGAACTTTATACGGTGAAACGACCGTGAAACAACTGTCAAGCGACCGTGCTGCGACCGTGCTTTCACCGTGCTGCTGAAACCGCCAGGGCAAGCTGAAACTTTTGTAAGCCAGACACAAATAAAATTATTTCAACCCTTTCAAGAATGCTTACAAACAGCGCTATGAGTTTTATAGAATAATTTGACTGAAGTTTTGAATTTCCATTAAGAAATCCTTATGCATATATCTTGTGTTGTTGCAAACTGTGAATACCTCAAAAAAATTTCATACTAATCTTATCTGTTCTCCACATCTCCACATGCATCAAAAAGTAATTAAAAAATGAATTACTTGAAATAATACAATGAATCGAAATTTTGATAGCGAACATTTTATTCATTCATTCTCTGATCATAAAAAACTTCAAGATTTCTCATTATTTGAATATATCTCCAATAAATTCTTAATCTAAGAACATTATTTCAAGAACGGGTATTATGAAGGCGTACTAGCATATTTAAAAAGATAAATGATTATAGAATTTCTAATTGCATTTAATTTAAAGAAGTTATAATTTTTAACTTTTTATGAACACGTTATGATCATAACACTAATTTAATATATTTTTATAATAAAAAAGAAGGTAAATAAATTGATTATTCAGTTGATATAAATTCATATTTACAAATATGGTTGTTTTGAAAATTCTTTAAATCAATAACATTACAGAATTTATATCAATTTATTTATTCAAGAAAAAATAAATACATAGAGGTGTTTTTTTTCTTTTAGAAGAAAATAACAAAAAAGGTCTGTCAGAATTTACCCTACACAAATTAACAGAAACTCTTCATTACATAGAAGTGAAATAGTTAATATGATGTCAATAATTAGTTCATTTTTCTTATAAAATCTTCTAATGAGCAATAACAATCACCGGATGCAGTGGCGTAAAATAACTTCACTCAACCAAAGTTAAATTATGATGCACTTCGGTAATCATTAAAAATGCGTTATGCTGTACGATCATCTAATATGTTCTTATCATTTCGTTCTTTTTTACTATAATATATTCAGAAAGTTTACATGCAGCCCACAAGGTAAATATAAAATCTTGGTATGTAAACTTTTCAATTTTCAATGAAAAATATTGTATGTGTACAGCATACTATTAATTTTGAAAGTATTTTCTACGACAAGTACTTAGTCAAAAATTGCCATTGAAATAATTAATATTTGATCTGATACTAATTATTCTTCGTTTTTATACATGAATTATACCGTTTAGTTAGAGACATTGAAATAATTTTATGTAATTTTTAAAATTCAAAGTAAACTTTTTTTTAAATAACTTATACAGAAGTTAACAGCTATCCAACCATAACTGAAAAAAAAAGTTAATTTTTATCAAGTAAATATTAACTTAGTTTAATCGATTATAGTATCAGTTGGATATTTATTATTATTATTAAGTATTAATAATTATAATTAAGTATTTTAAATATGTACTGAAGTTATTTTGATTTTGTTTGACATAAATTTTTTAAACGAAAATATATCGAATCGAGACAATTTTTCTCCGAAAATTATGAAAATATTACGACAGTTGATTTTAAATAAACTTTTTTTCCATTCGGGAACTCGAACATTCCTGTCTAATTCATAATGAAATAGATTATTACTACATAAAATGTCAAAAAACACTTCATGTGTAATTCTGTCTATTAAAAGTGTTTTTCTTTTGTTTTATAAAACATGTAAATTGTATATCATGTATATTTATTTATTGTTGTTATGTTGGCAATTTGTTAATATAACGGTAATTTATGATATGCATCAATCGATGATCTCATTCGTTTGTAAAAAATAATATAATTATTAATGAATCTAACGTATATTTTACGTACTATGTACTGATATTAGATATACTGGACTTGTTCGAAAATATAATGGCCATTATAACAAGACAGTCAACATAAATACATTTATAATAATAAAAATACAAAATAGATACTTGTTTTTGTACTAGTAATACTATGATGTAAGAAAATGAAAGAATTCAAGAATGTATATTTTAACTATGGTTTTTTTATGCTTTAAAATAAGATTATACAGAAAAAAGAAACAAGTTGAAAATGGTATTATACTAAATATAATCCCAGAAGACAGACAAATAAAAAAAATGAGAAAAGGAAGCAGAGAATGAGTGCGGGCGGTATAGTAGGAGATGTTTTATATTGGATACAGACGTTTTTCCCCTCCTTGGCTCCTTTTTTTTTTAATCGAACTTCTCTGATCTCCTCCCCACTATCCGTCCTTGCCCGAAATCTCATCATTAAATATATATTTTTTATATTATTTTTTTTTTGTGTTATCACTCCATTTCAGGACTAAGAATATATTCTAATTTAGTATTAAAGCTAAAATTAGAAATAATGAAATATGATTATGTTAATGAGTCTAAAGTAACAATCACCTGGTTCTGCGAGCACTTGTAAAGATCCTAATGTGAAAGATAACGTAAATCCAATAAAGTACACGCAGCTTAACGAGCAATAACGTTCACACGCCATATTCCAAAACTAGGGGCCGATAAACTGCCGCTTCTTCGCGACTTTATGTCCCTCGACCCCTTAAAAAGATTTTGTTCTTGTTTTATTTTTCAGTGTCTTTAGAAGCTTGACGTCCTTCGATTCACTTCAACGAGGTCACGTTTTTGGCGCCTATAAACGATCACCAGGTTAATAAGCACTTTTCTTATTTCACAACTTTTTTACCCTATTTCATTAAATAAAAGATATACGCTTATCTAGTCGAATATAAAATATACATACAACAATTAATCAAATTTAATGATCAATAAATAAATTAACGAAAATTAAAATTTTAGTATTATAACTGAACACAATTGAATATTCAAACGGTACCAAAAAAATATAATTTAAACAATCCTTTACTCAAAACATGACAACTTTCAATGGGACTGACCTTAGGTATGGAATACTCTTTGTGACTGACTTCACTCTTTGTGTTGATTGCTTTTATATTTTTTAGAGTTGGGGGACCAAGAGTTTTCATTTTCTTCAGTATCTAGATTATTCGACCTAGGTATGTACTTATATATACGCATATCTAGATAAAAGAAAGGATAAATTCAGTGTAGTAGTGTTATGACGCGCCATCTAGATTAGCCCGGACAGTAGGTATGTCAGATATCTATTTTAATACTTGCTAACAGCCGAGACCAGTGATTGCAAATTTGCAAATTCAATCGGCTTAGCGAAACGAATGGAAATTTTGAAAAAACGTTTTTAGAGATAATAGATAATTTAATAAACTATTTTACCACAAAGCGTTTTTTTCAAAAATTTCATTCGTTTCGTGAAACCAATCGAAACTGCAATTGCTCTGCTGTTGGGAGTGCGACAGAGATAGTTCCGTTGAACTCTGTGAGAGCAAAGCGAGAAAAAGATGGTTTCACCTGTTATTAACAAAAATAAAAATCTAATTTTTATAAAATTTTTTTCGAAAATAACATTTCAAGGCCAAAAAAATGACCCCATAACTTTAAGATTGTGATGAGTTTATCACAAGTTATTAATTTTTTAGACTTGACATATACCACTATTTTTTTTAAATTTCTTTTTTTGTAGAAAATTAATTTTTTTCAAGTTTTTTAGTTATTTTATTTCCGTAAATTCAGCAATTTAGGATGTATAGTAAAAAAAAAAAAAAAAAAATTATTTAGAAAAATTAGATGTAGTGACCCGTAAATCTTTCAGATGCAGAATACAGTTACGTCACAGAAAGTAATTTTCAATAAGCCTTAGATAAGAATAGATTGAATAATAAAAAAATTAGGAGAACGGTTGACCCTAAAGGCCATCCCTGCAACTTCCCACTAATTCCATATCTAAGCGCTTAAAATTGCACTTATCACGTTTTTGAGTTCTTCGAGCTCAAAAATATAATTTATATGTTATTTTGAGCTTTCCAAGCTCAAAGAGTTCGCTGTTCTAAGCTTTTGAGCTCGAAGAGCTCAAGAGTCTGATAGTAGTTTAATAAAACACTATTTTTTGAATTTTCAAACCGCAATAAATTTTGAATAAATCAATCGATTTTCGCGCGGTTTACGGCATTTTCAATTTTTTCGACAACGATATCTCACGCACGAATTAACCGATTTTGACCGGACTGGTAGCGATCGACGTGGTTTTTTGACGATGAGAGCTGATTAGTTTTTAGAATCGATCGGTTTAGCTGTTCAGAAGATATTTCAAAAAAACAAATTTTTGGAAATTTAATTTTTGAGATTTCTCAAAATTTATTAACTCGAATTCTTTGAACTAGTATCAGAAATCTAACGGCAACGGAACTCTTTGGAACGCTGCTTATTTCGATTGAATCGGATAAGCCGTTCAAAAATTATGAGAGAAACACACACACACACGACACAGAGTGATGTCCTTGTGAATATATAACCAGAATAGCTCCCTCGAACTTTAGAATGTAGAGAAACTGAGAACTCGATTTTCCAAAATCAGGGCGGAACTAAGAACTTTCCAATTTTTAAAAGTCATAGATTTGATTTGATTTTCTCAGCAACAAATTGAAAAAAAAAAAAAAAAAAAAAAAAAAAAAAACAGTATTCACGAGTATTTTGAACTTTTTATTAATAAATTTTCCTACGTAATTACATATTTCGGCACATTATTCAATTCATCAGTTTTTGAAAGCCAATCAATACCGAAATTAGAGCCACGTTGCGAGTTTTTTCAAGCTCATTTTTTTCTTTAATCATTTCAAATCTTTTAGCATCTCGCAAAATTTTCTTTTGACGATCTCGTACGTATAATGCAAATTTTCGATGTCTTTGCCTCATAACAAGTAACATTTCTCCATCATTACCAGCTGGAATAATACCCGATTCTCTGATATAACGAATTACTTCAGCCCAAACTTGACCTTGAACAAATCTAAAAAACTGGTCCACAACGCAAAATGTTATAGAATCTTCTATTGATACATTACATAATAAAATTTTATAATACTCGCGCGATTTTTCACACAATTGTGAATTATTTAGTAGTATTTTCCTAATACTATAGACTTTTGGTCTAATAAAACCAAACATTGTAGTGATTGCAGGACTATAATCATTATTAATTTTTAAATGAAAACTCTCATGCCATTGATTTGTCCCCATTAGAGGTAATTCAACATCTATAAAACTCCGAACAATGTGAGACAGAAAATTATGCACTTAAGAGAAGTAAAGGAATAATTTACCTGCAATACATCCGTTTTCGGTTCTTTTAACTCCAATTCGACTTTCTTCATCTTTCCACACCCTAATTAACAAAGATATTAAAGTATTCGTCTTATCAGTACTTCTCCATGTACAAATGTGAGGAATACAATGTGGATTTAAACATAAGTCTGTTAAAAGGCCCAAATAAACATTTTGTACTAAATGATTAGTTTGATCTATCAAGTCTAAAATTGAGTACAGTCCTTCCATTTCCACAAATTTTTCTATCGTCACTGAAAACTTAATTATACAACTCCAAAGACAACCTCCCACACCGATTAATAATCTGTCAATGAAATCAATAATTAATAAATTCCTTTTTAACTAGACAATAACAACTTTAATTTTTCGGTTACCTGTCGTCTGTAATAAAATGATTCTCTTTTTTGTTTAAACAATATTTTAATAATTTTAGAAGTGATACAACTATTTTGTTTCCATAAATTGATATCCCTTGGAAATTACTTGTTACGATCGTATTAAATATAATACAAATAAGTATTAATGTTTGTTTATGAAAAGTTGTTAGCCGATCAAAACAGTAAATAGTATCTGTAAATTCTTGACATGCCTAAAATTAGATTCTAATTTTTTACAAAATAGCGTAAAAATATCTTATTACTTAGAAAAGTGGGGATGACTTCTTGGAATTGGCCTAATGAACTTGAGTAAGTAAAAGTAACTATAAAACAAAGAGTTTTCACAACTTCCAATGTAGTTTTACAATTTACTTGTCCTGCCATACTTGAATGAAATATGTTTAAAAAATTTATCGCATTACTGTGAATGAACTCTTCAGGGATTTTTGGCACAAGAAACATTAATGTCCGCAACGAGTATAAAAATAAATCATTTAAATTAGACGAATCCTGAAGTTTCGTTAGATTACTTATGTTTTGATTTAAAAATTGAAGGGTTTTTTCAATCACACAGCAATTTTTAATAATCTATAAATTAATTAATTAATCAGTAAGGTAATTATGTTTGATATTTCATATTTTTAAATAATATTCACCAGCAATGAGCCGTCAAAGTAGGAGAGTTGGCAAAGAGTAGAAAATAATAGTTTCCTAAATATAAGATCTTCGTTATTTTGAATTTCTCTTCTGAATACAATTTGAAAAAATTCTTTTATAAGATCAAAGTCAACGACAGGCAAGGAAGGTAAAGCTACGAGTTTCATTAAAAGTATTGTAGCTAAATTGTTGCGAACGATTAATACTTTGTAATTCGTATCAGAATAAGTAACTACTTGTTGAAAAATATTCTTCAAAGATCTGAAATTAATTGCATAATTATGGGAATGGATGAATATGTTATTTTAATTGATTAAAAAAAAAAAAACCTTGTTGAAACTGAACAAGAAGATATTATTTCTTTTATTATATTTAATGATTGTGGAGGAAAGATTGAATTCATTAATAGTAATAAGATGTTTATTACTACAATATTTTCATTTATATTGAAACTATCTTGTTCCAATTGCACAACTATATCGATTAACGACTGTTCATCCATTCTCGAAAGAAGATGCTTCAAAATGTCAGCTTTTAACATTTTATGACCTTAAAATAATAAAAACAATAATAAAAATAAATGAAAAGAATTTGCAAGTATTATTAAATGATACGATAAAATTATTAAAATTTTATAAACTCACAACAAATCTTAGATACTGATACTAAAACATAAGTTGTATCTAAAACTTTTGTATACATTTTCGGTGGACTAATTTCTATTAACTTGACAAGAATGAATGGAAGTTCTGATTTTTCAATGGACTGACAGCAAATTTTGAATTTTAAAGCAAAATTATCGCTAAGGCTCGATCGATTTAATAATTTACTTAAAGATTTGAGAATGTTTATAACTTGTTCTTGGCATGGTAACAAAATAGTTAAATATCCTAAAACAGTAAAGTAATTTTCTAACGTTTCAGAATGCAACGAATTTTCAGAGAAACCTTCGAGTAATGGCGAATAAGCACATAAATTTATCATATCATTTAAGTGTCGTTTATATTCTGATCTTTCATTTGATTTCCACGATAAAAATTGCAACACGTCGATCACAAATGAAAGGTATTTTAATTTCTAGATATTAATTTAAGAAAAATTCTAAGTTGAACCAAAGAATAAAAATACTATTATGCTTTAATTTATAATAAACTAGAATTGTAGCAAAATAAATGAATTTATAAAAAAAAAAAAAAAAAAAAAAAATAGTAAGGATACGTATCCCTGATGCCCGATTTCTCGTAGACAACTATTAAGTAATCGATCAATCCAAATCTCATTTTCTTGAGTTATTGGATCAGATATAAGTTTGCGTAATCTTTCGATTTTGTAGCTAATGCTCTTTTTATTAATATATTCATGAGTGGATAATTTTGAAGGCACTGAGGTATCACATGGTTTATCACTTTTTTTATGATTTAGCTTTCTTGAAAAATCATGGTTGAGACTATCAATTTTTTTGGTATTCATCGTAGTAGTAATTTTTGAGCTATCTTAAAATAATGAACAATTTTTTTTTACTTATTAAAATAACAAAGTACATTTTTCGAAAATCGATAACACAATTATAATTACTTCAAAATAAAATTTGTTATTAAAAAACTACCTTTTAACCTACCCAAGTTTTGCCATTTCTGAATATCAATCAATTATTTATAACAAAATAACCACAGCAACTGGGTTTCAAACATCTATAACGAATAGCAACTATTTTCTCAAACGTTTAGTATTGATAAATTGATAATATTTTTACTTTATGAAAATATTTTAGAGAATTAACTTCTACTCAACATTTGAATTTCACATTCTTACAAACATAATGGATGTCTGATCATTTAAAATAGCTTATTGATGATATGATTGCACTTTTATAAGTGAATAAATTGATTAACAGCTAACTTTCAATTGTTTTATGATTTACGTTGTTAGCAAAAATATTTAAAACAGTCAAACATTTGAATATGGAACGTAATTCCACAATAATTTTAAAATAAGTTTTCCTAATTTCTTAATTATGTAAAAGGCTCATGCGATTCAGATATCGTGAAAATTTACATATTAATAACTTTATACATTACTAACATCAGGATAAGGTAAGATTTTAATTATTAATTGGCTAAAATCAACACTAACAATTTAAATTATCAAATAAATGTTTTAATGTTTATTTTTAACTTTACTTATGACAGTAGAGAAGAGTTTGTATTTTTTTCAATTACAAAAGTTCTTAAAAATGTTATTTTCTTTTTAAATCTTATTTATCAACTTACAATTGATTAATTTTTATTGGTGGAAAAATTAATACTAACGTCGACCTCGACCTCTTCCACGGCCTCCACGACCTCCACGAGCTCCACGGCCACCACGACCACGACCTCTGGTTGCGCCTCTTGCAGCTTCCTTCTTTTTTGCTTTAGCTTTTGGAGTGTCATCAATAAGTAGAGTTTCCAATGGCAATGAATCAGGTAAAATATAATACCTAATGTTATTGCCTCTCAAACTTAACGTATCTAACTGCTGAGGTTCACGATTTTTGATTGTCATTTTAACTGTTTTTAAATGGGTATTCATTGCCACATCTACACCTATAATAACAAAAATTGAATTTTTTCAAGTAAATAATTTGTAGTTATTTACAAAGACATAAATAAGGTGAATATTTTGTTGTGGACTTAATGAATTTACCATAAGCGGTTTTACCAAGCCAAAAACTGTATTAATATATTTACTAAAATAGTATTTTTGTAAAATTAATGGTCTATTGTTATTAAAATTTTGAATTACAATTTTTACAAACTAATAATACGATTAAAATTTTAAATTTTAATTCAGCAGTTTAAATTGTTGATAAATTTATTCTCCGTGTCTCAAGTATTCAAATTTTAATTGCGATTATTTTTTTAATAAAATAATTTAAATACTAAAAATAGTTTTATAACAGAAGTAGTGTTAAGATTATTATATTTTTTTTTTAAATTAAAGTTCTTTTAAAATCTAAATAATAAATAATATTACATTTTTTACTTGTGTAATCATTATGGAATATTGATGGCCGAGATATCAAATTGATTTTCTTAAAAGAAAATTACTTAACTCTAAATTAATAAAAAAATGAGAATTTTATTTTTGTTTGTTTTTCTGAAAAAATTTCCAGTGTTTGGGTAGACATGTTTTAGTAAATTCTGACTGTCTAAAGCGATACTTGGTGTATTAGTTCGAGAGTAGTAAATATGTTTTTCGAATAAATTAAAGATTTTTGCACTCTCAATTCTAATAGATTTGTTTTTCGTAAAATATATATGCTAACTTCAACATTCGCATAATGGTTTTGCTACAAGAATGAGGTATAATGAAAGCGGATAATACATACCAGTAATTGTGCCATGAACTTGTGTACCATTTTTTAATTCTATCGTGACAGTCTCATGACTGAGTTTCATTAGGAATCTAAAAGAGAAAGATTTTATTAATTACATATTTATTTTTTAAATTATTTAGTACAAAATTTAAGTTAGGTTAGAATGCATGTAGTTATTGGTATTGAATTGCTTTTACTATAAAAGTTCTACTAGTTTCATTTATTAAAACGTGAATTTTGGAGTTTTTTACATTTTAAAAAAAAGTTGATAATTACCTTACTAGCTTCATTTTATGTTTGTTATAATTATATTTTTGAACTTTTGTACAAAAAAATACACCGGCAAAATAACTATGCTATTTGTAAGTAAACATAAAACGTGAGGAAACGTCGAAACGTCGATAGTATACACCAATTCAAAATTGTCACTACTGTCATATTCTATTGAGCGTCATAAAAAATCATGAAAACTGATAAAAATTCTGAAAGTAAAAAGTTGTACATATATATATAAATATATATTAAAATAAAAATTTACAATCACTGGCGAGAAATTAATAACTTGGAGTTTTTCTCAAAATTAAAATTAGATTTTTAAAATTAAATTTAATAAAAATATCGTGAAAAGTGAAAATGCCGGTATATTATTAACTGATAGTTACAAAGATCATCTCATCAAATACTTGTAAAATCAGCACTCCTGCTGATCCTAATAAGTTGTTATTAATTTATTTAACTAAAAAAGAAAATTGCATCTGAAACTTTTACAGGATGAGATTTATTATTTAAACTTTCATAATTTGATGAAACTTCAACATCTAATATAATTTATGTGATCTTCCCCTATATGTGCTATGTTGCCGCTAAATCCTACTTCAGAAAAACGGATCGATGTGTAAACAACAAATAATAAATATAAATGATGCAAGCCTATGTGCAGGTGTTTTTGAATATTAAGAATAAAAAATATTGATTTATTTTTTTATAATTTGTTAACAGGAGTTCAACTGATTTTTTCATTTTCTATGACCCACAATAGATAGAGCTAACATCTCTGAACAGTATTACATATTAATCATATTAAATCAGACAGAAAAAAACTAAAACATGTAATTTTTTAAATGGAAATTATTTGTCGGTAATAAAAATTTATTCATTAATAACAGTTTAATCAAGCTATAATCTATATACAACGACCAAACTTCAATTATTTTAGTGAAGAAATTTATAAAAATTTTTCAAAAATATCCAAGCGTCAGTGTGAAGTTGCACCTTAACGACAGACAACATCTGTGTGTCGCATATTATGTGTGTATGTACACCATTGTCACATAATCGCTGAGTTTTTTTAGATTTAATAACTGTAAAAAAATAGTATCAGTATAAAAAAAAAAAAAAAAAAACAAACAAAAACAAAAAAAAAACAGCTTGTTAAAACACTAAAAAAAATATAGTCGTTGATTTCACCAAATTTTTTTCTGTTTCAATTGGTGAACGACGATTTTAAATTTACATAGAAAGAAATAAATCGGTGGAAAATCCCCTTTAAAATGGTTAGAAATTTGTAACTTACCAATTAGTAATGATAGCAATTTTTGATATTAATTCACCTTAAATGTGTTGTTGAGTATTTAACTAAAAATACTTGATTTATTTCTGTTCGTGAGATTTTGGATAAAATTACTGAAAAAATCCTGAAGCAGATTCTCTTGAACTTTCAGTACGTGCGTTATCAGTATGCTTTTTGAAAGTTCCATTAAACCGCTATAGGTCGATAAATAATTAGACAGAGTAGTGTAAGAGAGCAAAGACAAGTGTCGCGTAAACTTGAAAACATAGCTTACACATATGATGCTTTGAACTTGAAGATAAATATTCGTTTAGATTCACATTTAACTATAAGAATAAAGTAAAGAAATCTATAGTTATAGTTTTTTAATCCCACAATGGATTCTTTGGCTAATTATTGTAGTGATGGAGAAAATAGTAACAATTCAGGTGACGCTCAAGTAAGTTGGTTTTATTTGGTTGAGTATTCATAGTTGTGCATTCATTAACTGTAAATAAAAATAATATTTTTTACGAAGTGCTAATTTTTTATTAAAAACTATTTCAGATGTCAAATGAAAAGAAGTGTAGTACCCGCGAGAAGAAATCCAGCGATGTCAATTACGATCCAGTTCAAATGGATATGAGTGAGGTATATAAAAATGCATGTTAAAGAATTAATTAATGACTTAGTTTTAAAATAGATGTACGATAGGAAAATTTTAGGATATTTGCAATTACCGCATAGCATAGGTAATAAACAGGGTTCTGTGTTTAAAATCATACGAGGTTATGTTTAGAATTCTTGTTTACTATATAATTTCAATATTTCATTAATAAACTTATTGAAAATCATGAAAATTGATCGGTGCTGATATTTATAAAACATGACCTCGTCGTAATCAATATAAGATCTTAATGAACTTAGCTAGAATATTAGTTACACAAATGTTTATTAAATAAGTGGGAATGGTGTCATTTCGTGAAAGAATATTAACACGTAGCTCTGTTGACAATACATGACACAATATCTCCACACCTCGGCAAGGTCAATGCTGTACAAGAGTACCGAGTCTACCCCCAAGTCTCTTAATGAAGACATAGGTGAGTAGTGGAAATCTGCCAAAAGGTAAAAAAGTGTGAAAGATCGATAGGAATTAAAACAAAAAACTGGTTTATTTGGAAAAGCTTTGGTATCTTTGTTAGTTATAAAAAAAATAAAATTATTCTGTTAATTTTTTAAATGAATAAACAAAATATATATATATATATATATATTTGGGAAATATTGACTAACAAATGTAAATGTGTTCCTTCATATAAATCCAGTTAAAAATAATCGACAACTTGGTTTTGGGTTATTTTAATTTACAAATATTTTATTTTTCATTAAATTTATTTGAAAATTTTTTAATTATTTATTTTTTTACTTAGGAAAGTAACAACAATAATTCTTCGGATGACTCGGAAAGTGATAACAGAACTCGTAGTCCAACGATATTGAATCACCAAACGTCGAGTGCTGTAAAGTCAGATTCTACACGTTCTCATCGATCTCCCTCAGACCAGAGGTATGCTGGTTTGGTTTTTTCTCAATTATAATAAAAGCGTTATGAAGCGTTTTTTTTTTTTTAACTTTTTTTTTTTATTTTATAATTGATATTTCGCGTCAAAAATAAATATAAGATTAATTATTCAATATAATTTGATTTATAGCTTTAAAATTTTCAAAAGTTTTAAATTTGCTGTCAGTATAATATTTTTTAATCATCAAAATATGATTAAAAAAGATACTAATACTATTTTAAATTAAAGATGCTTTCAGTTCAATTTTTTTGTGATAACAAAAAGTGTTAAAATTTAAGTAGTATTAGTAATAACATTCAAATATTTAATGGTAGTGTTCTGATTGTACGATTTCAAAAGCAAAAATACTTTAATTTTTAATTTTCAGTTATCTTTTCTAATTAAAAAAAAAAAATAGTCGTATGAATTTATCGTAAGTTTTTCGAAAATTCCACAAAATAAGACTAATTAAATTTTAAGTAAAAAATGAACTAAAATTTAATTATAGCATATTTCGTAATTCATAATTTCAAGTATTATAAATAGTAAGACATAATATTTAATTTATGTGTTAAATTATAATTACTAACACATTTATTTAATATAAAATTTAATGACATTCAAGTATATAAATAAACAGTATTGAGATTCATGGATACATTTCAATTCTTTTAATTACATTTAAATATCTGTGAATTATAATCTATAATTAATATTAAAACAAATAAATATGCGGCTCATTCTTAAATTGTCATGATTATTTGCAAACAAATAGTAATCGTTCCATGAGTCGATTAATAATATGAATCTGTGTGGTATACCCCTGCAGAACGTAATCATTTTACAGACGTGCAGATCATGACAGTTACAAATCAAGTTCTCAAGGGGACCTCAAGCGCAGCAATAATAAAAATTATCGTACACGAAGCTCAGAAGAAAGATGTCACCGATCGTCAAGTGATAGAAAACATCGTGATTCAGATTATAAAGATTCTAAAAAATCTCGAGATGATAATAGAAGAAGACATCACGATGAAGATCGTAAAAGAATACTATACAGGCGATCTAAATATAGAGATCGGGACCAAAGGCATTCTAGAAGTGACCGGACAAAAGACCGTTATCGGGACGAACATTCATCATATCAAAAAGACAAAGACCGTCCGAGGTCTCGATCAAAATCAAAAGATCGTTCTTCATTACCTTCCCGATCATTAAACTATCGCGAAGAAAAAGGAAGAAGTAAATTAGCACAATTAGAAAAACTTGGCATAGAATTGAAAACTCCTGAATGTACAGCAAGTAATCCAAATGCTCATAATGAACAAAGTTTCTATAATCCTTTAACAACTGCAACTCAGGGAAAATATGCAGAACAAATTCAAAAAAGGAAACTTTTGTGGGCTAATAAGGTAAGATTTTTGTTTAATTTATTTCTTATATTACTTTTATTTAATCTACCCTTATTGCTAATCTATTGAAATTTTCAATATATAGTCAAAGCAAGAAGAAGGTAAAGCTACCCCTGCAGTAAGTTCCAATACATGGATGGGAACGACATTTACTCATGATCAAGATGGAAAGCTTTCAGCTAAATTTAAAAGATTAATGGGTATAAAAAATGAAGTACTCATTGCACCAACGCCGGGACAAAAGCCAGAGATTTTAAAGAAACAGGAAGAAATGTTCAATAATATGGAACAACAATATGAAGTAGCTCGCGCAACAACACATACTCAACGAGGGGTTGGACTCGGTTATGCTAGTAGCGGTTATCAATTTCCTAGATAGTTTGCTTTATTTTTTCTTAAGTTTTTGCAGTTTTTTTCATATTTCCAAACTAAGTGAGAAAGCATACTTATTTCCAATTAATATAATAAAAATTAAGTAATTTTCGATCATTTTATAATTTTTATGGAAATATGATGTGTTCATAAATTATTTGATGGATAAGATTATCAACTCTTTATAGAGTTGAGAGTATTTCTATTGATGTAATAGTGAAGGACGTCTATCTGAGTAGAGAATTTCACATAAAATTATCTGAAAATTATTTTTTCCAACACATGAGTTATTTGACTTATAATGATACTCGTTGATAGTTCTTCGTAAAACTTGGATTTTTGTGAAATTATTGCCAATAATAATTTTAACGACATTTGTTTTTCTTGTGTGTAAGAATTCATTTTTATTAATGTAATGAATAAATAATAAATAATCTATTGTATTCATTGTTTCCACAGTAATTCTATTCTAAAAGTTATACCTCACATTTATTGAAATATAAAAATAATAAGCAATACAATTTTACATTAAAAATATAGTAAAGTAATTTAAAAAAATCTTTTTTTTTTTTTTTTTTTTTAAGATTATGTTAAATTATCTAATTAAAATTGAAACATTTTTTAGTGCTAATTTAACATTGTTTCCCAATTTTGTTTTAATGTTATTAGCTAATTCCTTTTCTTAGTTTAGAGATTACTATGAAATAATTTTTTTAAATATTTGAATAATCCTATAAGAAGCTGATCTTAAGTTGCTAACAAGTAAATTCGTTTAAATAAATTAATACTTCAATAGCATTTTTTTTAAATTTAGCGCTCTTCATTTTAGTTATTAAAATGACCCACAGAGTGCGACAAAATCTGTTGTTTTCATCATAACCTTTCTGATTGGTCATAAGAAGATCCTTACAATATGGCTGGATGTAATTTAAATTGAGCGTGCTAACGTCTTTGGTGAAACCGGTGAGACAAGAAAGCATACGGATAACGACAGCTGCAAGTTTGTGATAGCTATTGCACGTAGTCTATATAAAAATATAAAGCATCAACATTTTTTTAGTATTTATTGAAGTTGTGGCCTTTTTAGGCCTTTTTAATAATATTAATAATGGATAATTACTTGAAAATTGAAAAAATTGGTGAAGGTAAGGATTTTTTGCCACTAATTTATATATGATATCATAAATTTTAGTTTCCACGCTTTGTGACCTATATACAATTGAATTGATGTTTATAATATTATAATTTAGATTTTATTTTATTCAAGAGAAGCTGTTTTGTTTTTATTAAATCTAATAATATTTTCTCTTTTATTTTATACATTCATTCAAACATCAACAACATTGACATTTTTATTGATCGAGGTTGGATTTTCATCAATCAAAGATCCACTGCACCCGTTTTACAATTTATTTGATTAAGATAATTTATACATTGTAGCCCAAATTGTATAATCTCAAAGTGAAAATTCTGTTAAAAATATTGTCATTAATTAATCATGATTGAAAATGTTTACGAATTTAAAAATTTTACTATTATCAGCATCAATAATTCTGTAGCTTGAGCATTTTTTTTTAAGTACTTAATTTACAAAAAAAAAATTTTTGATACTAGAAATAGCAAGTACTCTACTATTTAATAGAACAAATAATTATTAAAAAAAAAGACGCATATTAAAAATTTGAAGTATCTCTAAACTCGATTTTAAGATTTTTTTTTTAATTATAAATATTTATTGTTCAACAGGTACTTATGGCGTTGTTTACAAAGGTAAACATAAAAAGACTGGGGAAATAGTAGCAATGAAAAAAATTCGCCTGGAAAGCGACGATGAAGGAATTCCATCAACAGCAATTAGAGAAATATCATTGTTGAAAGAATTAAAACACCCAAATATTGTTGGTTTGCTCGATGTACTTATGGAAGAATCCAGACTTTATCTCATTTTCGAATACCTTACAATGGACTTGAAGAAATATATGGATACTTTAGGAAGTGGAAAGCTCATGGATCCTGTCATGGTCAAATCTTATCTTCACCAGGTAAATAAATAAATATATTTATTTATTAACCCGGGTGTTCAATTAATATTCTAATAAATTTCTTTTATTACAGATCACAACAGCAATATTATTTTGTCATACTCGTCGAGTTTTACATCGTGATTTAAAGCCACAAAATTTACTCATTGATAATAAAGGAGGAATCAAAGTTGCTGATTTTGGATTGGGAAGAGCTTTTGGAATACCAGTACGTGTTTACACTCATGAAGTAGTCACTCTATGGTATAGAGCTCCAGAAATTCTTCTTGGAACTACTAGATACACATGTGCCATTGATGTTTGGAGTATCGGATGTATATTTGCTGAAATGTCAACAAAGAAACCATTGTTCCAAGGGGACAGTGAAATAGATCAACTTTTCCGAATTTTCCGGTAAGAATTATTTATTTTTAGTTAGCCCATTGATCAAATAAATCAACACGGTCCATAATTATTTTTAAATGTACTTTCGACATCAATTTGGTACTGATAGACTGGTATCAAATATAATATAGAAATGCTGAATTTGAGATTTAAAAAAAAATTTTTTTTAGCCACGAAAAAGATGTGGTTTATATATAAAATTAAAAACATTTGTTTTATTTAAATATGAATTTTTCCAATTAGCCTTTTAATAATATTCAATTTTTTAGTGTTTTGAAAACTCCAACAGAAGAAAACTGGCCTGGAGTTACTCAGCTTTCTGATTACAAAGCAACTTTTCCTAATTGGACATCTAACAACTTGGCTAATCATGTATCAACCCTTGATGAACAGGGCTTAAATTTACTTCAAGCAATGTTAATATATAATCCAGAACGTAGAATTTCAGCGCGTTCTATATTACAACATCCTTATTTCGATGGTTTCGACTCCAAAAAATCTTGTGTATAATTTAGAGTACAATTATAAGTTTTTAGATTTACAATTCTTATGCATATATATATTTTCGTCTTTAATATGTTAATTTATTATAATAAGGTATTTTTAATGTTCGAAAATCGGAAATCCTTTGTTTATTCATTAGTTCCATTCAATAATCATTTAATCCATTGAATTAGCTCAATTTGTATTAATGGATTATAAGTCATTTTTTTGACAAAATTAATATTGAAGAACTTTTTCCCCCCTTTTTTTTTTTTTTACTTTTTTTACCTACGAATCGCTTAAAATATTTTTCACCATATCATATTGAAAATTAACTCGTTAATATTATACTTATTTTTATAAATAAATTATTTTTAATTACAGTATTAATAATGTTAATTATTATTTACATCTAGTCATTTAAATCCATTACAGTTTACATTCACTGTAAGTACGTCGTTGGCATCGCGGTTTACGACCACTTCCAGCGCCTCCCTTCCATAAGAAATGACGGTGGCTAATTTGCATAAAACAATAAAAATAAATAAGTTGGTGTGATATTGTCACCAACACAGCCCAAGCGGCACAAATTTTTGTTTGTTAATATTTTGTTGAATTTAAGTTGACGATTATTAATTTTTTAACTTCTTGTTGAGTGAAATCTATCAAAAAGTTAACATTTTTTTTTGTGACGCTTGGGAGTCATTGAATTGTTTCGTAGTAATTAATACCATTCTGGTGGATAACAATAACCAACTGATTTACTTTTCTGTTGATTTCTTCTTGACATTCTGAGGTAACTTCTTCCTTTCATATTTTTTCCATGATTGTTGTCTTTGCTTTGGTCCCCGTTGTTGTTGTTGTTGTTGTTGTTGCTGCTGCTACTTGTTTTGACTTATTTTTATTATTGACTACTAGTCCTTCCCGATTATTTCTAATTGATGATTTTACTCCTTTATTTGTACTAATTAAATACATTTTTTAGCCGAATTTAAGTCTCGATTGATAGACATTTTACTTTATTCTCTTCTTGTATACACATGACTACTCTTTTTTTAGGATTATCTTCTAAACGTTGAAATTTACCATTGGCCAGACAATTTGAACAAGCTCGTAAAGTATTGTACTTTTGATGTTTAAATTTACGACCAGAGAAATGAGCACGCCCCATAAATTTGTACCCAGTACCATGAATTATAGTTACAGGTTTTAGTTTTTCCCAAATGCATTTTTAACTGATTTTTCTACTAACAATTTTACGTTGTTTTTTTTTGCATTGTATAATAACATTAAAAACTTCTCTTGTTATTGAAGTTATTTCTTCTTTTTCTCCTGGGGTTGGACTTTTTCTTTGGTATGATCCTGTAGCTCTTAAGCATGATTCTCTCTTAGTTTCTAAATTTTTTTTATTTACTTTTTTAACACTTTTTATTTTTACGTGCTTTATTACGAGCTCGTCTTTTATCAGATAAAACATTTGGTCATTGACATTCTTTACTTTTATCTTTTAATTAACTTTTCTTTGCTTTATGGCTCTCATGACATTTTTCATTTTTTCCTCGTTGACTTTCTTTCCTTTTCTTTTCTTTTTTTTCCTATGTTTAAGCTAGTGATGCATATTCAGTTAGTATTATTTCTCTAACAACTCTATGCAAATCTTTTGCAGTTTTAAATCATTTGTCGTGTTTACTACGTTTCAATATTGGACGATATTCGTACGGTTTTTGCATAAAATTCATGCATTTTAATCGGTATTGTGTGTAATCTATAGATTTAGATTAAACTTTGAAGAGAGGTTTATAATCACTATCACTTTTATTTTTTTTTTTTCCTTTTTTTGTTCTCACGTAATAATCTCTTTTCATCTCACTGCGTTTATATTCCGAGATGTAATAGAACATTCTGTTTGAAGGTAGTACCTTGAACAGTCAGTACCATCATTTTCATATCCTGCAAAAGCTGTACTATTACTCGGATCACCACCCATATAGCTTACATTTTTTTTACTGTAATAATTTTATCGTCATTTTCACCATTAACTTTTTCAATTTCTTCAATTTCATATCCATTAACTTTGTAATCACGTGGATTACGATTGAACCACTTGTTCCATAATACTTATTCATGAAATTTTTGATACCTTGCTGTCCATTTTTATTTAGTTGATTATCTTTATTAAATTTCATCGATATCGAATGTGGATAGGTTTTTGTTTACCGCAACCAGCTCAAATTTTTTTTTCCACGCCGAATTTTTCTTTTAATTTCTCCTTACTGCCTTCCAGTCAATTTTATATTTATTAAACGTTTCTTTGAAATAACCCAGGTGGAAAAAATATTATAATGATTTGCACATTATAATGTCATTATAATGCGTGTCAAAAATATTTATTTTTCCGAAATTTCCCATCAAAAATTTAAAAAATACCAAAAACTCTGCGTTAAGATAATTAGGTTTGAGCTGGAAACAGTCAAAACGAGAAAGGTTTATTATGATAACTTCAAAATAAAATTTTATGAAAGATTGGGACCTCAACACCAGATTTTTTTTTATAAAATATAATATTTATTTGTACGAAATGAATTATTTAATTTTTTGAATACACAGCCGCCTTTGGGAAAGAACGAGCTTGGAAGAAGGTAGACGATCAAACCATAAAGCAAAGTCTCCGAAATAAATTGCTAGAGTATAGAGACTAATAATAAGTTTCAGATAAAAAATTATTATTAAAAAATCTTTAAATTATTGTTCTTTTTCTTGTTTTCCAATAAACAGTTATGAAAATTCAAGACGATATAATAATAATAATAATTATTGATTAATAAATTAATTTAGCTCAAATTTCAGCGTTTCGAGGTCAAGAAAAAATATTTTGGCGCAGTGTTCCCGAATCGTTGTACAACTTTTTTGCGAAATTTGAGTAAACCTCTTTTGATGCAATCGTTTAAGTAAAACTTATTGAAAAAACGTCTTAGTGCTGAGTTCCTGATCCTTCAGAAAATTTTATTTTAAAGTTATCAATTGACCTCTCTTGCTATGACTGTTTCCAGCTTAAATCTTATTAATTATCTTACATCAGAGTTTCTGGTATTTTTTATTTATTTTATTAGAAATTTTGGAAAAATAAATATTTTTGACACGCATTATAACGACATTATAATGATATTATAAAGGGCAAATCATTATAATGACATTATAATATTTTTCCACCTGGGAAATCAAAGATTCAACACGTTTCATAAGTTCCTTAAAATTTGACGAATGATATATTTGATGATGTAGACTGTAACTCCACTGTGGAAATATTTCAAATGATTTAACTTCTTGATCGTCGTACACTTTTTGAATTTCTAGAAAGTATGGCAATTTTATGTACTAAAAACAGCGTCAACAAATTATTTAGTTTTTTTTACGTACTTTCCTAAAGATATGAAGATAAGACTATGAAGTTATCTTAAACGTTTTTTTTTTGGATTTTCGGAACAAAAAGAATGTTTCTCGATGATCATCATCTATGATTTTTTTCTACCAGAAACTTTGACATTTTTAGAATTTCTCAAATTTTGTCAGAATGGTCTTCTTTTGATTTCTATTTTAAGGTAGATTTTACCTTCATTAGAAAAAGTAATTTGAAACGATTGACTATGTAAACTATCTAGAAGAGGAGAAATTCAAAAGTATTAATAGTTTATATAATTATTATTTTTATCAACTGAATTTTATATACAATAGTATTAATAGTATTTTATATTGTATAGTATTAATAGTATTCACATGTATTGAAAAAGATTCAAATTTTGTTATTTCCAACATATATTTTCCGAGATATCTTTTAATTTTTTTTTCAGTCAGGGTACAGAAATCTATCTATGGCATTCATCCTTATGATGGAATTTTTAATTAATTTTGCTGTTATATGTCTTAATTAGTCAAGTAGGTTTTAAAAATTTATATATATATATATAAATATAAGTATACATAATATAATCGCATCCTTGTCATCAGGGTAGCACCTATAATTCTTAATCGATCTTTATAAAATTTAGGGTACTTATTCGATAAGTGATTACCTTGGACGAGTTTAAATATAAACAAAGTCAGTTAATTAGTTTATAATGGTAGCCATTTACAATTTTAAAACCATATGCAAAATTTAAAAAAAAAGCTTTCGAAGTTTTCACTTTTGGATTTTTCTAACTTTTTTTTTTTTTTTTTTTTGATAACTAAAATGTTTTTTTAAATCATTGGTATAAGTTCAAAATACTTAAATTATATAGTAAAATAAAGTTGTTATTAACTAACAAGTAGAATTACGCATTGAATATATTTAGTCTCTGTTAACTGTTTGATAATTTCTCAGAAAAGAATGATAGATGCTTTTTTTCGCTGATTATATGAATTAAAATGCAATAATATTATGTAGATACTAAGAATGTCTTTTATTCACATGGAAATTTTTTTTTAGACTTGACTTGCTCTATTTTAGAAAAGTCAGCTTAATTTGTTGAAAATAAAGAAAAAAAATAAAATAATGCTGCGTACATTGTGTAAAGATTAGATGAAAATTATCTTCGGTCCAGGGGAACTGGGAAATCTGAAGACGTTACTGATAAAATTACACTGATTCGTCATCCGTGAGTCAAGTATTAATATATGGAAAAGAAAAGAGGGGGCTTAATTGAAGAAAGGGAAGGGAAAGAATGATATATAAATGAAATAACAGTGTTCTTTCAGTGTTGATTTGAAATTTAACTTGTTGACTATACACGCTTACCCATCAAAGTAAGTATTTTGAATAATATTTCATTCAAAAAATATGCTTTAGTTGTTTATATTTAAGTATAAAACAAATAAATAATACATGTTTAAAATACTTTTATAGTAATAAAACAAAATTTTTCTGAGAACTCTTCTGGAGCTCATGAGATGAGAAAGTTTTGCAAATAGATTTTTCTATAGAAAATTTAATCCCTCTAAAATTTACGAACTCATTACATTAAATATAATTCATCTTCATTAACTATTTTGCATAGTTCAAATAATCTGCTTCATTTCCTGACTTATATTCTTTTAATTTAATCAAATTAATACGTAACATTGACATACTCGTAAACAAAAGTTTTGCTCAAGGTCAAAATCAGTAAAAAATATTTAAACCAGTTAACGTACATAAAAACTGTTTATTTCTATTATTATTTGATTAATTTATTTTTCTTTATTCTGATTGTTTTTAGATGAAAGAAATCACTGTTGCACTTCTTGCGATAAGTTTTTTAGCATTGACAAATGCTCACACTTATCACATGGGAGAATGCCCTGTTGTACAACCAGTGACTGATTTCCAGATGAGTAGAGTAAGTATATATTTAATTAATTTATATTTGAGTGGTATTTTTATTGGCTATAAATTTTGTTTAATTTTACAAGGTTTAAAATATTAGAATAATTCAATTGCATGTTCATCAATCAGAATTTATGCTTAAAAATACTTTTCGCTTAAAAGTTTTAAACTACATAAAATTTAGATTACTATCGTTTTCCCGAAAATTTAAGATTTTAAATTTGACACCAGCCACACTAAGAGATTTAAAAAAATGTTCAAGTATTTAAAAAAATATGTCGAATTCTACAGAATCGGCTAATTTGTTTCAAATATGTCCCGAACAAAAAATTAAAAAGAAAAAAGTATTTGTTCGAAATAACTTTTTAATTTTTTGATCAAATTTTTGAATTAAAAAAATTACAACAACCCTCACAAACCACGGTCAAATGAGTTCGTTTACTCAATAGATATCCTTATCGAAATATATTCGAATCAGAGTTTTTTTTTTAAATAATTTATACGACTAAAAACTACGTTGGATAGTTCAAGCGTCGTCGAAATATATATTCGTTTGTAAGATATTTGAGATTAAATAATTTTTTCCCCTAATTTGTCAAAAAAAAAATTTGAAACGAGAAATATTTTTACAATTTCTTCTAATATTTGATAACAGTCATATAAATTCTTATCTGTTTCTCTCTTTATCTAATATGTTTTGAAAAAACAAAAAAAAAAAAAAAAAAAAAATTGTTTCAATACGAAAATAGATAAAACTTTTTATGTTATTATTATTTTTCAAATCATTTTTAATAAATCACATTTGTCATTTTTTAATTAAATAATCAACTGTCTAAAAATAAAAACTTTTGTATTTTAAATAGCCGATTTACATATGTATTATTTAATTCAATTCATACTAAAATAATTATTATGTATATATAATAGAAGTCGTTTAGTATGTTGATACATATTTGTATTATATGCATTAGCTGAGAGATATTAAATCTATCGTTACTCATAATTTGTGTCAACAGTTTTTGGGATATTGGTACGTCATTCAAAAAACTTCAACTGCTAGTAAATGCGTTGGATACAATTACACACGTGGCGATGAACCTGGAGAATACACAATTTCTCAAGAATCAAATCATCCAGTATTGGGTAAATATTTATAAAAACTTTATATATAATATCTATAAAAATATTCGCATCCATTAATTACATATGTAGTCCATAGTATAAAATAAAAAAAAAAAAAAACCGCACATAACTAAGCGTAATTGTCACACTAGAAACAATAGCTTAAGACGTTGTTCAATATTATTTTTAATTGTTAATTTTATTATAAAAATGTTCTCTTCCAATAACATAAATAATAAAAATGAAATATTAAAAAGGTATAAAAGGAAAAGAAAATTGTTTTAATTAATTTGACTTTGAGCTTTAAAACAAAAATATCAGAAAAAAAAAAACACATTTTTTTTGTCACATACTCTTTTAATTTTAAATGTATTCAACGTATGATATATTGTTAAAGAACAAATTATATTTGATGATATTTTACCCAACAAGAATAATAAAGAACAATTGATAAAATTTATTTCTTTAAAAATACATAAGTACATACAGACATATCAGATAAAGTATTTGATTTGATCCTACATCATAATGATGCATTGACGAGATGAATGATAATAAAGTGAGATCTATTGTATTATTCAGGCCTTACTCCTCTGAAACATGAGTATCGTTATACTGGTGAATTAACTGTACCAGAACCAAGTACGCCAGCACTGATGCAGGTTCGCTTCCCACTGAGTAAGTTATTTTTTCTCAAAAATAATTTTTGATAAAAAATCGAATGCTGCAATTAAATATAATTATTTTAATTTTCATAGGTGTAGCTGGAAGTGCTTCCCACGTTATTTTTGCAACAGATTATGATAACTATGCTGGTATCTTTACTTGTCAAAAACTTGGATTTGCACACCGTCGGAGTGCTACAATTTTATCACGTATGAAAGAACTTGACAAAACGAAAGTTGATGCTATACGAACTAAGTTAAGCAGTTATGGTGTTGATCCTTATGATTTGAGTATTGTACCCCAGAGTGGGTGCAATGCTGGTCAAGATCCCGTTAAAATTGACATTAATCCAGATACTTTTAGTTCTGAAAACGTTGGTAAAATTTTCCGCAAAGCAGGAGATAAAATAAAAAATGGTTTTGAATGGGTTGTGAATGCGGGAAATAACGTTTACCATAAAATCACCGGTAGTGAGTCAAATGATTCTGGTAAAGATAATATAAAAGACCAGCAACCTGGGACAGTCAGACCTATTAGTCATCCAAAAATTGAAACCAATGAAGTAGAATGGATTCCTTAAGTACACTAGTATATTTTATACTTTGACTGATTACTACTGATACACTTAGCTATTTTTAATAATATTCCACAATATTTACAGCATTTATTCAGCGTAAATACAATACAATACATAATTATTTTTCTATTTACTCTGACAGTTTTTGTGATATTGATTTATATTCATTAACATTATGTAATGTAGATAGTTTTATAAAAATATAAATCATATATTAAAAAATGATTATGTTAATAAAAAATTTTATTAAACAAAAACTGAATATTGTATATCTATTTGACCTTAAATTTCGATCGGCAAAATTAATGTAAAAAAAGGTGTGACATTTCGTTATTATGTCTAATACTTTTAACGTGCTGTTAAGTAGTTAAAATGTATGCCTACTTGTCTTTTTTTCTTCCTGCAAGGCCTCATAATGAATGTCGTTTGATGTTAATAAAAGTTCCGAAAATCCTATTTCTATTCTTTCACCTTTGTTACTGTTCACAGAATTAAGAAATCAACACATTCGGTAAAAAAAAAAAAATCTGGAATTTATGACAGCAAATTCTCAAGGAATAATCCTTTGAAAGAATCAGTATTCAAAAGCTGACAGCTCAGAAAGTCTGAGATTTATAATATTCTCCGAAGGAAGATTGAGGTACCGTTGACTTTTATTAAAATTTTAGTATTTATTTTTAATTAATATACATTGTCAATAACTTTGCATATCATTAACTATTAACAGTAATCAAATGTTTATACTTGACAGTTAGTTTACAGCCAAATTTGATATTATTGCAATAATTGTGTTTAAATCTATTTTATTTCTTTTCGGTGAATTCATATCTTACACTATAAATTTTTTTTATTTTCTTGGTTTTTTTCTTATTATTATTCATAATAATAATAATAATAATAATAATTTGTAAAATATTAAATTATTTATAGTTCTTTTTACTAATATTTCTTTTGTAGTCAACAATTACTGCGGTCTATACTCACACTTTTACTCTCGTACATGCTGATACAATATTACCGTTCACAGTCGCAATCAAATGATCAGTCGGTTAGTAACTGTTGAAGAGTCAAACTAATTTTGAATTGATAAAATCGAATCTGTCAGTTATTTATGAGGAATTGTTTCATATGAGATAGAAAAAAAAAAAAAACATCAAATCTTTTGACAATTTAATAAATAATATTATATTAATTATCAAAGGTACGTGTAAAACATTTTTAACTAACTTATAAATATTATTTTTATTTTAATATATTTCAAAAAATAAAAAGTGATTCTAATACTTGAAAAATTGTGATAATCCATAATTATATAAAATTTAGTTTTAACGATTTTTAATTGAATAAAAAATTTCAATGAATTAAATATAATTTGTAGAATCAAATTTATCTATTTGTTTCTTCTTTAGAATTTTTACGTTAATTAAGGGTAGTTTTAATCTACTATAACATTTGCAGATTATAACAATGAAATGTTCTCAAACACGTCATGGAATCCCGATCAGATAATGAAAAAATAAAATTCTGGTTTTATTATTTGGTCCGGCGAATCCAGTATTTCGACACTTTTTGTTTTATCTTTCAATCGTGTGACTTTCAGCGTCTCGTACAATAAATTGTTGAGTAACGTTTGCATTCCTTAATAATTTCAAGTATTATTTGTTAGAAAAAATAATATAAATATCCTTGTCATAAATATTTATTTATATTTTAATCATAAAATTATTTGCAATAACTAATTTTAACTGTTTTTAAAAAATAATATATTAACACACTGTAAATTAGTTTTGGTCTATTGAAACTATTTTGTGATTCTGTAATTTCGACATAGATTTTAAAAAATTGTTCTACTCTGTATTGACTATTTAAATAGCCATGTTATTTATTAAGAATATTTTAGTGAACAATTGCAAATCACGTTTGAAAATATTTTTAAAAAATAGCGTCAATTATTAGAATAATAAAAATTCAATCTCTCTCATTCTACCTAAAGTACAAATCAGTTAATGAGTATTTGATAAGGTCAATGAATATTACATTGCACACGTGCAGAATATACCTTTTATCATTTTTAGTGATTCATTGATAATATACTATTCGTTTTTATATTTTTAAGGACAAATAAAAATAAATTGAAGGGCAAATCGATTAAATAAAAATATATAGTTTTCCATCTTTCGAACAATATAATCCGAAAAAGATCAATTTAAAATGCACAATGAGTATAGGTATCTGAACTTTTATAAATGCGATGACCTTGAGTAAGTATTAAGAATTTCCTAGTTTTTTTTTCTTATTATTTTATATTTAAACGAAATTCAGTGGATTGCACCTGGCAGTACGAATCCTGTCTTTTGCAAAGATTGATAAATATGTTTGTTGATAAACGAAATGGTATAAAATCCAGTTAGAATCAAGTTACAAACATTGTTTGATCAATAAAATATTTGTTTGTGAAAATATGCAACAGGTGCGTTATTCTTTCTGAAAGACAATCCTTCTGTGATTGATAATTAAAATTAATTATACTTAAGGTGAATTATATCAGAAATATTTAATTAATAATACTCATTGTAAAAGTCTTTTTAAATGGTTGTTAATATAAATTATAAGTTGTAATTCATAAAAATAATATTATATCTATGAATTAACTAACAGTGACTTTTATTGCTATACTTATGAATGACGACAATGATTCACTTAAACGAAACAGTAAAATCATAATAGATAAAGTAGATAAGTGTAGAAGTTATTTAAATAGACTTATTGAAGTTTCAATTTATATATTTATATTCTTATTCTAATATTATAAATTTATGATATATTACAGATGCACTTGATTCTTCTATTGATTTTACCGATTCTTCGGTCAACGGAAGTAATAGCAAGCGTCCTAGTTGCTGATAATACTATGTCGAAGATGGTAGAATTAAACTCCGGCGCACCTTTTTGCGAGTTGTATCACGACCGCGGAGTTATTCAAAAGATGATTCTTGGTGCGGACCCGAAGAAAGTTCGCCAAATGTCAAGTAATTTAGTTGCTGACCTCGAAGAAACTTGTAAAGAATCAAGGAAAAAGGGAAAAGTAAGATTTATGGTTGAAGGATATATCATAATAAAAAATCAAATTGAAAAACAATTGACCCTGAAATTTTCCACTATCTTGACGTTTGACACGCTCGAAAATTTTTGAGCTCTTCAACAATCTGAGAATTATTTCGAATCAATATTTTTTTGAGATTTTCAAACAGTAATATCTTTTGAACCCGGCATTCGATTTTAATTTGCTTGGCGGAATTCGACGCAATTTTTTTAACACAAAAATTTTTACAGAGATCTTCAGTCAATTGATTGAAGACTTTGAAAGATATTTTTAAATAACTGAAGAAAAAATTTTTTCTCCCCTCCGTGCGGAAAGCGTCGATTTTCTGCTCGCTGCGCTTAACGAAAATGCCGCTTTCCGCCTCCGTCGAGGAGAAAAATAGTATTCTCACCACGGGCAGGAAATAAGAAAGCCTCAGATCACATGTTTGTCGACCTCGGCTTCGCCTCGGTCAACA
>CAJNRD030001123.1:13045626-13107869 GCA_905319865.3 Cotesia congregata
AAAGCCTCAGATCACAATAGTTTAGTCGTACCTCGGCTTCGCCTCGGTCAACATGTTACATTACATGTAATCTGAGACATTTCTTATTTTCCTGCCCTGGGTAAGAAAAATACTATTTTTGGTTTTTATTTTTGGATATCTTTGAATCGGCTCGACTGATTGACTTCAAAATCTAATCAGATTCGTTATAAAAATATAGTTCGACAAAGTTTTCTTTACAAACATACACACATCCACCCCCACACACACGTGCGCGCTCTTACTTCCAGCCGGGAACAGTTGGAACGGCTTTTTAGGACCATAATATGTGGAGATTTGAATTCTCAAAATCGAACCGAAATCAATAACTACTTCCTGCTGTTAAAAAAATGATTGGAAAAAAAAAAATATATATATATATATATATATAAATCGTTAATACAACAATTAAAATTAATAATTATCAAATTTTAGTTTTCTTTAATTGTTACTTTGAACTTCGAACTTTGAATAAGTCGACAGCTGGACAGTAGCTGTGTTTTTTTAAACAAATATTATATTTTTTGGTGAATTTAACGATACTTCAATAGAAATAATTAACTTGAATTTAATGTACTAGAATTTAATTAACTTAATTAATAATAGATTAATATGTTAATTAATTAATTAATAATTTAGAACCAGCCTGCGGGCGGTGGGATAATTTATCCAGGCACTAAATGGTGTGGACCAGGTACTTTGGCAACTTCTTACAATGACTTAGGTCATCACGCGGCTGAAGATGCTTGCTGCAGAGAACATGATCATTGTCCAGTAGTGATAAATCCCAATCAATGTTTGAATAGTATTTGCAACAATGCGCCATTCACTCGGTCTCATTGTGATTGTGATGCTAAATTCCGACGTTGCCTTCAAAATTTGAACACTGAAGTAGCCAATACACTCGGTGCGCTCTTTTTCAATGTCATACAAGTCACTTGTTTTAAAGAAAGACGTCCGTGTTCTGAATGGCAAAGGTAAGACATACTACTATTATTCACAATGTTATTAATAAGTCAATGTTGTTTTAAATAGTTATTACAGACAAGCGTTCGAGTGGGCGAAATCTCCAAAATACTGGCCAATATATGCTCGAGGATGGCGACATCAACCAAAACCATTGTTCAATACAATATTCAATTTTTTCGTTAAGACTATCAGTGCTATTAAATGAATAAATATTTCATCATTCCACGATTTTAAATGGGTTCATATGCTAATTTTTTTTTTTTTTTGTATTTTTAATGGGATATCTTGTTAACGGAGGTGGTGGAATTAATGCATGAGTTTTTAATTAGATGGCAATGGTTACACGACTGCAAAACAATTACATAATAATTATTAAATGAACGATAATTAAATAATTTTAATATGACAATAGATCAACTTTTCTTTTATTACAGAGTTGGTTACGGAGAAGTTGAATCTGCAAAGATATGCGGACAATACCATTTCCGGCCAAGTGAAAAATATGTTCCATTGATGCCTTTGAATGTTTGAATCAGCCAAAAATCATTTTCAAATATTTTATTTCTTATTAAACTTTTTAAATGATAAGTCTAATTTAAGTAAAGAAAGATAGGAGAAAAAACAAAAAAAAGATTCAAATGAAAAAAAAATAGACTATGGTTCTGTCAAACATACTGTATTTTGTTCCTTCAATTTTATTCAAAAGAAAATAAATTGTGTTGTTGATCACCAACTAAAAAAATTTATATTCAAGATCATACTTTACAAAAAGTAAATCTTTTAATGAATTTTTGAAGTACACTTTTTTATCTATGAAATTCTTATGAATTAAATAATATTGAAAAATTGCGCAGGGGAGGCCTCAAGAAAAAAAAAGATAGCTTCATGAATTTTTCCAGAATTATTTCTATATACAAAGAATTTTTAATACATTTTACTTTAGAAAATGACTATACTTTTTACCGTTGACAACGAATTTTTTATCCAACTTTGACGCGTACTATTATTCAAATAAATTGACGGATGAAAAATTGTTAGTATAATATTTGAAATTTTATGCTCTAGAATTTTCATCAATGAAAGTTTCAAATATGCAATTTGTTGGTAATTATTTTCCGGACTATCAAGCCATCATAGTCCGATAACATGATTAAATAATGAATTATCGACCTTCCAAAGTAAAAAAAGTTTTTGACTTATAAATTCCTACCAAAAGTCAAAATGTTTATTTTTATGTCAAGGATAAATTTTCAAAATTTCAAAGAAATTCAATAACTTTTTAACTCACTGGATCGTCTCTTTATGAAATTCAGCCGAAATTAAAATAATTTGTAATTAATGATTTATTGCCGGACGAAGATCTACCAAAATGGAAGTTGTAGAAGCTGTAGCAGTAGGAGCTTTTATGCTCAACATTTTCTCTGTGGATACCAAAAATATCAATTTAATAGTTTTGGGGATAAAAATTTTTCAACTTTCATTTTCTTCGTTTATTTATGATTTGCTAACAAATTCGAAGCTTCTTTAACTACTCATTAGAAATTCAACTAACCGGTTGGGTGTTGAAATCATCAGAAATTTTTCAGAGCTCTATCAATTTGATTCAACCAAACGAGGTAAAACTTCTTAAATTCTGTGAACTACAGATTTCATGCTAGATAGATTTCATTAGTTTATATCTCAGTGCTCGTTTCTTGCCTGATCTATACTAATATATTTCATTTAATATTTGACGTATGTCATTGACTAGCACGAATCAAATTAAATATTTCAACGAATTTTAACAACTGAAAAGAATAATTATTGCGCGCATAAAATTTTTGATGTATTTCAATAAATATAATTTATTTACATTTGTCATTGTCTACTCAATTATGTATTCATCTAACTATGAAAATTTAAATTGGGAAATAGTTGTTTAAAAACTTCACCACATCCGGAATTTAATTTAATGGCTGCGTACTTATCAGCTCTAGTTTCACCAATATTAACAATTGCAATTGACTTTTTTTCTTCAACAGCTTGTAAAATTATTCTATATCCGGAGAATGTAGTTAGAGATGTACCTAGTACCAATAACGCATCAGCTTCGTCAACGGCATGTCGAACTTGTTCAACAGTATGTCTTGGTACATTGTCTCCAAAAAATACAATATCAGGTTTTAATATACCACCACAATTTTCACAAGACGGTAAAACAAACGCTTGGGCTTGTTTGTCTGAAAGTTCAATATCACCATCAGGTCGTATTTCTTTGCTATTAGCGTTAATGGTTGGATTTAATTTGTCTAAAATATACTGAAAGTCTTTTCTACTAATTTTACTATCACAGTTTAAACACATGACAGTGTAACCAGTTCCATGTAATTCTATTACATGACTACTACCTGCTTTTGAATGTAATCTATCAACATTTTGAGTAATAATACATGATACAATGTTTAAATCTTCTAGATGTTTAAGAATTTTATGACTGAAATTCGGTTGGAATTCCGAAAACCTGTAATAAATATAAGGAATTATGATTATGATAATTAGAAAAACCAAATTCTGGGTATAGATAATCGTCTACAATTAAAACTCACCTCGGCCATGCGATATAATTCCTAGCCCAATACCTCTTCCTGATATGATCATGTTTTCTAAAATCTTGGTATAAAACAGGCCTTCTATCACTAGTAGCATATAATCCAACTCCTTCAGACCTATAATCGGGAATTCCACTTTCTGTTGAAACACCTGCACCAGTTAAAACACATATTTTGCCTTTATTTCTTATGAAATTTTCAAGCTGAATTAAATCATTTGGCTTCGGTGGTTCATATTTTGGTACGAAAGAAAGATTCGTAAAATTTTTTAAACCTAAAAACAATAAGTTTATATCGTTAGAATAAAATTTCTCCCACAACTTTTAAAATTGATACTGAATTTAACAGACATCTATCAATTTATAAAAATTTTTATAACAATTAAATTAAAATTCCCATTTTTATAATAATAATAATAATAGAATTTACGTTTATTTTTAAAAATAAAAGAACAAAATTACTCTGAAAAAATAAAAAATTTCTGTTTGCTTACTAGAAAATAACCACGATCCAGATGTTTTGTTTAAATTTTTAAGAATATTAACTTCATTCATTTTTCAATAGTTGTAACCAATATTTTATAATAATTCTATTTTATTTTTATATAACTAACAAAATTACGAAGCTTTATTTTAATGTAAAAAAATAACAATGTATTCAACCTTGATTCATACATATTTTGTAAATATGTTATTGTATATTTAGATATAAGTACTAAATATAACTGCAGAAGTATAATCCGGACATTGCCGAACATTTTACGTTCGGTTCACGGAGGTTAACATTTTATGCAGCGTTCTCGTATTTTGCCGCGCAAATAAATACAGTAATGATTAATGATTAGTAACCAACAAAAATACTGCGTAAAAAGCGTAAACGGTAAGTTAAAAGTTAAAACTTACAAAGTTATTATTTTTGTTGTAACATAAGTTTTTATCTATGGATAAAATAAACAATCAAGTAGTAAGTAAAATGAATCAAAATAATTAAATAATTGTTTTAATAATAAAAATTGTAGATTATAACATACTACATGAATATATATATGTGTTGACACTGCGTCGCTTGATTCAATTTTACACTAAAGAACTAATTTAATTTTATTATACATATTTTACATAATTTTGAATGAAAATCAAAATGAAAACAATTATGTCTTATTTATTTATCTATTTTTTTAAGGAAAAACAAAGCTGAGCTATTGAAATACTTCAAAAAAAAAAAAAAAAAAATGGACAATTCAACGGAACATGAAATAATAGATAATGATACAACCAAGTTAAAAACTAATAAAAAACGAGTACATGTGGATAGTGACGACAATGACGAGATAGTTACTAAAAAATCCCGGACTGAAAATTATGAAAATGATTCTTCAGAAAATAATGATAAGGAATCAATGAAAGACGAATTAACAGATAAATATGGCACAAATTCTGATGATCAAAATAATCCGAAAGTAATTATTTTTTTATTTAATTTCACCTTTTGATATATTCAAACTTTTCTTTTGATTTACAGGAAAATGAACATACTTCTAAGAAAAAGGATGCAGATGATAAAGTAGATGAAAATGACAAAAACTCGGAAGATTCTGATGATAATAAAAAAGCCTCAGCAGAATCAGAAGAATCGGATGATGATAATGATAAAAAATCAAATAGTAGAGATGGTAGTACCAAAATTAAAAAGACAAAGAAAGATAGAAAAAAGGTACAAACAAAAAAGAAGAACGTCAAACGAGATACGGATTCAGAAGATAGTTCGAGTGAGGAAGACTGTACTGAAAAAAAAAAGAAAATCCAATCTCTTGATCCCCTGTCAAAAGATATTGTTAAATCTAAAGGAAATAAAGAAGAAAGTGATAAAAATGCGAGTGATCATGACGATAAAAATTTGTCTGAAGATGAGAAAAAACTTGACTCTAGCAAAGATAATGGCTCTGAAGAAGAAAAAGAAAATCATAATCGTTCAGATACCAACGACATTAGTAGTGATTCAGAATCAGAAAGTCGTAAACGAATAAACAAAAAACAGAATACTAAATCAAATTCTTCAAAAACTCCTAAAGTACCTAAAAGTTCTAAAATTTCTGACAATGTTGAAAATAAAAAAAACAAACCTAAGAAGAGTGATAATAAAGATGAAAAAGTTATGAATAAAGAATCTAATGACTCAGATAATTCAAAAAATTCATCTGACAGTGAAGAGAATTTCAGTGACGATGAAGATGAAGAAAAGGATAAAAGCAAAGGAAAAAAGGTATTTTTACTTTTTCATAATTCGCTATTAATTTATTGAATTTATGTTATATTGCTCTAAATTTTTTTGTAGTCGCGAGGTTCCGTTAACTTTGATAAAAAAGTGAATTCCTTGAAAAAATATATACGCTTGGCTGGTATAAGGGTTCAATGTTATAAAAGATTGTGGAATAATTGCAAGAGTAATAAACAACGAATCGATAAGTTGAAGGAATTATTAGAAAAGAATGGGGTTTCCGGAAGGCCATCTATAGAGAAGTGCAAGGCAGCAAAAATTGAACGTGAACGTATTCAAGAAATTGCTTCCTTAGATACTAGAAATATTATTTCAGAAGGTATTTATATAGCAAATTAAAAAAAAAAAATTGACCCCACCTAACAGCCATAAAATTTTTTGATACATACATTTTTCTTTTTGGCATTATTTATTTACTGAATTATTTTTAACAGGTCGTGTTAACCGATCTCGACGAGCTCCTCTAAGAAAACAGAAATCGCCTACTCCCCCACCAGTTTCTACAACCGAACATGAAAAAATACGTAAGAGAATTAAATTAATAGTCGATAGTGACTAAGTACAAGTTCATTGAAATGTTAAATTTAACTAAGTTAAAGTTAACCCAGCAAATCAATATAATGTTTTCCTTAATTCAATAATTATAAACAAAAACTAATTAACATTCAATGAAATATTATAATATCTTGATCTGAGTTAGACTCATGATACATAATTGTATATAAATTAAACAATTGTAGTATTCAATGAGTTTTTATCTTTCGATGCTATGAAAGAATGTACTATTTCTTTTTATTAGACAAAAAAAGCTTTTTTGTTTGTCATAAACACGAAATTTATACTTGGCGTGATACAACAGTGATTTTTTTTTTTTATTTATTATAGAACTCTCAATAAAATTTGTAAGAAACTAAATGTTGCAAAAAAAAAAATAAACATATATTCAGAATCTTTCTCGTGTTTTTTGCTCATCTAATCAACAAATGTTATTCAAACAAATAAAAATTATATTTAAAAAAAGTATAAATTCTTTATTGCTTTTATAATTGAACAGTTGGGTAAAATCAATTGAAATATTATGATGTACATTATTCGAAATTATTGATGCATAAATCTAAAGGAAAAATCGTAGAAAATAGATACAATTTATAAAGGTACTATCTTAAATTATTTCTTATTATTTTGACACGTGTTTTCACAGAAATTAATGAATTTAACAATAACGAAACAAGTAAATAGAAGTACTTCATTATTTATTATTATCTTGGAGCTTAAGATTTTATAAAAAAAAAAAAAAACCAACAAAAGTTCCCTAAAATATTGTTAATGTTCAAACAATTAATTACAGTATATAAAGTTAAAACTCTTTCAACTTAGCTAAAGAAGCTTTTAAGCCAGGTAAATATTTGGAAGCAGAAGTTGGTAAAAATTGAAAATATTTTCAGAACATTCTATGTTAAAAGTATAAAATTTATTACAAAATTTTTTAATCTGGAATAAAAATAAAATTATTTTTGTCAGTATATTTATTTATATAAATATATTTTAGAAACGGATAAAATTTTATAGCGGATGGAAAAACTAACCCTAAGATTTAAATATTTTTATATAGTAAAAAAATAATTATTTGCTTGTATTTAAATACTCAGTTATACATTCTTTACAACAGAATGGTTTATCTTCTTTTATAGCCATTCGACCATTTAAAAGACTTTTTTTACATGTAGCGCAACAAAAACATTGATCGGTTGCATGGAAATTAAGATTCTTGACCACTACGCCTTGTTGATCGGCAGCTATTACTTGATGACATTTATCGCATTTCTTCGCATATGTTTTTTGATAACAAAGTAAACAAAGTGGTCGATCATTTTCAGAAATGTACTGTTGTCCTGCCAATGGAACATCACAATCCCAACAACAAAAATGTTTGACATGATAATTGTGTCCTTCGGCAACAGTGTACTCTCGTACAAAGATTAACTGTAAAAATAAAAATTGAATTTAAATAATTTATTAAAATAAACATGTATTGAATCAAAGTAAAAATTATCTTACCTCATCACATGCAAAACACCTTGGTATTTCTAACAAATTAGCAAGATCCCGAGCGCAATAAAGTTTATCTTTATAATAAAAGTAAACCAAGTCAACGAGTAATTCATTACAAGTTGAACAAACAAAACATCCAGGGTGCCATGTTGCATTTTTAGCTTTCTCTACAGTTACAACTACATCATTAACAAAAATTCCTTCCTGACATTTATGACACTTTTGTACTTTAGATTGAGTTATCGATAAATCATTTGTTGCCTCGGCAAGTTGCTCAATATTTGAATCTCTTTCGAAAATTTTCGTTTTTCCAAAAGCTTCTTCTGGGAAAATAGGATTGTTAAGATTTTCTGATCTAATTATCGAGTTTTCAGGAGTGCCATAATTACTTAATTGAGCTTGAATAAATTTTGAATCATTATTTTGATTATTAGTCTCTACATTTTGATTAATATGACCTCGAAGATTTTGTTCCTCCCCATTATCACGTATTAATTCACGCGATTTTGATGAGTTATGTAGATCATCCAGTTCTTCTTCTTTTCCACAATATTTTGATGCAAGTTTTTCACGAATAAATGAAAGTTCTTTTTTGTCTAATGTACTCCCTATGATATCTGAAGCATGAATTGCACTAGGTGGTAATAATGCTTCTGACAGTAATTTATCTGCTAATATGGAGTTTTTATGTTCTTGTGAATTTGATTCACGTAAATTTCTGCATGGTTCATTTAACTTTGACGACCATTGCGGAGCATTTAGAGTATTAAAATGAGTTTGTGATTGATTTTGAGGATTACTCTCAATTTTCTGGAATGCTGGATTATTGGAAGAATAATTATTAGAATGAAAATTAGATTGCGCAAAATTTAACGCTGGATTATGATTATCACAATAAATAGGATTTATTATAGAGGAAGAGGTTGGTACTGTTGTAGTTAATCTACTCTGTTCTTGATCTGTATTATTATTTATGCCTACAAGATTTTTATTCAACGAAATATTAACCGGATTTTGTTCAAAATTACTGTTGTTCAACTGTCCAGCAGAAAAATATTTATCATCATGAGGTAGTAGTCGATTTATATTCGGAATATTCAACGCAGAATTACGAGTATCAGGAACCATATCAACTGAAGCAACTCGTCCATCGTTTTTCATATTTTCAAGAATATGATGGTATCTAGCCATTTTATGGCTATCATTAGTTATTTGTCCTAAAAGTGGACCACGAAGAGTTTCAAGTACTCTTGGAGCTATTTCTGGATCATTAACTGATGTGTTGAAAATTTGATTTGGATTATAAATTTCTTCTTGAGACGCTAACGGGGTTGAGTACGATGATTTCATAGATTTAGGTATAAAACTACTGGGTGTTCGAAGATTTGGAGATTGACTATTTATTAAACTTGGTTTATGTTTTGGAGTAAAGCACTCTGAAGCATTTGCTGGTGTTATTAAAGATTTTTCAAAAGGTTTTGCGGTTATTATTTTGGAAACCTTTCCTTGGCCAACATATTTTTTCAAATTCTCGAGATACTTTTCAAATTGATTTTTCTCAGAATCTGATAATTCATCACAAAGTTTATGATCAATGTCATGCAACGGAAGTTGCTTTTGAAGTTGTTGTTTTCTCAAAGCAGCACCCACGGACCCTTTAATAGGTAATTTATCTTGTGGCAATGCTTTCATGTAATCAGCAGCAAGTTCTTTTGTCGTATTAGGTGGTGCCCATTCAAATGTTTCTTCATTGTCTATCTGCTGTTTATTAATTTTAAGAACTGAAAAAATAAATTAAATGATTATGACAGTTATTAGTTTATTTTTCAAATAATCTGCTTCATCCTACATATTTTATGTGTTAAAATGAAAACATTTACTTACCAATTAGTTTGCATTTAGAATTTCCTGAAGGACCAAATAATAAATTAAATTGTGGAAATTCATCAACAGGAACATCATGATCATCGTGACCACATTTACAATTTTTACATATTTTTCTCCAAAAATGTAAATCAAGACCTGGACAATTAGATACGCACTTTATGCACGGAGCTCCGGCACCAACTTCATGAGCTAGTCGCGGCTGAAAAAATACATTTATATTTATTTACCTAAAATTTTTAATTTGCGATCAGTCATCAAGTCATGACTTTTGTTGTTGAAGTTTAAGATAAACATAATCTATTATCGATAATAAACAATAAGTATATAATAAAATAAAATTTTAAATATTTCTATTTATACATTGGATTAAAAATGATTTTTTCAATAAAATAATTTGAAATGTACCGTTCGTTTTACTAAATAACCATTAAGTAAAAAATAAATAAAAAATAACGAACCTTTCGCTTACGATTTTCGAGCTCTAAAAGCCACTTTGGGCGATTATCATCTTCGACTTGGATATTTGATTCCATTTTTTATAAATAATTCAGTATAAAATATAACTAACTATTAATTAATATTGGTATATTGTTTTAGCATTTATTGGAATTATAATAGTTTGATTAGACGCTTCATATTAAACTTTTTCGCTGACTGAAAGACTCATCGTTTCTTCACGTACATGCTGTACACTGTAAAGCCCCAGTCTGACTCATAACGCCCCACTCTTTTTTAGAGGACATTGAGTCACAGCTGACTTTTACACTGACGTACTTTTGTAAATTAAGTATGTACGTATATAAAAACATATTTGCGTAAAAGTAAACAAATAAAAGTAAATTTCTTAATAGTACATAGTAAAAAATTAAATTTTTAATTTATTTGTATATTCATATTAACTTCTAATATCAAATTATAATTTATTAAAAGAGCTTTTGGCATTTTTAAAAGGCCCCCTCCCCCCTCCCCCCTGCCCCTTCCTTTCCCCCTTTCTCCCACTTTTTTTATATTAACATTTTACCATCAGATTGAAATTTTTGTTACAGTTGTAGATGAATTTTATAAGAGAATTTAATATATTTTTCGTACGAATATTCAAACTACCAAAATTTTATAAGCCGATAAAGATACGCCAGATTTCATTATCAATTCTAAACATTAGTTGAGCTAAGTTTTTTCCGTTTTTATCATTATGATAAATCTTAACGTTTTGATATCTTATGATATTTATTGTTTAATTAAATTTTAATATAAATACTTGAGATATGACAAGGTCATTCAATTGATTACAAAAACTTTGCTGCATATGAAAGAAGGAGAAGGGGTCCCTTGCCTTAGAATAAGGTCAACTAATTTAAAAAATATAATAGTAAATATATATTACTGGACACATATAAGGACTTAAATGATAGATTTTAAAGCGAGTAAAAACTTGTGAAATTAATAAAAATCACAATTACTTGTATTCTAAGTATATACTTATCTACATGATAAACATAAAATAATCAATTGAAAATTTTTTTAATTAATTTTTTTTATGCCTAATTATAATACGCAAAAATAAAAATTTATTTTTATTTTTTTTTTTACAGAACATATTTCAATATATATTTTTGTTACGTCCATAATTTAAAATATGTTTAATATAAAGGGCCTTTACATTCACGCGGCGTGGATTTATCAGGATTTTTTTTTCCGTATGAATAAAGATGTCCATTTTTCTTATTTATTTTTTGTCATAAAATTTTATGACTAATTCCAAATTGTTAATTGACATAATTTATATTATTATAAGAGGAATGTACATCTTATGTACCCACAACTTCATCGCAAGCTTCTTGTGAGATCTGGAATTAAAATATTTTTAATAAGCTGGTTTTAAAATAAATTAAACTTTTAAATATATTTTTATCAATTGTCTATAGTATTCAATTGAAACAATATCAAACTTTACTTTTTTTTCTCCAATTTGTTTATCAATTAATTTTCTTGAGCATTTTTAAATAATTTATCTAAAATCTCTTGCATAGATACTTTCCGTTTTTCACCGGATTCATGTTTTTTATTAGAGCTTTTTTCTTTCTTTTTATTTTATTTATTTTGTATCTCAATTTTTTTTGTTTCAGACCAAGGCACTGTATTTTTCATACGCCGTTATTCATTGCTAGGCCATTTCCCAGTTTCGGGATAAATATTAAGATTTTATGACTTTTTTTTTTTTTATTTTTATATTTGATAAAATTAGTATTAACAGACTTCAAAAGACTATGAATTCCAATTTTTCAGTTCTGTTATATGGTATTTGTAAAAGACCAAAAGCCTTAGCTGTCAGAACGAGATATAATTTTTTTCTTTTAAAATTTCACTAAATTCATATTTAGTCTACGACTTTATGTATGAAACAAAAGCACTATTACCGAGCTGTAACTTTCTCATGGAACTCAAACATTGTTAAAAGATCAAAATACCTTTTAGGCTATTCTACTTTTTGATTTGTTTTCCTCATCAACCAAAGTAACAGTGCAAAAGTTGCTCTCAAATTCACTACAAATCCAGGCTTTTCAAATATTGCTGTTAGATTGATGCCAATCTGCTAATGCAATTTAGAGTCAGTGTCAGGTACAAATTGATGGCAAATAAACTGAAAAAGTTAGAATGTTTTATTAATAAAACCGAAAATTTTATGATTTCTTTCAGTCTATATGCAGTTTGCAAGCAAACAGAGAGGTAGGCTGAAAGTTCCGAGATGTGCTCACGTTCAATGGAAAGTTATATGTAATTAGACCTCAAAGAACTATTTCCTCTAGGATCTTGTATTTATTGCGTTTAGAGCGGATGAAATCGGACTTTCCTGAAAACTTACTTCGTTGTTTAACCAGGCCCTCACTTTCTTATTTATGTGTTTTTTGTTAAGTTGATGTCCTATAAACACACGAAAATTTTAAATGAAGTATACAAGCTGAATAAAATAAAAATTGAATGGAAATTATAGTACTAAATTAAATAGATACCTTAAGTTATTTTTTAATTATAAAGTGATATTATAATGTTTTCGAAGACCATGTAGTTTGTCTTCTTTAGGAGGTAAATGAACTCGGTACTGTATCAAACAAGTTGGAGGTACTGAGAATCTTGGAGAAATTGACTTGAAGTTTAACAGCATTGTTTATCATTTAATTAAAAACTAAATTTTTATTTAATTAAAAAAATATCATTAAAAATTGACTAAAATATTGAATATCAATTCATTTTATAAGGATTGGAAAGTCAAAAAAGATTATAAATATTAAATACCTGTATATGTTTTTAATTATTCATTTTATTTTGATGTTTTTTTTTTCTTAAATCTCTTTGATATAAAATTTGTGTTTAACGATGCCACTTAGCAAGCTTATTTTATCAAGAGGAAAATTCATTTTCCATACATTCATATTATTATCTTTAATATCGTCGTTATTATGTATTAGTCTCGTTCATTTTTTTTTATAATTTTGTTGATTCAAAATATGTTTACACCATTAATTTTTTCAACTTTCGAATTATTATTAATTTTTTAATTGATTTGTAATTCTTAATTAATTTAATAACATTATTTATTTATATCGCATCATATTAATTTTAGACTTTTCCGATGTTAGGTTCTATTTATACATTTACATATTTAACTCGTTTACAAGCGTTTTATAAAAATTTAATTAATATATATTATAAATATGGTAATTATATAAATTTTAATTTATAAGTTTAGCTGTTTTATAAATATTTTAAATACAGTAATCATAAAAAAACTGTAGTTTAAAATATTAATATTGTTGATATTTAATTATTAAATAAAATATTCAACATTTGTATACGAGTTAATTTATTTTCTTCTCACGATTGAATAATAACTTTTCTCTTTCATTTCACGTATGTTGACGAAATTGAGAAAATTTCTTACGTATATTTTTCTCAATTGCCCACAATTTTTTTATGCTTCCAAAAAAGCACTTTGTTATAAAAATTAATCAAATGATGATGATAATAAATTACTCTCCGTAATATAACATTAATAAATTATTAATACGCTTGTTGAATTTAAAATATGACCTATTTTTTTCTCATATTCTCATGTTAATTACAAATATAACATAAGAACGAAGCTACATATTCCGTATTTAATCTAACAATTGTTTAATCAATTTTCGAGTATAATTAATTAATTTATTTTTATTCAACTATTGTACTTGCAATCGACAACTATAATGGTAGTATTCTTATGAAGTTTGGGAATGATATTCTTATTTTCATATAACTACGCGAGTATTTATACCAATGAAATATTTTTTAAGACGAGTAATTTTATTTTTCTACATCTTTTTATTTGATTTTTATAACGCAATGAGAACCGAACTACATATGAACATAATAAAATTTTTTAATTTTAATTTTACGAGCGCATAGTTTTTCATTAATTTTATAACTAAATTAGTGGGCGCATATCGAGCCGAGGAGCTACTTCATCTAGAAAAGTTTTATTTGTGATCCAGCACTTAAAGTTTTTCTTTGCTTTTGTTTAGTTTAATTTTTTTTTTTTTTAGCTAAATTATCAAGGATGAAAAATAATTAAATTTGATACCTAATCAGCAAAGCAAGAATATTTAAAAAAAAAATTAAAGATTAAGTCAAATAATTTGTTCATTTCAACAACAATCGTTTGACTAAACTATAATTTAGTTGAATTGATTTATAATGAATGAATCGGGGACGCAAATTTAAATAAAATCTACGCAAAAACCCCGAAGTGTCACGTAGGTTACATTTTTTATTTTTCGATCTTATAATCGTTTGTAAGATTGCAGATGTAATGAGAATCAAACCGACAGACGGAAACGTATTCCTGAGTTGAGAGAATAGTTATAGCGTGTAATAATTAAATATAAATTGAGACGCAATATTTTTTTTTAATTATTTATTTATTTATTTTTTTCATTATTTGAGCTGATTAACGTAACAGTGTCATTTAGTATTGCATTGAAACATTGCTCTTATGAAAAAGAAGTTATTCATTCATCATACATCTCAGTTACCAATAAAAAATAAATAATAAGGTACGAACTTGAGCATTATGTAGAAGTGTAATAAAAAAATTTCAATGCAAATTATCAGCAGCAATAACTGACACTAAATACTCAAAACAACAGATGTAAAAAGCTCAAATAAACTCACTTTTATTCAAGATCTATTTATTAATATTGAATGTTTACTTAGAGCCTTTTTTATGCTTCAATATAAGTTATTTTGCGCCTCAATAAAAATACTAACGTTTCTCTCGTCTCAACCGGCGTCGTAGCTATTGATTATGAGGTAAAATAACTGGTATAGCTTGTTGAGCACCAGGTGGTGGTTGAGCTGGTAAATACGGCATGTGTTGCGGTGGAATTGATAAATGTGGTGGAATTAGTGGACACATTAATGGGTAATTCGGTGTGTGACCTTGAGGTGGTGGTTGTGGATATGATGCTTGTGGTGTACCCGATGGATTATAAGCACCAGGCGTATGCTGAGGATTTTGATTAGCCGGTGATTGTGTTTGACTCTGTTGTTGTTGTCCTACGTGATGTTGATGAGGATGTCCATGATGTCCCATATATTGAATACTAGGATTTTGAGGCCCAGGTGACTCATGATGATGATGATGATGATAAGGCGTAGCCATATGTGGCGGTGGTGGTGGCGCTTGCACCATACGAACCATTTGTTGATAAGTTGGTTGTCCTGGATAAGGCACCTGAAATGATGGATGCAACGGGGCAGGAGCAAGCAATGGTTGGCCTGTTGCGGCTGCTACTTGCATTTGTGATGCAATATCTGGTGCTCGATGTTGCATCATTGGTACTAGAGTAAAGTTAAAAGATAATTCAATAACCAGGGGTTTTTATAATAATTGATTGTAAAATATAAATATAATCAAGAGCCTTGCGTTAGTACCTAGATACTGACCCTTCCTGAACCTCGCTACAGGTTGGGCTTGAGGCTGAGAAAAGGCGGTTGGTGGTTGACTTGTCATGACATAGGCTGGTGTCATAACTACTGTTGTAGGCATAGCTCCAGAATATTGTGGTGTTTGAGGTGTATGTGGTCTGCTTGGAGTTGGTGTACTTGGCGATCGCTGAAAGATATTATCAGTCTTCATTATTTGAATTAACAGTTTTAACTAATGTATTTTCGTACCGGTGTAAATGGCTTTGCGTTTGGATTGAATTCTTTCGCATTTGGATTTAATGTTGACTTTTTAAACGAAGTTGTTATTTTCTCAATAGCAGGCTCGTGACTTTGCTGCATCGGCGGTGTGGTTTGTTGCTGTACTTGAGGTGGTGTTGTAGGCCGTAAAGATGTTGAACCTGTAGGTGGTTTAGAAGCAATAATTGGTTCTTCTTGTACCGTTTGATGTTGCTGTTGGTGAGACCCTTGATGTTGTGGAGGCTGTGGTAACGGCTTTTGATGTTGATGAACGGGTGGATGATGTGATGGCGGCATAGATTGTTGAGTATGTGTATCTTGATGATGCGATTGTTGTTGTTGTTGTTGTTGTTGTTGTTGTTGTTGTTTACGTGGAATGGATGGAGTTTCCTGTGTTTGTGGATCAGCTAATTTGAAATCTGATGAAAATTGTCTCAATTCAGCGTGTTGTTCATCTCTTGGTCTAGGAGTTGGAATTTTTCTATGATCAGATTTACTAGTGAGAAGATCATTGCGCTGACCTTCAAGTGAATTTTGTTGCTGAATAGAACTATGAGGAGTATGAGGTGATGGCTGTTGTTGCTGCTGTTGCTGTGGTGATGGAGTTGGTGGTTGCTGCTGTTGTTGTTGTTGTTGTGGTGGTGGTGGTGGTTGCTGTTGTTGTTGTTGTTGTTGTTGTTGAGGCTGTTGTTGTTGTTGTTGTTGCTGCTGCTGCTGCTGCTGCTGCTGTTGTTGATGAGAAGTCGCAGTCTGTGGAAACGGTGCAGGAGGCGCTTTATCTATTTGATAACCTTGTTGTCTTCCTGGGCGTTCTCGTTTTTCAAGATTCAATTTATTTGATGGTGGTAGCTGCTGTGGAGCAAATGCAACTTGTGACATAGTTGTTCCGTGTTGATGCTGAGTTTGCATTTGAGGTATAACTGGGATTGCTGCCACAGGCAGAGGTTGCGTTGTTGGTGGTTGAACAAACGGAGGCGGTGTATTGTAAGTAACAACAACACCACTTGGTGGCATGGCCATTATCGGATGTTGTACTGGAGGATGATTTGACGGACCTCCTAGTGGAATGTTACTTGGCTGAGAAGAATTCGTTGTTGATCCCGGAGGTGGATGGTTAAACATATTTTTATTATTTGCTGTACTAGGTGACGGTGGCGGTGGAGTTGATCGTGTTAATTTACCAGAATTAACGCTATTTCTTTTTGCAGGAGGGACGTATTTAGGTTCATTATTTGGTCGAATCACAGCAGCAAAACGTTCTTCCTCATCACCATTTTCAAGATCTAATCGAGCTTTATGATTAGGTTGAGCCTCTATTTCGTTAGCTATCTCTGATGCTTTTTGCTCTTGATCCTTGAATTCCTTAGTATCTTTACGATGTAATGGAAGAGTATAACCAACCAAAGACGGTTCAAACGTACTCTGTACACCATATATTTGTTCATTTGTACTGAACATTTCATGAGCAGACCAGCCATTCTGAAAAAAAAACAAATAAAAGAAAAACAATAATAATAATAATAGTTTCAGTTATTTAAGCTTTGAATGTAATATTAATGAATAAATTCATACAGAAGCTCCGTCCAATTCATAATCGTCGCCATTTATTGTTGCTGGTGCATCCCATGGTTCAAGTTCTTTTTCTCCTACTAAGCCATTAAACTTACTAATTGATGTGTCAGTTTGAAATGTATTTCTTATTGCGTAATCTAAGTCTACATCTTTTGCGGACATTGTAATAATATCTTGAGGTTTGAATATAAGTTTTTCAACCACAGTATCTACGCAAATTTCGCCCGAGCTCTCTACACGATGAGCCATTTCCAGAACTACTTCAAATTGGCTAGAAAAAGTTCTAAATATACCTTCGTATAATGAACCATTTTGAGTTTGGATCTGTAAAAAAAAAAAAAAAAAAAAAGTATAAGTATGTATAAACATGTTTACTTATATATAAATAAATAACAACTACAAATACAATTATTTATAATCAATCAATATAGAGGATTTAATTAATTAATTAATTTATTTATTTATTTGTTACCTGAACTATATTGCCAACATGGCTTGTTATCGCATGCATAAAATGAGCATTGTTGTAAACCCCTTCGGCAACAACACTTCTCTCTTGAGGACCTCGAGCTCGAGGAGACCTATGAATACAAATAATTTGTTACTTCAATTATTATTTAGACATAAAATGTGCTTATAAAAGTAGAACATGACTAAATAAAAATATCATTGATAGATTAATAATAAAAAAAAATAAAAATTCCATTAAGTGATTCACAGTTAATTTAGTAGCTGACATTTTGATAAACTCAAAAGTAATAAAATAAAATAATTCAAATTTATATATATCTATTACCTAGTTGGATTAGAACGATTTTTTCTTTTGTTATTCATGGTACTGATTAAAGAGAAATCCTAGTCACTGAATTGCAGATATTTGTCGCCTGTTAACTGGGCGCTTTCTCGTTTCTTACTGTGGACCGGAATTTTGAAAAACTTCCTTATAATATTTAACAAAATAAATTAATTTTTAGTTTTAAACGAAAATTTGAACTGCTCGGTTGAATAATTTTCACGAGAAAATGCCAACTCAAATGATTTATGAATGATGGCAAAGGTCAATTGAGTTGGTATAATTTTGTAACATGAACGATTGAAATTTGAGGTTATGCTGATGACGCGCCTAGATTACTCGAGGCAAGGTATGTACTAGTAAACACTTATTACTGTGTATAACGAGATGAATTTTTGTTTACGAAAATAAAATAAATCAACTAGCCACACCTCGTGGCAAAGATTACTGACAATAGAAGAGAGAGAAGACCAACTTGGGCCACCACGAAAATTGTAATTCTATGTCGTGTGTGACGTAACTCAGCGCTCTTCTGCCCCTCGTTCTTGTTAGCTGTCTGGAATCGTCGCGATTATTTTTGAAAAGGAACGGGAACAGTCACGTTTTTACGTTTGTTTATCGCGTAAACCACGCGTCTTCGTATTCATGCGATAACACCCACGACTTCCGATTCCACTCACGCTTATCGAATTTTATACTATTAATCAACATGTGGTGAACGAGAGAATAATCTTTAGTATATATAGATAGATTGTCATCTCGTCTTGATCTCCGTAAAGCTCTTAGGCGAGCTTTCACTATCCAATCAGATACTTTCTTTATTGCTTTATAACCAATCCCGTGTCGACTTCACAAATGTTTGCATCGCGCGTTTCTTTTTACTGTAGTCTTTTCATTCTTATTTATAATTGCTCTTGAAATTTATTTATATTGTATTAAAATATTTATTATTTTTTTAAGTTTTAAAAACACATTTTAAAACATTTGTTTTTTTCTTTTTTTAATTTTTGATGAATAGAATAATTAGAAAAAAGAGAAAATTGATTTAGAAAAATCAATTTTTTTTTCTTTTAGATCAAATAATTGAAATTCTTTAAAATTTTTTTTAATTCTTTACTTTTCATAAGCTTTTAAAAAAAATTTTAGTATGTTGATTTTTAGATTTTTAAAAAATTGGCAGAGCCTCAATCCTAAGCAATCATTGTTTATATCTTGATAACAAGTATTTTTTTTTTAAAACAAAATTTAGGAGCTTATTTTCAAAAGGGTATCTTTTGATTTTTGATTAATCGAGACAAAAAACTAGTTATCTTCAATTATAAATATTTGTATTGAACTTTTTTTAAGTTAGCTATAAAGTGCAATCGGTTATGAAGCTGCAATTCGATTTTCATTTATAAATGTTCATAATTCTCAAAGTAATTAGTATTTAAAAATTCAGAAAACTGGTATTTTAAAATATGAAAAGATACCCTTTTGAAAATCAGCTCCTCAATTATGAACACTAATCTTTAAAATTTTGTTGTTTATAACAACTGTATCTTCAACCATATCATTTTTTTTAAGTTGCATTTTTAATAAAGTAAACAATTTAACAATCATTACAAAAGCAATAATAAAATTTAAACTTTTATTTGAATTTTACACTACTTGATCTACAAATAAAACGGAAATGAAAATCATAATTTATTATTCTATACACTTTTTAAAAGAAAGATTTAATTATAAATTCCAATATAAATTATATTATCAATTTATTATGTATTAACAAAGTTCTGTTTTTAGTTGAATAAGTTGAATATAATTTTTTCATAAAATATTTATTCTGACAAATTATCGGCTTTACCAAACGAGTTCCTTCCATGTGAATCGCCTTAAACATGGATTTACACACTGTGTACAATCTCTATAGTATTAAAATTTTCTATTCATTCAGCACTACTTATCTATTAAGTAGATTTTTATGATTTATATTTAGAGCCTGTTTTTCAAACGATATTTTTAAAAAAATAAAATTTTATTAAAACTATATTTATTTTTTTTTTGTTTCTTTTATGTTGATATAGGAAAAAATTCTGTTTTAGCAACAAACACATTTTGAAAAACTGGCCCTTAGCGCTAAGTACAATAATTTAGGCTTGAAAATAATAAAAATATTAATTTCAAATTATTTCTGAACCTAAATTTTATTAATACATAATGAAATAATAATTATAATATCAAATTGTAGTATACATCGGATATATCGGCTCATCACATCTCGAAAAGTCACTTTTCAATAGTACTTTTGCACATGCGTAAAATAAATGTATAATTAAAAAATTATTATTATTATTATTTGAGCCGAATAAAAAAAATAATCGGACTTGAAAAAAAAAAAAAATATAAATTCATTCATTTAATATTAATAAAATAAATTATTTTTATTCAACTTAAAACAATAGTTGTTAATTATGCATAATTGTACATTTTGAAATCATGATAAATATTCGAAGCATATGCGATTAATACTATTAATTTTTTTTTTTTTTCAATTTGTAAATAAACTTATAAATTAAAAATCATTTAAGAATAAATATTTTTATAGCTTAATCAGCCACTTTTGCTCTAAGAGTGATCATTGCTCATAAACGTTGAAAGATGATTGCGAACGATCAGAATAGTGAATGTCATAGATCGCATTGAGCTGTTTTACGATCATTTTGATCTTATTTGTTACAAAACGATCAATCTCTTTAACGACATTAATAATATTCATTGCCTGATCCAATTCCTTGTTAATTCTTTCTGTTCTTTCTTCGAAATTCTCGTAACTTTGAAAATGTGGTTTATTAGCAGATAAAATTTTAACCACTTTATCTAAAGTTTGTTTGTGATCTTTAGTAAATTTTTCCGCTGTTGCAGTGAATAAAATCTGTGAAAACAAACAGATAATTATAACGTAATCTTTTTTATCCATATATTTTATCGGAATCAAAATGTCTAAATTTAAATGTCATTTATCAACCTTAAATAAAAGAATTTTAAATAATCAAATACTCGTGCATTCACAAAAACAATAAACAAACTATGTTGAAAAAGATAATAATTTAAAGTTTAATCAGTAAGATAAATAATATTATCAGTTTCCGTTTATAAAAAAACTTACCATAAACATTACTGATGACAGAATCACGCTTGTTTTCCAGGAAGTAATTTCCATTTCTATAAATGTAAATGAAGATTATATCCAAGACAAAATAAGTTAAAAAATGCAATATTAAATTATGGTTATTACAATAACTTAGTACGTTTTCAATGAAAAATTATTTTTATTTATTTTATTTTAGGGTAAAAATTCTAACACCCAAGAACATGTAATATGTTTTAAGTATATTTTCACAGAATGATAATAAAATACTTACACCTATCAACTGCTGAAGTCTTACATTTTACTGAAAAATATGCTGACAAAAAAACGAAAGAATTAACAAAAAGATTTGAATTACACTGACCTCACGATAATTTATACTGAAATGTAGTTATTTGATAATCTAAAATTAGGTTAAATAATTAAATTACATTGACCTCATTGTAATGAGTGGAATGCATTTATTTTGTAAAAAATAATTTAGATATGAAACGAATGTTACAAATTTATTCTTTTCCTATATTACTAAATTATTAAAATTTCAAAAAGATGACGTGAGTACAAAAAAAAACAGATACGACTGAACATAAACAAAAATTAATATATACTATTGCAGAAAATATAAATTAATATAAAATGTATTAATTGTAAATAAATGTTACCTTTATTTTGGGGCTTCAGTTCCTGTCAATTTACGTCTTAACTTGATTTCAAAATTTTTAGTTGTTTCAAGAACTAGTTCCATGGCTTCTTTACTGATTCTTTTCATACTTCTTGAATTTTTGCAGAATGATTGCTAACTGCTTTCAAAGCTTTCTCTGATTTTTCGATGAGAGTATGGAACCATTGAGTTAACTTTTCTTTGAGTTGATTTTCATGGTCTTGGGCGTTTAGAATTTATGTGCATTAATGTTATCAGCGACTGGTGAATTTTCACTTGATATCGTCCCAAATTTCTTCTAGCTCATAATTCTTGTTTTTTATCTCTAAACAGTCAACAGTTTCTATTAACAGTGAAAATAAAAACAAATTATTTAAGAAATTAATATTTTAATAAAAAAATTTTTCGATATTTATTTAATCAGTTCATATTTTATTCAAATACTTACATCTTGAGGTACTTTATTAACATAATCCTGGACATTATTAACAAAGTTTGTAGTTTCAGATTAAATTGTGTTGGAAGCAGTGTTTTTATCAAGACGATTAAGTTCTTTTTGAAATTCTTTTCCGAAATTATCGACACTAGCTTCAGGTTGAAAAAACAGTTTTGATAATTGTCTCACAGACATTCTGTAAGAATCAGCTACCATAAAGCTGCAATTAATATTCCACAGATGGGCTTCATTATTTTTACTTTTATTATTGAGACATTAGTTACAGCAGAATGGAAATATCATGTAGATAGAAAATTTTTTGCACTTAAAGAATGTATTTATATCAAAACTCATGGCTTAGAGATTATCTAGTTTAAAATATTCGCCGGTTTTTTAACTTAATCTCGTATAAGTATCTCAAAAATGATAACTTTTAAAAAAATTTAGAAAATTGTATTTTGTGAAACAATACTATTGTTCTAATTATTATTTCACTTTATAATTTTTTTAGTAATGCATTTATACTTAATTATTAATTATTCGGTTAAAACTTATAATATTAAAAGATTGAGATTCTATCCTATAAAAAAATTGAAGACTATTTTATTCAACTATGTTCTATAGATGGATTCAAAAACTGAAAAATAATATGAGATTTGATTATTTCCCAGTTTTTCCTAATTCTTTAACCAATTGCGGGATCTAAAGTTGAGTGCTGATCGGATGTATCCCCCGATGGTGGATCGGAGTGACCTAAAAATATTAGAGAAGAGATGTGTAGATTTCTCAACAGAGAAAAAGGGACATCTACAATCAAACCTCACGACCTGTAAATGATATAAAGAATCGAATCATATCTCGGCTGCCCAATTTCAAAACACAGTAACTAACATTTAAAAATTTTTTTCAATTTTTCTTATTAAAAAAAAGTTTGCCCGCCAAATTAATGACAAATTTGATTTATGAATAGAGAATACTCAAATATAAATATTTTTAAGAAAAAATACTTGAAATTAAGGTTTAAAAATTATAAAAAAATGCTGCAATACTAAAAAAAAATCAAGTATAAAAATTTTGCAGTTACTGTGTTTTAAAATTGGGCAGCCGATCTGTAAAGTTAGTATGGCGAGATTATTGTCGCTAACATGGCCAAATAAGCAGAATGGCTTATTTTTTGGCTAATAATTTAGTGGTAATATTTAGGCTCGAAAAATAAAACTTGACGCTTTGAAAAATGAGTCAATTATTAGCCAAAATAAGAGCGATTCTGCTTAATGTATCATGCTAGCTTTGCGAGTGTTAAAGAATCCAGTTGACATAAAACCTAGCTTTAGAGGGCTGAGGCCCTACTGGGGGTAATTCTTCAAACTAAAGTATAGGTAATTGTGTCGATACTTGAGTAAAACTGGGATATAATATCGCGAATGCTGCTCTTGGAAAAATGGACACATTCTATTGTATAAGAACCTTACCTGTCCACGTAAGATTCTGCACACTTGTGGTATCTATATGGATAACTTAATAAATAATATTACGGCAGATAGGGCTTTGAAAATTACACTGACGTAATTAGACTGGACTTAAATGTATTTATTATGTAAAAAGCAAATTAAATATTGAGCCGAATATTATAAATTTTTTTTTAACTGAATAGTCGACATTTTAATAAGTTCCTGACTTAAATACAATTTAAAAAATTGAAAATAAAAGTTACAGTCATTAATATATCATGTTTGCATAATTATTAATTTTAATAGATGTTACTCTTATTTTGGAGCTTCAGTTACAGCCAATTCCCGTAACTTGGTTTCAAAGTTTTTAGTTGTTTCAAGAACAAGTTCGACGGCTTGCTTAGTGATTTTTGCTACATCTTCTTGAATTTTTTCAGAATCTTTGCTAATTGCTTTCGAAGCTTTGCCTGATTCATCAACGAGAGTCTTGAACCCTTCAGTTAATTTCTCCTGGAGTTGCTTTGCTTGGTCTTGAGCATTTGGAATTTGTGCATTAATATCATCAGCGACTTTGTTGAATTTTTCCTTGATATCGTCCCAAACTTTCTCTAGCTCAGGATTCTTGGTTTTAATCTTCCGTATGGCCAAAAAAAAAATCAAAGTATTTAAAAAATTAATATTCTCATATACAATTGTTTTCATATTTATTTAATAAATCTTTACATTATTCAAATACTTACATCTTCAGATACTTTTTTAACATAATCCTGAACATTATTAACAAAGTTCGTAGTTTGAGATTGAATTGTTTTGGCTACAGTCTCTTGATCCGGAAGATTAAGTTTTTTTTGAAGCTCTTCGCCGAAATTATTGATACTAGCTTGAGCTTGAGTTATAAGATCGGATAATTGAGGAGACTGAGTTGCTACCTCACCAGCAGGCATGCTGTACGAACTAGTCACTAAAGCTGCTATTATTATCCCACAAATGGACTTCATTTTTTTTATTTTATTATTTATTTTTTTACTGTCAAAAAATTAATTACAACACTTCACGGATTTCTCAAGAATTAAGACTGATGCAATGTTATACATTTGGATTCTTATATAGTCATTTCTTATCAGTAATAAAGAGGGCAAAGTTCTAGTTATTATCCATTCTTACTTTATACTTAGTTTTCGCAGAACTTTCCAAAGTTTTTGTGATCATTAAAATTTATTTACTTATTGATTTAACGCCTATCGGCTCTATAAATTAAATATTATAAATTATAACTATGAATATAAATTTACAACTAAAAATTTTAGTTAGAAAAATTTCATTATAACACATTGAAAATCATTGGTTGGTTTATATACATGCAATATTTCATGGATGTTGGATATATTATATTTCAAATATAAAAGTTAATGGAGAGTCTCCAGAAAAATTAATGTCAGTGCAGTGGCCATTGATCAAATATTCCATTATTCTATTTTTCGATCAACGTTTTATGTAACTTTTAGGAGACTTAATTGAGCTTAACAATTTACATTAACAAGTCAAATTATAGAGAAGAGTTAGATCAACGATTTGTCGCCGTCTTGACAGACTACACTGATGCAAAAATTAACTTGATTCAAGAAAAAAAAAAACTATTTTGCATTATTTCTTTCTCTTGTCAAGACAAAGTTGTTTTTCAAAATGATTTTCTTGGTTTAAGATTTTTTCCTCTTGAATAAAGTTGATTTTTTTATTAATGTATAAAAATCTTAAATTGGCCGGCATATAATTTTAGTGTTCATATTATTATTCTAGCATAAAATTTATGAGATAATACGATGTATTTATATTATTTTTATTATTTAATATGCATTAATAAACTAAAATGAAAAAAATGTAGAATATGATAAACGTATAAAATTTAGGCATTTACAAAATGTATTTACATCAAGATTGATTCATTTGAGATAAAATAAGTCGAACATTTTTCTATTTTATGATAAAATTAAATACTATTTCATTTAATTAAGCGTTAAATGAATAGATTTATAAACAAATAATTAATGTGATGATGGATTGTTGCCGATAAAATGATACTGTAGTAATATTGAGATTTTTTTCTTTGAAAGAGGGAAATGAAAAATCTTTCAAAGATACTGAGAAGAAATATGATCGGCTCTGTTGGGATTTTCACTGACTAAAAATATAATTTCTCTCTCAGCAAGATAATAGTATGTACAAAACAAGTTACAATTAAGTTAAAATTATTCAAAAAATTTAACAGATTAATTCTTATTGAAGATAAGAATCTGTCATTTTTGGCGAATAAAAAATTTGATTCCATTTTTCTAACTGAAAAATAATAATTTGCGTTACTTTCGAACAAGGAGAATGCGGAACAGACGAGTGGAAGAGAAGGAGTAGGTGTAGAAGGTCATAACGAGATAATACTTGTCTGCGAATGTACATATTACTTCGTATTGTAGAACCAAGTTCGAAATCTGGGCCGAAAGGCCGTCTTTGGTTATTAATAATAATAATAATAATAATAATAAATATTTAGATCATTTGCCATGTAAACTGAAAAAACAAAAAATAAGTACTTCTATTAAGAAAATTTATTTGCCACAAAAATATATATTCTTGATAGCTTTCGATAATATATTTTCTCGTCTGAATTGATTAAAATAATTTTTATCCGCTTCAAATGAAAATATTCATTAGTTTGCCTTTTATGAAGGAGGCAGATATTTATAAATTAAATGATTAATTTCATTAAATTTTTAAGTCAAGAATCCTTGACAAGACAATATTTTTTCTTTTTCTTCGTGTAAATATGATTAAATCGATTGTTTTTCTGCTTTTATTTATAAATAGTATGCTAATAAAATCAATAGTAAAATAGTAAAAACTGTAGCACGAATAACACCCATGTAATAAAATGCACAACTTAATTAAAAAAAAAAAAAAAAAAACTTCTCGGAATAGAAGTTAATCCCATCATAATCATTACACACAACCGATAAAGATACATAATTATTATATGTTGAAATCGCTACTGAGGTCGAATCGGTCAAGATAAAAACATTGAATTTTGTTACATTAATATTAATTTACTGAAATGTTATTATTTACATAGATTGTTTAATTATTAATTGATTTTTATTTAGATGTTTTATTATTATTTTTCGTTTTTTTAAATACACATTTTTATCAATGCTTAAATATTAATAAGAAAAGTATGTTCTTTTAAATTTTCTTTGAAGCTTTAAAATAAAAATTTTGATATAATCTACACTCAATCTTAATTTTTGTTTATTTAAATAAAAAAAATTAAGTTCCGGAGGTCAAATAATCTAATATATATATATATATATATATATTTCTTTGTGTAGATTTCATATTTCATGTTTGAATACGTTGTATTTATTATTTCTACTGTTATCAATGATGTGTGGCTGAGTGACATAATTTATGACTCACATCAGTGTATCATTTTTATTACTTGGAAATGCATGTATTTATATTGGTTTTGAAAAAGGATAAAAAATCTATGTATAAAAAACTAACATTAATTTCTGGAATTTTCAAGTCGTGCTCGTTTAAGAAAAATATCTTCCAAAAAATTTTTCTCAATATTACTTTTGTTATTAAAATAATTGAAAGTGTATAATCTGAAAACCTTATAATGACTCTGAGATTCAAATTATTAAATGGATTTTATAATTAAAATAATATAATAAATGTATTAATTTTGGCTACAGAATAGAATTTTATTAGATGTTAAATTATTATATTATATTATAGCTTATAAGTAGACATTTTTTTATATTTGAAATAAAAAAAAATCCATTAATGATGGCAACAATATTTATTAAAACTATTACTACTGATCACATCTGAAAACAATCGAATAACATTTTTTAAAAACTATTCTTTCTATTTAAACTATTTTCACTATTTTTAGCGAGCAGCTCCATCTGTTTTAGGAAGAAGTTTGGCAGTTTCAGTTTTGATTTTTTCAGCAGCCTCCTCCATCATTTTTTGACCATCTTTGATCAACTCATTGACTTTAGGATTTTTTATCATGTCTTCAAAACCTTTGCTAATTGTTTCTAAAGCCTTCTTAATTGAATCTTCAATTTTGTTCACACTACCAGCCTCTTCTTGTATTGGTACAGACTAAAATAATTGTTTTATAATGCAAAAGTTTTTTTTATGAAATATTAAAAATTTGTTCTATAAGAAATTTTACTTACCTGAGTAAGAGATATGATGAAAATACTAGCAATAAGTAAAAATATACACCAGCGTGCCATTATTGATGTTCGTTCAGGAAGTCAAAATTTCGAGTAAGTAATATCACTGCAACTGATGAACGTTTACTGTACTAATTAAATCGTTATATAGTTTCTCAACTCTCTCTGACAAGTTAATTGCGATAAGGAATACAAAGAGTTGAGAGGTCACTTCATATCTTTATTTTTTAAGAACACTTTACTATACGATTTGGATGGCAGCGTCGATTAAATGTTCTATTGAATATTTCAAGGACATTATATAATAGCAGAAAAAATTACAGTTGCGAAATGTCAAATAGAGACTAATAATTCGAAATGATTGATAATTTTGTAGTTTTTGTTTATTAACTATTTATGCTACTAAAATATATGGGGCATTCCACGCCAAATCGACCACTTTTGACCCTGACCCCTTTTGATTTGGCTGAAAGTTTACCATCCTTTTCTACCCTATCAAAAACGTCTCTCATAATTTTTTCAAATTTTTTTACCCAACCAAAAAAAAGTTCCGAATTTTTCAAAAAAACCGCTTTTTTATTTTTAAATTGCCATAACTTTTTCAAAAATTGGCTTATCGGGACGTTTTTTTTTTCAAAATTTTTGTTATTAAATGCTCTTTTTGGAAAAAAATATAAAAAAATTATTCAAAGCTATCTTCATCGTTATTTTTAAAATTTATAGGAAAAAATCCGAATTTTTTGATGAATACCATTTTTAGCTTCTTTTTTCTTTTTCTCATTCTAAACTATGACGTTTTTTACAAATATCATGAAATTTCCAGAAAGGTGTTTTTCCGATTTCTATTTGTTCTTTTCAATTAAAAAAAAAAAATTTTTTTCTTTTGTCGTATTTTTCATAACACCGGTCCAAAAATTTACGGGAATCCTCAAAAAAAAAGTAAAAAGTATAGAACCATCAGTTTAATATGTTAATCATCGAGAAAATCAATTTTTTTTAAAACAAAAGAAATTCAAAAACAACAAAAAATATAGAACTAAAAGTTAACCAGATTAGCTTCTCAGAATTGCTTTTAAAATTATTCATCCTTGTGAAGGCTCAAATCTATTTTCAAAAGTCTAATTTCCTAAAGTCAGGTCTTATTTGCTAACCCCCCATATTCTTACAAATTTATCATTTACAGAATTTCAATCTTTTAAAATGTGGGTCAGTAGGGATTCTCGCTGCTAAATCAGTAATTTTCAATATATTACTATTTTAAAGACAGATCTCATTGCTGACCCTTATTAATAGCTACAAAAGAAAAAAAATTTTATTCTAAGTACTAAATCCCGATTTTATTGCAAAATCTCTCCTTTTATTCCCCTCTGTACTCAGTCGTTGTTTTTACCTCTCCTATGGGAGAAAAATTTTCACACATATATATGTATACGTATGTGTGTACATCTTTAAATCGATTTCCTGTTCTGGAAGGAATCACATTACCGATTGCGTTAGTTAGCGTAGTCTTATTTTAGTATAAGCTCAAAGAGTTATTGTTATTTTTATGTGAAAGAATTACCGGCCGGATTTTTAGAGTAAGAAATGAAAGATAACAGATACGAAGAGTAGTATTTCTAATTAGCATGCTTTATTATCATAGTTTTGGTTAAGTGATTACCTTCCAGTCAAACAAAAGGAAAAAATATATGTGTAATACCATATTTTTTGATATCTTAGCTTCTATGATCCCGTATTAAAATTTATAATAGTAAGATTTAATAATAATTTCTGATTACATCACCTTCATAGCTATTTCATGTATCGTTTCATGCCCTGGTATTTTTACCCAGGTCCTTTATTTCTAAATAGTTCATCCCTCTATCTAGATCGTGTCCTTGCAGAAGACGTAGAAACTTGATTTTCTCCAATTCTTCTTTTGCGGGGTCAAAAGTGGTCGATTTGGCGTGGAATGCCCCATATGTATTGTAATTTATTTATTTCTACACAATGAATAACAGTTTAAAAAACTAAAAAACACGTTTCCATAGCAAAAACCAAAAAGTAAAAAATTATTATGAATATTGCAATAAGTTCAAAATAAAAGGAATTGAGTGATTAACAAAAAAAATTCATTTTATTGTAAAAGAAGCGTAGAATGCTTGATATTTGTTAATCTTATCAGATATTTGTAAAATGTATTTATACTGCAAAAATATCTTGAAAAACACTCCACGTTTGCTTTAGAATAAAATAAATATTTTTTTTGTTAATCATTTTATTCTATATTTTAAATTTACCACAAATCAGTCAAAATTTTTAGTTTTTTTAAATATTATTTATTTTCAAATTTTTTAATATAGTTAAAAACCAAAAGCGTTGAATTATAATATTTTACTTAATTGAACAGACAACAGTATTCCCTGTTATTTTATGAATTGTGTATGCTTAGTCTGTTAAATTACTTATTTTTTTTATTCTGATCCGATTAGAATAAAGTTATTGTTTTATCATAGATTCATAATACGAGTATAAATTTTCAAATTAATTAGACGTCTTAGAATCGATAAAAATCACGCTGAAAGATTCCATTACATAGATACATACAAACACATACATACGTATAGGTCAAGGTAATTAAAGCTTGTAATAAAAGGTTTCTTGGAAAGCACATTCCGCAAAAATTGTTGAAAGAAGCTGTGTGTAATCATAACTCATGTTACAAAAAATTTTGATTTTCTTTTTTATAAATTTAATTATGATAAATATTGTTGATTTATTTTATTCTGATTAACTAACGATCTAAAAAAAAATTAAGCGCATAGGCTATTTCTAAAAATTCTTGCTCTTTTACTCTCCAACATACATGTACTTACTAGTAAGTATGTAAATTTTATCATTCATTTATTTATATTTTATAATTAAAAAATACCTACAAAATCTAGCAGCAAGCTCAATTTTCTTTTTATACAAATTCAAAAGTTAAAAATTTTAATCCTATTTATAATTTTAATATAAACAAAAGATCTTTGAGCTCAAAAATGAAAATCTTAAATATATAAATAAATTTGAAAAAAAAAAAAAAAAATAAAAAAAACAATTTGTTATAAATTTTTTTAACGAGTTGTTCGATTTCAACCCCCTTTGAGTCAAGTCTTAAAAAGTATTTGGCTTATGAGAAAATTTTCACTTCATCTGAGATTTCATGGCTTCCTGAATGTTGTTTTTTTTTTTTTTTATTTTCAGTTAATCTTTTTTTTTTGTATTGGGTTTTACTACCGATTTTTTTATCCACTTCAAAAATTTCCACGAGTTATAATATATTTAATTATTATTTATGAGTCATATGAACTTTTACGGGTCATTACATCAACGTCAAAAACAACCATGACAAAAATCTAAGACAGCATTTAAAACGTAATATCTAGTAACTGAAAAATTATGAAATGAATCATAATGATAAGACAACTGAACACAAACTTTTATCAATTGATGAATATTACCAATTTTTCATTAATATATTTAATATTAATAAACGATCACACTTCAAAAATTTTAATATTTATAAAATTAAGAAATTCTTATGGACCTTTTTCAGGTATTCGATGCAATTTTAAAGATAACCAAACTTTAACATTAATCAGTATAATGATTTTATATTTTATATTTTATAGCTTGCAAGTTTAGGTAAAATGAATAAACCACCTTTTTGTTAATAAAATTTCTTACTTGTAAATTAGAGTTTAGATTGTACAGTTAAATTTTTCAATAAATAAATAACTAAAACACTGTTCTTACAGATAAAATATAGTTCAAAGTTATTTACATTGCTAACACATTTGAATTTTTCTTTATGGTATTCATTTTTATTTTGTTTATAAAAAAATCCAAAAGAGATGTGTGTAAATTTTTTTGATATTTTATCTAGATCTTAAATCATTAGTGACTAAAAATAGTTTACAAAAATTTTTTTAGAAAATTATATTTAGAGGAGTCACTTCGTGATCTAGAAAATAATTTGTTTTCATGAAACGATGAGGAAAATGGTAAAATTTTACGAGTTGGCAATGATAATGGTTTATGATACAATTGTTTTTTAAATAATTCATAATATGGCTGTTGAATTAAAATTTTTGAAGCCGTTGGTTGCTTTTGGTGTCTTTTTCGTATATGTGATATAAGCATGTGCTGAACACCGCCAAATAGTGCACTAATTGATTTTCTCGCATCTTTTCCTAAATTATGGAATATATCACGTGCCGCAGAAAAATGATGATGACGACGGGATGATTTGGTATCAGATAAAGATTTAAATATATTTGTAAATAATTCATTTAACACAAATGGTGACGATGAAAGTATTTTATAAATATGAGAAGGATCGAAAATATCTGTTTCTGTCTTTGGTTCTTGAGGTTCTTGAGGCACAAAAAAGTTTCTAATATTAGTAGAAATTTCATCAATATTTTTTCCAAATAGCTGTGAATTATGAGATAAGACTTTCACGGGCGTTGAAGTTTTCCTCATATCTTTAAAAAGCATATTGAAAAAATTGATCGGATTATTGTCAGCATTAGGATGAGTAGTATCGTCGTTGGCTATAGTCTTTGATTCTTGATGATTATTTTTCGTTAATATGTTTCGCAAATGAGAAATTTGTTCACCAATTGACTTTTGCATTTTTTCTGGCAAATTCCGTAAATGATCGAAGGCTTGTAAAAATGGGTTCGTAGATGAAGTTATCGGATCTTTCGAAGTCGTTGAAGAGTTAATTAGTTTATTGAACAATCCACTCAAGGGACCTAGAGATAAAATTTTTCCTACAGGGCTATCAGTCGTGACTGTTAATACATCTCCAGGTTTTGAGGATGGGGTCGTTTTGTGTACAACTGCATCCGATGAATCAGTAACCGGATTACTAAGTGTGTGGTTTATTTTATTTTCTAATCCTTTAGATCTTTCTGGAATCAGAATATTTCTAATTTTACTAATCGATTCATCAATCGACTTTTTTATTCTCTGTGGTATGTTGCGTAAATTATCGAATGCTTGTGAGAATCGATTATTGACTGTAGATTTTTCAATGATTGGAGAGCCAAACCAGTTCTTCACTAAGTCATTTGAAGGTTCTTGGGTAGAAAGTTTTTCATGAGTAGAAGAATCAGATGAATTATTAACTCTAGAATCGTTATTTGTCATTGATGTAAGTTTTTTACAGTTGTTTTTCGTGAATAGGTTTCTGAGTATATTAATTTGTTCGTCTATCGTTTGTCTAATTTGTTGTAATAGATTACGAAGATTGTCAAACACCTGCGAAAATGGATTATTAAATGGAGACTTCAATAATGATGGAAATTCTAATTTATCCGCGAAAGGATTCTGGAATGAAATATTGTTCTGAACAGATGAATTTGTTATCAGGTCACTATCACTGTGGTTTGGTATAGCTTTAAATTCTTTACATTTTCCTGAGGTTAAAATATTTCTAATGTTGCTAATTACATCATCGATCGATTTTCTTATTTTCTGTGGTATATTACGAAGATTATTGAATGCTTGTGAAAATGGATTATTGACTATAGATCTTCCAATCATTGAAGAGTTAAACCAGTTCTTCACTAAGCCATTAGAAGGTTTTTGGGATGAAACTTTTTCATGAGTATTAGAAGAATCAGATGAATTATTTCCTCCAGAATCGTTATTTGTCATTTCTGCAACTTCTCTACAGTCATTCTTCGTGAATATATCTCTAATATTACTAATCTGTTCATCGATTATCTTCTTGATTTGTTGTGGCAAATCACGTAGATTATTGAATACTTGTGAAATTGGATTATTAAATGGAGATTTAAAAAATGATGGAAAGTTTAATTTATCCGCGAAAGGATTCCGGGATAAAATATTGTCCAGAACAGATGAATTTGTTGACAGGTCACTATCATTACGGTTTGGCATAGCTTTGGATTCTTTATATTTTCCTGAGGTTAGAATATTTCTAATGTTGTTAACTGCATCATCGATCGATTTTCTTATTTTCTGTGGTATATTACGTAGATTATCGAATGCTTGTGAGAATCGATTATTGACTGTAGATTTTTCAATGATTGGAAAGCCAAACCAGTTCTTCACTAAGCCATTTAAAGGTTCTTGGGTAGAAAGTTTTTCATGAGTAGAAGAATCAGATGAATTATTAACTCTAGAATCGTTATTTGTCATTGATGTAAGTTTTTTACAGTTGTTTTTCGTGAATAGGTTTCTGATTATACTAATTTGTTCGTCTATCGTTTTCCCAATTTGTTGTAATAAATTACGAAGATTGTCAAACACCTGCGAAAATGGATTATTAAATGGAGACTTCAATAATGATGGAAAGTTTAATTTATCCACGAAAGGATTCCGGGATGAAATATCGTCCAGAACAGATGAATTTGTTACTGGGTTACTATCACTACGGATTAGCATAGCTTTGGATTCTTTATATTTTCCTGAGGTTAGAATATTTCTAATGTTGCTAATTACATCATCGATCGATTTTCTTATTTTCTGTGGTATATTACGTAGATTATTGAATGCTTGTGAAAATGGATTATTGTCTATAGATCTTCCAATCATTGAAGAGTTGAACCAGTTCTTCACTAAGCCATTAGAAGGTTCTTGGGATGAAACTTTTTCATGAGTATTAGAAGAATCAGATGAATTATTTCCTCCAGAATCGTTATTTGTCATTTCTGCAACTTCTCTACAATCATTCTTCGTGAATATATCTCTAATATTACTAATCTGTTCATCGATTATCTCCTTGATTTGTTGTGGCAAATCACGTAGATTATTGAATGCTTGTGAAATTGGATTATTAAATGGAAAATTTAAAATTATGCGTAACTTCAATACATTCTCGAAAGGATTTAAGAAGGGAAGTTTTTGGTGGATAGACGAATGAGATCGATTATCAACGTGATCACTAGTATTACCGTCTGTCGATCCTTGTAGTTTTTGACAACTTCCTGGGGTTAAATTTTTTCTGATGTTATTAATTAGCTCCTTAATGGATACTTTAATTTTTTGTGGCACGTTTCGTAAGTTTTCGATTACTTTCTTTAAACCAGTATTTTCATGATTTATCATTGAGTTTGAATTATTTGAAGTATTTTGTGGTATTTCATTAGTTGATACAGACATACCCGAGAATCTTTTCAACAAATTATCGAATGGATTATTCATCATCATTATTTTATTCGGCCGTTGAGTAAAAGTTATTATATTATTCTTAATTTTTTCCAATCCAGCCAAAATTGGACAAGTGTTATTAATAGCAGAATGATTATCAATTTGTAGCTTTTTTAAAGCACTTATAACCGACTTGAATAATTTAAAATAATTACCTTTAAGCTCTGTACAGCAGTATCTTATGTTTTCAATATCTGATTTATTAGTCGTTTCGAACGTTAATATTTCATTTACTTTATTACAATCATCAACTAGACTATCGAGCCATTGTTTGATAATACTAACTGTAGTTTTAAAGTACAAATTAATTTTTTGACCACAGCATGAATTGTTTTGCTGAGTTGTTTCCGCAGGAGAACTCGTTACAAGGATTTCACTTAAATTTAAATCATCGTGAGTAAGTGGATCCATTGCTCCTAACTCTGGTGATTCCGAGTCAACGCTTCGATCGAATCTTTTTAGATTGATCTGAAACATTACAATTTTAATCATAATAAATTTTAAATTCATATAAAAAATAAAGCTAATGGGGTGGGATTCCAAAGTGGTTGATTTAGTGTAAATTGCTCCATATATATTATTCATGTGTGTATTTTACGCATATAAATAATTGTAAGAAGTTTGTTATATAAGCAATAACTGGAGTTGTGATGGTCAGTTATAAATTCACTTACAAACTAAGAATGGAATTCATTATTACATTAGTACACGGAAAAAATTATAGTACTAAATATTTGCTGAAATTAAAAATTTGTAAGCAGAAAATGTTTTTAAAATCCTAAAAATTTTAAAGCGAATTATTATTTAAAATCGTAAAAAGTATAAGGATTTTTTTTTTCATTATTTTTTGTGCACATATTTCTAATTAATACTTCCGGTAAACTAATTAGATTAAGCGGTTGATTTGATCAAAAAAATTGTTTATGATTTTGAGGGAATATGACTTTATTTAATACTCGTCACAAAAATTAAGGGATATTAAAAAAAAACCTCAAATTCCCTGAATAAAAAAAAGTATTGAAAAGTATTGGATTGACTAGAAAACCAATACTTTTTTCTTTGTCTCAATACTTTTTTTTAATCAGGGTTTAAAATTGGCTTTTAAAATTATAGAGAAAAATTAATTGAAACCCGTAGATACTTTTTAAGACGCCCAAAAATTTGAAAATTTTTTTTTTTAGTGTCATTTTTAAGATTACCCCGGAACCGTATATGTTAAATTTTCATGGCCACATCCGAAGACATCATACTTAAAACTAAAATTTTTTTTGCTGTCTGACCATCTTTTTTCGAGTTATACACTGTAAAAAATTTGTTGGACCCGGTGTAATCGCAATGAATCAGTGTAAAAATTTTCGTGTGAAAATTATACCAAATACCGTGTTAAATTTAGGGGGGGGGGTGAATTTAATATTTATATACCGTCAATTTAATATTTTTCAACCGTGTAAATGTATAATTCACGATAATTTTGCGTTCAGAAATTAAATATCGACTCTACACGCTGAAAAATGTATGGTAATCCAATTGTCAAATTGTATGGGCGCAGCCATTTGTATTTGTAATCATGTGTTTAAGAAAAACTTTTTTAATTCTATATTTATATATAAATACATTAGTCATGGTTACTTATATAATATTCGTGAAATATATACAATATATGAAAAATTTATGTGAGCAGTATTCAAATAAAAGATCTCAATGAGTGTAACTTCGAGATGAGCTTATATTTTTGAAAAATCATTGGTTGACAAGATACAATATCATTTCTTAATTATTGACATTTTTAAAGACATAAACTCATTCCGATGTTAAACTTATCGAGACTTCATTTGAGTACCCACGTAAATCTTTCATATTTTTTACATATATATGATATTTGTGAAATATATAAAATATATAAAAATTATTTTAATGTTCCTTATTTTTTGTGACAAGAGGAATAAAAGTATTCAGTTTTTAGAATACTTTTTTAAAGAAATTGATTATAGTATGCATATTTTTTTTTATACTCAATTCGATTTAATAACAGAATTATAAAAAAAATATTATAAATTATCATATTAAAATACAGATCTAAATGAAAAAAGTATAAAACATGTTGATGATGAATGAAATATGTATTATTAACACTATTTAATAGATTTCAATATTAGGATTTATCAGAATAAATGAATCAAAATGAAATTATTCTTTTGACGTCACTTGTTACAACAGTCATACGTGAAACGTAAGTGTCGAACACCAAAAAAAATTTTAAGAAGCAAAACGAAAAACTCGATAAAGAAGTTGCTTTGAAAAATATTGAATTCTACCTTTATATTTTGATGAGGAGTAGTGTTAACATTATTAAAAATAATGTTTTTAGTTTTTTGTTTAAAGGATTTCTTCATTTCTTCATTTTTATCATTTTCTATTCCAACACTGCTAGGATATGAATGACATACTGTTAACAAGTACAAGATCACAATAATTACTTTCACAGCAAAATATCGCGTAACTCTCATTGTAGACACTAGGATTTATAATTTATTCTGAATATCATTCATTGCATCTTCGTATATAAAGGGTAGGTCGAAAATTGTTTAAAAATACCTGAGGAATGTTAAAATGATAGTGATATCGTGTGAATGATTAAAGTGAATGTTATCTTATTATTGTTGTTTGTTTTGAATTAAAAATACAATATTGTTTTACACACGACATGATATGAACTCGTTTCATATCCGTCTCTTCTCTTTGTTTAACATTTTCAATCATCGATAGCAAAAACTCACAATGACAACGTTATTTTCATTAAAAAAATATTAGTTATTTCTTTATTATTTAAGCTCATTAAACTCTGAATTAGTGAAAACATCAAATGCATTATTAGAAAAGTGAGGGTGAGTTTTGATGACGAAATTCGAAAAATTATTCACAGAAAATTTTTGGATTTAAAAAACTCATTATAGAGTATATCTTATTCAAAAATTGGTTAATTATTCCAAGTTCAATTATGAAATAGAATATTATATATGGTTAAGTTTACAAGATAGAAAGATTATCTGACACTGTAGACTACCTCAGAAACTTACCATTAGATTTAAACTCCATAACGCTACAAAATTTTCCCATTATTAACTTTTAAACTTTTCAAGCGGATTTATCGATCAAAAACTGATCAGCTCTCAACCTTGAAAAACTACGTCGATCGCCGCTAATCCGGTCAAAATCGGTTGATTCGTTCAAGAGATATCGTGAACAAAGAAAACCGAAAAAAGTGTTTTTTCGGAATTACTACGAAATTCCTAGTTCGATCAATTCAAACTTAAAGATTTTTTATGCGGCGTAAAAAACTGTGTCGAATGCCGCCAACCGCGTGAAAATCGGTTCATTCATCCAAAAGTTATTGCAGTTTGAAAATTCAAAAAATAGTGTTTCATCAAACTTCTATCAGACTTTTGAGCCCGAAGAGCTCAAAACCATAGAAACGCCATTGCCTTGAGCTCGGAGAGCTCAAAAACGTAATGTGTAGTTTTGAGCGCTTAAGTACAAAATGAGTGGGAAGTTACAGGGATGGCCATAAAGGCCATAAAGGTCAACCCTCATCCTAATTTTTTTTTGAGTATTTCCAACAAGAATTCACGATGGGACCGAAAAAAAAAAAAGTAAAAAAAAAATCAGCCTAGTAGATATATGTAAATATAGAAAATGAGAGAAATATTACAGAAAAGAAAGGCTGGAACAATATGTAGATGATAGGAAGATCGGGTTGGAAAGTGGAACAATTCTTCGTATTGAACGTAAAACGTAAAATGGAAGGATAAAAATAATAACATTAAACATAATCTTTTCTGGATAATAATAATAATAATAATAATAATAATAATAATAATAAATGTTCATTTAATGTTCATTTATTTTTTTTATTTATTTACTTCTGGTAAAGCAATTTTATAGAGGTGCAATAAGCACCTGTGCATAGACACCAGAAAAATATAATACATTTATAAAAAATTAATACATAATATTAAATTAACTAAGTAAATAGTGTACAGCGTAAATTAAGATTAATTTTACAAAATTTTTACATAAATACAATTTATCATGAATTAAATTATAATTGATCTTATCCATCTTACAATATGTTTTCTTAACCATTTGGTATAATTTAGCTCTTTCAGATTATTAGGAAGTAAATTAAAATATTTAATTGCAACATAAATTGCACTTTTAGTACTTATTGTTCTATTGATTTTTGGTAAAGTTAACTGTCTAGCTCTTGTATTGATTACTCTATCAGAGTACAAAGTTTTACATTCACGAAAATAATAAGTTAAGGCTTGTACAACGAAAGATTGTTTAATCTTCAATGGTCCTAACATATCTTCAGAATTTGTCAATTTGCTTAACATTTTATTTTGTAGATTTATAATAGGTTTTAAAGTGTTATCATATGCACCCCCCCCCTCCATGCTATAATTCCTTAGTTTATGACACTTTCAAATAGACCATGATATATGATTTTTAGTAATGATGTGTTTATCCAATTACTTAATTTGTAAAAGAGGAAGTTATTTGAGTTTTTTCATTAGTTCTGCAATATGTTTTTTCCATTTCATGTTACAATCAAAAACTACTCCCAGATATTTACAACTTTCAACTCTTTTCAACTCTCTATCTTTAATGTACAAATGAAAATTTGTAGGCACACTGTCAGTGTAACAACCAAAGGTAATAAATGTCGATTTATCAACATTTAGCGTTAACTGATTAACTATTAACCATTGATCTAGCTTATTCAACCAATCAGATACTACTAACCAATTAGATCCACTACACAGTACTACTGTGTCATCAGCATATGATACAAGAGCATCAGGAGGCAGAATATTAAAAATATCATTTATGTACATAATAAAGAGAAGTGGTCCCAAGATGGTACCTTGGGGAACACCAATTTTTACAATTCTATAATCACTAGTACAATTATTCAATTTAACACATTGCTCTCTACCTGATAGATAATCTAACAATCAATTTATGAGGTAGACCTCTGATTCCTTTGCGCCACAATTTATCAAGCAAGATTTTATGATTAACTGTATCAAAAGCCTTTGCTAGATCTAGGAAAACCAGTACAGATGCACGATTTTTGTCTAAATTATCATATATAAAACTAGAGGTAAAGGCGAGAGCATCATCTGTACCTCTATTCTTCATAAAACCAAATTGTTTGTCTGATATCAAGTTATTACCAATAGAAAATTCATACAATCTTACATAAATTATTTTTTCAAATATTTTAGCTAAATTAGATATTAGTGATATTGGCCTGTAATTAGTTGCTAGGTGTTTATTGCCAGATTTCTGAATAGGGATAATATCAGCTTTTTTAAGAGCATTAGGCCAGATTGCTCTACTAATACATAAATTAAAGATATACTCTAAAGGTAAACTAATATCTTTGGCAATACACTTAATTACTTTACTATGTATGTTATCAACTCCACCAGATTTCTCTTTCATTTCATTAATTATTTTTTCAATTTCAGTCTGATTTGTTGGTGATAAGAAAATACTATTACAGTTATGTTCTACAGTTTTTTCAATATTTATTTTCACCGGTTTACCAAGATTGCTCGCAAGTTTGTTTCCATCATTACTAAAGAAATCTATGAAATTATCTGCCATAGCTTTCTTATCAACAACAATTTCATCATTATCATTAATTAAGTAATCAATATCCCTAGTTACAGTGTTTTTCCCTAACTTAGAATTTACATAATTCCATAATTTTTTACTATCATTGTAATAATTTTTGACTTTTTTCGTTTCAAAATTACTTTTAGCTAATTTAATTGCTTTATTAAGAATTTTACAATAAGACGTATATTGCGTCTTAAGTTCCACACTATTTTTATTTAATCTCCAGATATTGTATAAATTCTCTTTAGTCTTACAGGAGTTCATTATCCCTTGCGTGACCCATTGTTTTCGCGGTTTATTTTTTTTATTGTTATTTCTCGGTTTGTTTTTGGCATTATTAACTAATGTTTTAATGCTATCAGTCAGTGCAATGAAAAAATGATCCAGATCACGAAATTCCAATAAATATGACCAGTTATAATCACTACTAAGATTAATAAGACGATTGTAATTAATCGAAGTATTGTTATTATTGCACTTAATATTATTATTATTATTATTATTATTATTATTATTATTATTAATTTTGTAGGGTTTAAAGCTTACAAAGATAGGAAAATGATCAGTAAAGGTATTGGTGTATGTAAAGGATTTAAGATTACAATAGTTAGATTTGATGTAAAAATTATCTAATATAAATAATATAAATAATTTTTTTTTATTATCTCAAATAACACACGATGGATTTTTTTCATTAATCTGAGCGTTCAATTCTCTGTCGTTAAATTATTATTTGGATGATGAGGTGTGCACTTTTCGATTTTTCAACCTTTTTCTTTGTTTCTTCTTTGGAAAGAAGTCAAGAAGACGTTTCAGCGATGGTTCGAAACACGGCACTTGATATAATTGTTGTTTTGTTTTCATATTGACTGCGTTCTGATACCTTAAAGACATATCCAAATGCACAAACGTAAGAATCGAAAAAATATCATAAAGCTGGTACTTCTCTTCCATAACTCTGCAAAAGGATTGCACATAGAATGATCCAATTTCTTCGTCGCGGTACGATACATAGCCTGGAAAAATAAGTATAAGCTTATTTATTCGGAATTATTTTCTACTTAAGATAGTTCGGCTATAAATTCGAAATTTGAAATATAGGTAGTAGAATACGCATAACATGTGCTTTTGAAATTTGAAATCAATTGACCATACCAGAAATGAGATAATTGTAATTAAAAATAATGACATTTTAGCACAGACAGTATGAGTGGAAAGTGAGGAAATTAAAAATATTAATGGTTATTGCATTGAAAAGGTTTTATGATCGCTTCAAAAAAGTGATACCTGTTAGAATAATATACTTAAAATAATCCGAAGAAATTTTGAAGATTTTGACCATCCAGTTTTTTTTATAAATTACACCGGCACACAAAAAAAAGTTGTCAGTACTTTTGACCAGATCTACCTATTTTTATGTATTTTGACGCGCTGAATCCGAATATGAAGTCAGTTTTCCCCGTACACCGTCAAAATTTTAAGTAAAATCCAAAAAACCAAAAGGCGAAAAATTGCGAAAAACAGCAAGCGATGAATATCAAATAATATTCGATAAATAAATATTTCCATATTCCAGTAAATAATTATTGAGAAAAATCATAATAAAATTTTGACCTTGGAAAATTTAGCCGAGCTAATATTTATTTCTCAAATCCACTCTGGAATTCAAGATGGATGCTAAGCCAAGTACTCAGGCAGATTAAATTCAATTGAAGTAAATTAAAAAATTTTTTGGTTTTAAGAAAGTTTCTGTGATAAATTAATAATAATAATAATAATAATAATATGAAATTAGAATTTATACACAGAAAAAAATTTTCCGTAAAATTTAACACTTAAACGAGTGTTACTGACTTTTTTACACGCAGTGAGTGTTACTTGGGCTCGACTTTTTATTTTAGAAGAAATAACATACTTGCATGTTAAAAGTAACATACGAAAGTGTCAGAATTAGTTCGGATAAGCTCCTCAATTTTAACACATTAAAATGTTATTTGTAACATTTATAGAATGTAAATTTCAACATTTCTGATGTGTTACTCGGATAATTAGAGTTATAATGTATTTAAAACCAGAATTAAGAACTCTTCGGAGCAAATTAGGTTATTCAAAGAAATTTTTCTATATTTGCACTGATAGAAGGATTTGTTTATATTTAATAAACTTAATTAACTGTTAATAAATGATTTTCTAACATCATAGGATTTAATAAATATTTATTAATGGTTAATGAATATTTGTTAATTAACACATACACAATGTCACATCACTGGAACGTAGAAAAGGTTATTGGCCAGGTGCACGATGGTGCTGCCCTCATTTTTCATGCTTTTCCTATGTTAAATCAAACGGAGTAATTTAGTTTCGGTAGTCGCCATTAGCGTTAAATCATGCTCTTCTCATAAGATTTACACGTAAAAGTGGTAGTCAGCGCCAGCCCTCCCCACCATATACTTCGCACCCAACCAATATTCCCGCGCAATGTGCCGAACGACGCCGAACTTAACACGCGCTAAGTGTCAATTCAACACTTTTTATGTGTTATTGATGAACGTACTAACACATTCTCTGTGTTAAATTAACATTTAAAAATGTTATTGATACTTGTCACTGTTTGGAAAAGATTTTCAACACAAATGGTGTGTTGATTTCAGAGTAACATTAAAAAAGTGTTATTTCAATCTCTAATAACATTTTAGTGTGTTATAATTAAGCCGATGAAAGTACACTTGCCGCGTGTGTTAATTCAACACACAAAAATGTTAAATATTTAACACTCACTTTTTTTTTACACAATGACGGAAAATTTTTTACTGTGTACAGTAAAAAAATTTTCGTAAAATTTAACATAAAATTTTGTGTAGATAATTTTTTTACACAAAATTTATGTTGATTCTACACATACTGTTTGTATTGATCAAATCAACATAATTCTGTGTTAAAAGTAACAAAAAAATATGTTAAAGCTTTCATCGGCTGATTCTCGGATTTCTACACACTTAAATGTTATCCATAACACAAATAAAGTGTTGATTTTAACATTTTCTTTGTGTTACTCAGATCAGCTGTCAAATATGTGAGTTTTATTAATAATTTAAATATATATGGGGTATTCCATGCCAAATCGACCACTTTTGAACTCGACCCCTTTAGATTTAGCTGAAACTTCATCATTCTTTTCTACTCTTTGAAAAACATTTTTGAGAATTTTTTCATCCAACCCAAAAAAAGTTATATATTTCCCAAAAAAATGGCTTTTTTATTTTCAAATAGCCATAACTTTTTTAGACTTTATTGACCTTTGGATACCTTTTTTTTTTTTTAAAGTTTTTGTTTTTGAATGAAATTTTCGAAAAAATACACAAAAACAATTTAATATAATCAATTCTATGAAATAATCGGTTTTTTTTGAGCAAAATCGTTATTTTTTCCAAGTTAGCCACTTTTTAACTTCCCGCTAAGAAAATTGAAAATTTTCGAAAATCGGGAAGTTATTGTTTTCACTCCGTTTTTCGAAAATCGAGTTTTCATCAGATCTCGACATTTTAAAATGTCCTCAATCGAGGTCCTAGGAACCTTTCCTGACTATTTCCGCGGTGATGTCACCGTGTCTGTATGTATGTGTGTGTGTGTGTGTGTGTGTAAATCTCTCATAACTTTTGAACGGATCATCCGATTCGATCGAAATAGGCGGCGTTCTGAAGAGTTCTTTTGCCCCTAGAATTCTGATACTAATTTGCAGAATTTGAGTCGATCAATTTTGAGAAATCTCAAAAATAAAATTTCCAAAAATTCGTTTTTTTGAAATATCTTTTAAACGGCTGAACCGATCAATTCTAAAAACTAATCAGCTCTTAACCTCAAAAAACCATGTCGATTGCCACCAGTCCGGTCGAAATCGGTTGATTTGTTCGTGAGATATCGTTGTCGAAAAAAATTCAAAAAAATGTTTTTTTTCAGAATTGCTATGAAATTTTTAGTCTGACGAGTTTACGCTCAAAAATGTTTCAAAGAACTCAAAAAACTGCGTTGAATGCCGTGAACCGCGAGAAAATCGGTAAATTCATTCAAAAGTTATTGCGGTTTGAAAATTCAAAAAATAGTGTTCTATAAAACTTCCATTAGCCTTTTGAGCTGGAAGAGCTCAAGAACACAGAACAGCGATTCATTTGAGCTCGGAGAGCTCAAAATTACACAAAAATTATATTTTTGAGCTCGAAGAGCTTAAAAAATAAGTGAATTGTTGAGCACTTAGGTATGGAGGTAGCGGGAAGTTGCAAAGATGGCCTTTAGGGTCAACCGTTTTCCTAATTTTTTTATTTTGAGTGGCGATACTTCTGAATAAAACAACCGATTTGAATCCATTTAACGCAGTTTTATGATCATAAAAAGATAACAACCTCCATCTTACTTTAAAAACTATCCGACCAGAAATTCTAAAGTTATGTAAAAAAAACTTTTTTCAAAATTTTTCGACAATGTTATCTCTTGAACGAACCGAACGATTTCGATGCGGTTTGCGGCAGTGGGCGATTTTTTAAAATCTGTTGAACCAAATTCGAAACTTGAAAAAATTCAAAAATTCAGAGTCGAGTCAATATCTTTCCAAATTTTAAAAAATCATTGATTTTTATAGAGGGAAGTTAAAATAATATTTTTTGTTTGAAGAGTTTATGATTTCATTTATAAACGCAATTTTTAACATGGAGCAACAATAAAATTTTTTATATGGAATCAATTTTCCGTTAAAGTTAACTATTTGAACAAAAGTTGTATTGAAAAAAAAAAAAACTTGCACCAACGCCATAATTAAATAATATATTACTTTTTACTTTATAATTATAGATAACAAAATGAATAATAAAACACTGTTTTTCAGATTATTTTCGTATAAAAAAAATTTTTTTTTAAGTTACATTTTAATTAACCATTTATCACAAAATACGTTTCAAGTTTAAAAACTAACATTAAAAAGTTTTGCCATTCTATACATTATATAATAGAGTTTTTGGTTTATCAGTCGTTTCGTCACTGAGGGTAACTTTTGCCGACTGGCTAATTAAATTAAAATTTTCTTATAATAGTGTCTATTTGGTTTAAGTATACCATTACATCAATATTCCATATAATAATGACTTAGTTGTAAAAACGTATGCTATTCAAAAAACTTATATTAAAGAATAGTTTTTATTAATAACTTTCGAAAATAATAAAAAGTATTTATAATTGGAAAAGAGGAAGCTAATACAGGATTTCCAAGAGAAGAAATGGTTTTTTGTCGTAGAAGTACTAAATGGTTTAAAAAATTAGGAGATGATTGCATCTTATTGTGATATAATTATTTGTAGATAATTTTATTCATTTCATATTATACAATATTTATATATATTTATTAGGGTAAGATATACTTTTTATAAATAAAAATAAATAATATTATTACATAGTTTTATTTCATTATTAATTAATAAGTAGATAAAACTGTTAAATCGGATAATATATCATTGAATATTTGCTGATTACAGGAAAAATCTTGACTGGCGAGGTTCCATATTGTCGTTTTATAATTGTAGGGTGATTTGTTGGAAACTTTTCGATATACAATATTGAACATTATAGGAGAAACGTCATCAAAAGGTGCTCCGACAAGCATAATATCATTAGTAATATTGATAATTATAACATCCCCGGCATTAAGATTATCCTCATAAAGCATGGATTTAACAGTGGATCTATCAAGGGTTACTTTAGTATTTGATAGATCCATGTTTGAAATGCTTGATGCATCGATGTTGAAATTCCTACCATCAGATGCCGTTTTCATTGCAATTTCATTAATTATACTTTGTCCTGTGCAAGATGAAATCGGAGTTCTTGCTGGGATTTGGTAAATCCTTGGTGGTTCAACAATGTCAACGGTTGGTCGTTTATAATAAGTATGCACTTCCGTCGAACCAGGTTTAGTACTACATGGTTTATAGGAAGCACGATGCGAATAATCCAAAGTTGAATGGCTTGGCGGAATTGGATAAACTTCTTTAACTTGGACATGATTCTGTGATACACCTCTTATTGCCTCCATCATTTCGTTGATGATTGTTGGGAATTGATCCATGAAAGTAGATAATTCTCGTAACCTATAGATTTGGTCAGTCACTGATACACTTTCGTCGCAGGTGCCGAAACTAGAACCTGAATGCTTATGAACCAGAGATGGATACTTAAATATTCTCGGTGGTGACACACATACTGGTGATAAAGTTTTAAATTTAGATGGTGAAAGATGCTCAAGAAGTGTTTCAATTTTTGAGATTCTTTCAACAGATACACCTCCAGAACTTTTCATGCATGGTTTTAAAAATCCAAGGAATTTCATTAAATGCCCTTTAATTTTTTCTAAACAGCCACTTACGTCAACATCTTCTGTTTCATAGTTATCCGATTCTGGTTTAGAAAATTTGAAAATATTGCCAAAAAAATCAAAAAACCCAGAAAGGTCTTTTTGAGTTCTAGCACAACTATTCGAAGTTATTTCAACATCTTCAATCAATCCAGGTATTAAAATTGCTTGATTTTTTATGTTATCTAGTGCGATTGGCATAATATCCATCAACGTTTTCACCTGTATAAAAATTTCTTCCACAATGGAACCAAATAGTGTGATGAAGCTGGACATGTCACTGCTTTCTTCACATGTATTTATGAATTTGTACGATTTCTCTGGAGATGACTGCTTTGAAGAAAATGGACATTTTGGCGTTCGATAACTTGATGAAGACTTTGCACTCTTCAGTTTAGCGAAAGGACATTCAACTTTACGACTCGATCGTTTTAAATTAACCTGGAAAATAGCAAAACATAATTGTTTTTAATAACTGGCAATTTGATAAAAAAAAAAATTAAAAAACAATTTCAATTGTTTACCTGTGAATTTGGATCAACAGTTCCTTCTTCAATTTGATGAAGTCCCACGGGAGTGTCTTGATTTTCATTTCTCTGCACATCAGGATGAGAGAATGTATTGCAAAACAGTGTCACCAAAAGAACTGCTGCTAATAAATTTGAAACGGTATTCATGATGAATGCTTGTATAGACTGTGCTAAGACATCTCATGACTTGCCCTCATATATACTCCTCTGCAGGAAATGTTTTCAAAAAAATAAACATGCTAATCGTGAAAAAAATCTGTCAATATGATTGTTTATGAATCGGTTATCCCAAGCAAAGAGAGTTTATTAGTAAGTAATGTTTTTTGTTTATAACATACAAGTAAAAATTATAAAGTTTTTATTTCTTGATTTGCTTCCGTATATGCATATTTCGTAAACATTTATTACGGAAGCAGCGAAATTATCTTTTAGGTTTTATTTTGTAAACTCAGCGGAATATTGAGTAAGTTTATTTTTGATTTAAAAGATTAATAGCAAATCCTAGGAAGATATTTATCAACGATAATCAATAATTACCATATTGATCATATTTATTTTTCAATGTTATCTGGTAAAATTTGAGATAGAAAAATTTATTTAGCTATAACGATACTGCAATCTAATTTTATCGAAGAAACAGTAAAATTTTACAATTCCACTACTATTTCATTCCTGATAATTTTTACTATAATGTCAATTGACATACTATTCTATAATAGTAATAAATCGGTTAAAAATATCATAAATTAAAATAAGCTTTTACGTTTAAATTGAACATGAAAAAAAAATCAAGGTAATAAAAATTGATACGAGAAATTTTGAACCAAGAAAATTATTTTAAAAAAATGTCATGGTTTTTAATCAACTAAAAAAATTCTTGAACCAAGTAAAATTTAGTTAAAATTAAAACGATTTCTTTGCTCAAGAATTTCTCTCCTTGAATTAAGGCAAATAATCATTATTGGTACCCAAGTACTTCAATTAAGATTTTACGGAAACCAGATTTGGCAGATTTGGCTATGTTACAATACAAAAAACATTCCTGCCAAATGTTGATGTATTAAAAATTAGGACACATTTTTTATTTCTAATAACTAGCAATCCTCTGAAATGGTTTATTATTAAACTTTTTATCTTTTAGAATAGTTAAGAAAAAAAAAATAAGGTAAAAAATCTAAAACACCGAAACGATCCGATAATCATTAATTTATATTATTCTATCTCGTAATTAATTAATTACGAGATAATTGACAGAATTAAATGAAACCTTTTTTTTTATAAAATAAAATATAAATTAGCAAATTGTCTAACTACATTTTAGAGAATCTTAAATTTGTAAAAAAAAAAATTAGTTCAAAATTTATTATCACTTCAAAAAACCATTTAATATTATTAATATCTAATATAGTTATAATATATCTTGGTTTGGATCATTCAAATAATTTATAATTGGACTAATGCTACATAAAAATATTAAAAAATCACCCTATAAAAAATAAGGAGTTAGACCAATTGCTAATTAGACCGTCGAAATGAAACTTTAAAGTATGCTGGAAATATTAACAAAAAAAATGTTAATCATATCATGAATGGTATGCCCTTCGTCATTCCGGTAAAGATAATTTTTAGGGATATTTTAAGGTAGAAAAGTTAACAATTAAAGACAATGCTAATTCAAATAAATATCTGACTTTAATTATTTCCATCATTATCGTTAATCATTTTAATATATCGCTGTGTATACAGTAAGTGTATACTGTATACGATCATTTGTCGTGCGGATCAATCGTCCGCGGATGAATTGTTACGTAACCATATCTGACTATACGAATTTTACTTCTTTTTCAATCGAAATTTTAGCTTAGAAGAAATTTTTCTATCAAAAACTAGTAACAAAGATTTGTAAAAAATATTTTGCAGCTTGAAAAACTCCGCTTTTGTTTTCTGTACAATTATTATTCAGATTATTAATTACTAAAATCATAAATAACTTTTCAGGTAGATTTTGTAAAAATCTATCTATTGCATTTGTTCTCATGGTGAAATTTTCATCTGATTTTGCTATTATATGTCTCAATTAGTTGAGAAGGTTTCAAAAATACCATTGGTTCAAAAATTTATCTATGTGCTTCATAAGTTTATTAATTTATATTATATTTATGACAATATCTACCATCCATCTCGGGTGTGGCTGAATGGTGCTTTTTTTGTTTTAATGAAAATTTATCGTAGAGAACTGAAAAACCGGTCAAAAATTGAATTATCTTAAAGAGCTTACGATGTGATTACTGGAACAAATTTTCAATTAATTATTGAAAAAAAAAAAAAAAATGAGTAAAATAAAAAAGTACCGACGCTAAGTAAATTTTTAACTAAAGATCTAAAAAGTAGAATTTTGGAAATGTTATTTCCTATTTTTATTTTTATTTTTTCTCTATGCCTATTTTTTCAAGTTACATATAAGGATATGTAAGTACTATATAATCTAATTTGTCTGCAATAATAAATGAGTGTATAGTAAACTCAAAAAGATTATGAAGGAACACCATATGGCATGAAATTTTTCTATCTTTTTTGCTTCTAAAGACTACTTGCTTGAACAAGAAACTTTATGAGCCGTTGACAGGCATACTTTAGAATCAAGACAGAAAGAGTAGTGAGTAAACGATAAATTTATCAAACCGACAAGTTATGCGTCAGAACCCTTAAAACAAGTCAGTTCCCTTGATTCTTTACAACTCTGAATTTTATATTTATCATATAAATGAATCATCATTCTTTTGTATTTTGTCATGTTTTTTTTTAAATATTAAAACTATAATTTATTTTTTTTTTTTCAACATACGACTTTGTCTTTTGCTTTTAAACAATTCATTAAATAAAAGCAGATTAACTGTCGTTTGTTGAATAAGGTGAAAGGAACAACGTTATAAGTATTGAATATTTATGTAATAATATCATTAAATTTTATTTGATTTAAAGTTAATAGTCAATACAATACTTTTTAACTTTATAAAACTTTAAAATATTTCATAAAATCAATTCTCTAATACTTTTTGAAGTTTCGCTTGATTATTGAGGCATAGTCATAAATAACTTTTTTAAAGATAGGTACAGGACTGTACTTCATAATTTCCTTCACTGTATTCGCTGTTAACTTGACTTTCTTCTATTGTACCGGGTCGATAATCAGGTAGAGCTGTTCCAATGGTTCCACAAGGCACATCATCTGGACTTACTCGGCCACCTGCGACAACTTGCTCAGTTGGACTATGCTGAATGAATTTGTTATTACATGGTTCATATTTTTTAAAGCTACTTTTACTAAAACAAAAAAAAAAGAAAGATTATTATTAAAGTGTAAAATGATTAGAATAAAATGCTAAATAATAAATAATTACAGTTGATCCATAAGTATCTTCGAATTAACATTTGGCGCGGTATTGTTGAGTTGAATTGTTTGTCCTTTACTAATGTGAAAGGATTCTTCAGGGATCTCTCTTTCTGGCTTTTTATATTCATTTACTGGTGGTTGTTTGTAATTGTACGCTAATCCTACTTCAGATATTTGTTTGATTGGTTGAGGTGTTTGTGTCTTTATCAATGATGCCATGAAATTATTTAGATATAATTCCCATGAGACGGCATCAACAGGTCCTGTTGGCTTCTCATCTTTGTACATTTTTTCTTGTTCTTCGTATGATAATTCTGAAAATTATTAAATAAATAAATGAATATAATTTTAAAGGAGTTAGAATAAAATGAAATAAAAGTGATTACTTTTATCGTCACAAAATTCTTCTCGTGTCATGGCACGAATATTTCCACTCGAAGGGTCTATAAAGTTTACTATTGCTGAAGTTTTTAACTGACTATCTTGCGATTCTCCATTATTAAATTGACTATTTATTTGACTTGTAGTTGATTGACCATTGACTAGACCAGTAGTTGATTGAGCGTTAGTGAATTGACCATTAGATGATTGACCACTGATGATTAGCTGATTATTAGTTGATTGGCAATTGTTGAGCTGTCCATTATTTATTTGACCATTAGGATTATTGTTAGTATATGTGACTGGGATTAATAGCTCAGCCTTTAAACCAGTATTCACAGTGCTTTCTTTATTATTTGATTTTCCATCACATAATACCGTCGTCAGTCCACTAAAAACGTTGTGGCTTGCAGAATTAATGTTGGTATTAGTATTAGTATTAGTATTAGTATTAGTATTAGTTGCTACAGTATTTAAATTATTTGTACTGAAGATATTGTTTCCTTGACTAATAGCGTTTGAAACACTACCACAAGATATTAGGGTATTTGAGCTGATTTTATTTATGATATTGCTAAGTGCTGTGTTGCCGCCATTGAAGATAGGAAATTTATTCATTTCTTTCACTGAATTACCGTTAAAGATTTTTTTATGTGTGGCTTTATTCATAAAATTGTTCAATGTGGTTGTAGTTTTTTTATTTTGAAAGATATTAGAATTATATTCTCCACTTCCTGACCCAAAAGTTGATGAGTTGGGCTTATCAATCTTGCATGTAATTCTACTTGGTCGAGCAGGCCTAACAATCAATTTTCTTTGTTTATGAAGGAAGTTATTTTTTAAAAGTCCTTTACGATGAGAACAAATATCATTGACTGGTTGGAACCTAAAAAATATAAAAATAGATGCAATTATATGATGTATAAAATATAAAATAAATAAATAATATAAGATTTAATACGTTTGCACAGCATTAACATTAGAATCTGTTGACAACACCCCTCCAGTGCCGATATTGCTCATGATTTGTTGAGTTGTTTCCTGAACAATTGGTCCAATACCACCGCAGCCTGACCCACTATAGGTCACTTGTCCATAACTAGAAATTGGAGATGGAGCCAAGACTGTTTGTTTGTTACCAGAAGCGCCATTATTAAATGATGGAAATCCATAGCTTGGAGACTTATATTGTGAATCAGCTCCAAAGAGGGCTATATTGGCACGATCACATTCTCTACACGGATTTACACCAGTGTGTAATCCTCCGCAAAGTTCCGGATGCTCACGAGCCGATATCGTTGTAGCGTATGTTATTAAAAGTAAACTTACAACAGTCTTCATGATGAATACTTATACTGTAACTTGAGTAAAGTATTAACAGATGAACAGCTAACTCAATTCTGGTCAGCATTAATTCATTGCAGCTATTTATATTAATCCGTCGTTACATCATTTCTTCAATAATTAGTATGGAAACAATAATACGATCTTTGTTTTTATGTAAAAAAAATAAATTGTTGGTGTTTATTAAAAACAAATAAGTCGAGAAATATTAGTATACATTTGTTGCATTTATTATTCGCAGATACTTGTTTAAAATTTTTTCTGTTTTTATTCCTGAGTTGCGAAATGTTTTACCTTAAATATTACGATTTAATTGAATTTCAATGCAGACGAATGTTTCTGAATACGTTTATTATTTTTTAAGTTCCGGTCATTTTGGAATGTTTAATTTAACTGGTTGTCAAATAATATTTTGTTTTACTAAATTTTGCATAATTCTCTTCCTCATTAACTCATTTAATTACCAAAGAAATGATATTGTATAGACAATCAAGAATCTCATACTCTTCCGTTTGACCAAGAAAAAATTTTTTTATTTTAATTTCAAAAAGATATTATAGTTAATATTTTTTATAGATACAAAAAAATTTCAAAGACTAATTAGAATCAATAAAGATGTATATTTAAAAATATTTATAGGATTAATCTCTATATCATTAAATAATATTTTTCAATTCTGACGGATAACAGAAAAGTATAATTATTGAATTTACTTTATATATTCTGCCAACTAATTAAAAAAGTCGGAAGCTCTTTGTCTTTGAGGTAAATTTAGTAGATTATCAGTAAGTATAGTATCTTTAGATTTAGAAGTGCCATCTGAATGTACTTCTTTTAATGAAGTGTGATTCGGTGTAGCTCGGTGTGATAGGCTGTGAGTTTTTACGCCAATCGATGGTGATCTTAATAGTGTACGCCGAGGACTTGGAGTGCCAACAATCCGGAGTTTTTGCGTGGCTAATCTTCTTGCTGCTGGTGACATTGTGCTGAGACGATCAATTGTTGATAAGCATCTAGGTGATGGCCTGAAAGTATTAATAAAGTTAAGTTAGTAATTCATTACTGATAATTGATTATACATTACAAATTAAAAATAGAAAATAAAAGTAGCTTACGTTGCAAATGACTTTCTAGCAGCTTCTAGTGCTTTACTTTTCCTATCTCTGTGTCGTTCACCGGCTTTTTCTGCTAATTGTAGAGCTAACTTTTCTCTTTTAGGTGGTTCAGCCATACGAAATGATGGCCCTTGATTAGACCTTAATATCGGTGTATCACCGCCATCCAATCTGAAAGGTGTACCTTCAATTTCTCCCCATGTCATCAGAGGACTTTCACAATCTTCTGGCCTAGGACTTGGAGTAGCAACAAAACTGAAACCATTTACTTTTGGTGTAAGATTTCTAATAACTTCCTTACCGTCAACACCAATTTTTCCGTCATAAACTTTTAATTGAGATTTAGCTAATTCATTAAGTGTCTCTTTATTGTGTTTTTCATTGAATGGATTTGTATTTAACCTTGTATTAGAATGAATTATTTCTTGTTTCCTTTTAGCCATTTCTATTTTTTCTTCTGGTGTCAATTCTACGCCATCAGGTATATACATAATGTAGTTTTTATTTCTATAATTCCAAGTATCTAGCATTAATGGTTTTGAACTTTTGCTGTCAGTAATAGATAAAGTATTTTCATTAGCATTAAGACTCGGAGCTTGCGAATTTTCTTCCATTTTATATAACCAAGCATATTTAATCCTCTGACGTTTATTTGCTTCTTCCATCATTTCTTCAAAACTCGCATTATCTTCACTTGTATGCGTGCTTAGATATACATCCAAACCCATTACCTGTGTTTTATTATCTGTAGTATTTTCTCCGGTTGTTGAACAATGCTGTGAATCTTTATTATTTTTCGTAAGATTATTAGTATCTTCACGCAAGGGAGTTTCAAATGTTGCTGGACTAGTTATTCTTTCAGTAAGTGGTTGTCCAGAACTGTATTTTGTATATAAATCTCTCATTTTTTTAGCATCGTTTTGTTCAATTGCATCTAGATAATCATTCTGAGCTTTTAATTTTTCTAAATGAGGAAAAAAATCTCTTTGTATTATTTCACCCATTTTTTCAATATACGTGTCTTCATCTAAAGTTTTTGGTCGGAATTTTTTACTGCGTCTTGCAGGACCTAATGGTTTTTTAAATACAGCCAAATCCTTGATATTTTTAATAGCTTCAAGAGCTTGAGATCCGGGTGTTACAATCGGTGAAGACATTTTTGTATTTTTTTCACTCCTTTTAATTAAAATAGAATTTATTTAGTTATTAAATAAAATAGTTGAGGTTAAGTTTCTCACATACACTTTTGTAAATATTTTTATTTACATTTATAATCCTTGCTTCACTAAAAATAATGTATACACTTCTGATGTATAATTAAAAAGCAAAATCAATTTATTTCAAATTTTTAACTTTTATTTAACTGATTATTTTTGTGCAAAGTACTGTTATTTGATGGACAAATATTTATTTACCAATTATTTAAGACTTTACAAATACACCAACCCTTCAATGACCCACAAAATAGTGCCCTCTAACATTTTCTTATAGAAATTACCAATACCCTACTTCGCTTGTTGAATTATTATCTCCTTATCTCCTTGACGCATAAGCTAGCGCAATCTATAACTAAATGCAACATTAAAAACAATTTTATCAACCGAGTTGTTAAAATTACGCGCTATTTTGTAATGATTCGAAATGCATCTATGTATATAATTATGTAATTGTAGTTCTTAACGTTATAAGTGTGTGTAATAAAATATTTAAAAAATAATTCAAGTATTCCAGATTTATTTTCAATAAATAATTTATATTTCCTTTGATATATCGAGTCTGTATTATATTATGAATAACTATACTGAATTAGTATTGTACAGTTATTTTTTATTTTTTTTTTCTATCTATTCACATTTAGTTTATTCGATAAATAATAAAGTATAGAAAATCAAAATATTATAATATCTATAGATATTTATATAAATTTAAGTTATTAATTTCCAAATTATGGGGACCAATAATCGGAACATAAAATTTAAGCTAGATTACTTTTTTAAAATATTAAAAATGATTTGCATAGTTATTATACTAATACTTAACTTTTATTGCATTTGGTTTAGCAAATTCATTACTTATTGGTATTATATGTGTCAATATATTGGCATAATGGTATGCTATACTAATTAGATTAATTGAATATTCAGGCTATTATTAAATGATGTATACGGTTGATTAACTTAAGCACTTGAAATTATTTATTAATTTTGAGAACTACTTTTAAAAAATATGAATTTTTTTATCCAATTTTCAAATATATCTATATATTTCATATATATAAATATAATCACAACAATAATTTTATTTTTATCCGATTGAAAAACTGACCCTTCATTTCACGTATATATCTATATATACGTATAAATATATATGTTGAAAAAAAAAATTAAAATTAGCCATATCTTAGTATCAATAATTAATGTTTTTTTTTTTTTTTTTTTCTTAATTATGTGAACTTTTATATTTATATTTATTTTTGTATTTCAATATTCTGAATAACAAATTGTCTAAGTCGGAATTTTTTACGTAATGATTCTTCGACTATTTAAGGTAGCGATATTTCGAACATAACTTGAACAAAAGTACTATACACGTAACAGATATTGAATTGATTTTTAGGTATAAAAAAAATCAATTTACTTTTCCGTGTAAATGAAGAATTTTAAAAAATAGAATTTGACATTAATTTATGATTGAAATTAATAATAACTGATTGAATTATAAAAATAAGATTCTAAGAGCAAATTAGGCTTACACGCTCTAATGAAGTTTTTTAAATTATGATTGATGAAATAATTTTTAATTCATAAAATGCAGTCTTGTGATAATAATAATAATAATAATAATAATAATAATAATTTTATTACTAAAATTGAAATTTCTTTTACTTTCTCAAAATGTAAAATTGTCTTCTGGTTGCGTTAAATCGGTAGTAAATCATTAAATTGAACTCTTCAATCTCACTTTTTTCATTTAGATCGGAAGTTACCTAATTGTATCCTGCCAAAATTAATTTTAAAGCATGCATATATTCAATATTGAATAGCATCATAGCTTCATACATAGCAACTACGCAATTACCGAAAAAATATGTAATTTTTTTTCACTTTATAAGATATGAGTATTTTATATTTTTCATCAATATTTCATCAAATTCTTTAATTACACTTTATCTTTCTATTAAATGATCCATTAATTCAATTTATTTTTCGTGAAATACATTATATAAGCACTTTTTAAACATATCTTCATTAATTAATTTAACCATCATAATGGTATCGGTGTCAACCAACGGCATGTGTAATTGGTTAACTTCGAGATCATTGTTATCTGAATTTTTTATATAATTTTTTAAAACATAAAATGGCAGTCTGACTAAAGATCTAAAAAAATTTTGTTTATCCATAAGAAATTTTAGTGTTTTTGGATAACCGTGATATGCCACTAAGTGAATAAATATAATTATCTTGGATCGTTGTTGATCTTTACATTCATGTTAACTTTGATATTAAAAGATAATAAATTGCGAAAAATTTTTCGATCTTTTACTGAATATATCTGGGATCATATTTGCACTCTTCATATTTTGTTGCATCGAATATGTGATGGATTATCATAAAACTATTCAATTTCTCAACATTTGAATGTAAAGTAAAATAATTCCTAAAATCTGTGATGTTCACAAATGTTGTCTCAAACTTATCTACAAGTTGGCGTCAAGCCTTGCAATCCAAAATATAATTGAATGAACTTGAAGTTAATTTGCGGCCGTAGATTATCCATAAGTTGGACTACATTTTAACGTTAACTTGTAAGCAACATGGCTATCAGGGTCCATAGAACTTTTTGCGAATCACAACTGGAATGTCTTGTTGTTTTTATCAATAAGTCTTCTAATTCGATCTTTACATGATCATATTACCCTATCAAAAGGTGTATATTTTTGCTGAAGCTACAATTAATGATCATAAAAAGTAATAGGGTACTTCCCATACAAAGTTGCCGATGCTCAACAATTTCCGTTCATTGGCCAAGGCACGGCTGCTAATGCTCGGCCAAGTATCGGCGTTTTGTATCGGCCTAGCCTCGGTAAACCATCGGCTTTAATGTTCGGCCAAGCATTGGCGTTTTGTACTGGCCGAGTCTAGGTAAGCTATCGGCTACCGCATGATATTTATTATAACATATATTCATATATGATTATATATGAAAAATGGCCAAATATAATCATATCTAATTATATATCATTATATATAACTATATATAATTATATATAACAATATTTAATTATAGATTTATTACATCTAATTAATTATTGGGTTAATTTTATGGATAGAGTATTTAATATGGTCCTACGCAATTCTGTGTAACCGATCAAGATGTAAAAAAAATATCTAGATCCAATTTTATGGCTATAACACCAGCGGTCACCCATCCAACTATTAACCCTGCTCAATGCTGCTTAACTTTGGTGATCTCCGTGCGTCTTGAAGTTTCTGTCTGCTGTGCTGCTGTCTTTAATTTAAGTAGATACTTAACTCTGAATCTACTTAATCCTGAATCTCTCAATTAGCATTAAAGCGAATCACTCCTGATCCGTGGCTTAGGAATAGAGTACAAAATGATGTCATATTATTATGTTACGTCAGTGAAACTTCCATCATATCAGCGTGATCTTGTCGGACGAGCTTTCAAATCTTCAGGTAACTTGTTATTTTTAGTAACTCTGAGACACTGAGAGTTTTGAAGCACGATTTTATTATCTCAGAACATATTAGGATTGACTTATAATTAGGTTAAAGTTGTCGTTCTCTTTAATTTTGATTAAAGTTACACTTATTCTCCTTCTCGTACATAATAGCTATTTAATCTTAAAGAAAACACCCCAACTCATCGCTATAACTTATTTAGTGCTAGATTATTGAGATCGTAATCCAAACAGTAGACGGAAAAAAATAAATAGTAAATGCAACATGATGCAGTCTTGGTAAATAAACATGATGAAATCATGTTGCAGCCACATGATTTGTCATGTTTCCGCTACATGACAACCGTGTTACGGTAGCATGGGAAAATCCTGTAGGGCCTGGAATTTCGCCCTATCGTAAGACGATGTAATATCTTGAAATTTTCTTTCATTTTATACACGGAAAAAAATATATAGTAAATACAACATGATGAAATCATGTTGCAGCGACATGATTTGTCATGTTGCAGCGAAATGATTTATAATGGTATGTGATTTGATTATCAGCCATTGCTTGGCCGATGCTCTGGTTAATTGTTTATTACACTTGAAAACAATTAATATACGTGTTAGTCATTACTATGTTGTATTATTGTTTTAATTTAACGTTTGACCAAATTATAAACTAATATGTACTAAAAATTAGTAAATCAATTTTTAAAAAATATCTTACGAGATGTTTTTAGGAGAAAACACCAATTTAAATTATTAACAATGCTTTTTTTTATAAATATCATATTGATCATTTTTTAGTTTTTAATAAAAACATTTTTATTATTCAACAATAAGCTCTATTAAGATTAAATCAACATTTGTTTTCACTAAAACAGATTTAATAAGTAATGAATATTTTTTTGGAAGACTTTTTCGATAAATTTTTACATTACCCAATCAGTTAAACCTATTTCTTTTAGTATTCAAAAATAGTATATTACACACCGAGGGAAGTAAAGTAAGAAATGTCTCAGATCACATGTAATTGTTGCCCGAGGCGAAACCGAGGTCAACAAACATGTGATCTGAGGCTTTCTTATTTACTTCCCGAGGAGTGTATGCTATTTTTTTGCTCGACGAAGGCAGAAAGTGGCAATTTCGTTTAGCGCAGCGGGCCGAAATTTGACGCTTTCTGCCCATCGAGCAAAAAAAATATTTTAGCAAGAAACTAATGATTTTTAATAAATGATTTATTTACTTACAAATAGATTTATGAATATAAATAAAAATATACAAATATAAATATATATATTTTTTCACTAATAAATCATTTATTTTTAATTAATTTTAAACTTCTTGCTTAAAAAATGAAGTTTTGAAAAACTAAGAAGTTATTTTTTATTATTAAAATTCAGAAATTGTTTAATTATGAAATAAATAGAAAAATTCGTAACAACAATCAAGTTAACTCAATTATACTGAGAAAAATTGATTGATGAACATTGAAATGATTAAACTAAGAACACTACACTCAGATCAGTTAGCAGCGCCCGGGGTTCAAACGGACCAGGTTCAAATCCCTTAACAGATGGTATAAGTAATTTTTTTTTAAATTATATTTTTCCACATTTAATTTACTAACAGAGACGGATCTGGAATACTTATCATCTCCACACAAACCAAGACTATAATTATCATAGTACCAAAGTACAAAGAATTTTAAAATATCGAGATGCCGCTAACAACGGCCATATATTTATATGTTTTTATTAATAAAACTAGAAATAAGGATTTTTATTTATAAGTTTAATTTTATCCACTATTGTAACGAAAGAGATAAATAAAAATAAAACTTTAAAAAAAAAAAAAAAAAAAGGTTCAAATCCCTTCACATCCGGATTTTTTCAGAATTAGTTTCTATCAACCAGTAGTCCATCAGCTCAGAATAATAATAATTCAAAAATAAACAACAAAAAAAATTTTTTTTTAATTATTTTACCTAAAATTTGATTTTTTGCCTATGCTTGGCCAATGCTCGGCCAATGCTTGGTTACTATGTTCGGCCGATGCTCAGTCGCCTATATCGGCTGGGCGTTACCATCCGATGCTCGCCCAGTCTTGGCCCAACGATATTTCACGATACTCGGCCGATACTTAAAGATCGGTTACCAGTCTTGGCCCAGTATCGGGCCGATCTTCATTTTTTGTATGGATTGGTTACCGAAAATATCTTTCCAGCAAGTGTTCTTTGCATATATATTTTAAAAAAATAATTTCTCAATCTTATGCTGATATAACCACCAACAAATAAAATAAAATCAATAGTTTTTTTACGTCCACTAATGAAGCTATGTGCAATAATGCTTAATTATACCCAATATAACTCAGTTATTATCAATTTATATTGCTCATAGGAATGAATACTTCACTATTTTTTTCTTTTGGTATTTGTTTCAAAACTATGTAATTCATATTTCAAATGTTGTAGTCTCTGATCAGACAACTCACTTTAATCACACTAAAAATGCACAACACTAAAATATTACTTAGTGCTTACTGTTTCATAACTTTCCCATTATTTTTTAAATCACAAATTATTCCAAATACGTGGTCAATCGAGCCAATAATCAAAAATGAATGACCCAAAATGAAGGGCTTGAATTTTGAGAGAGTTTTTTTTCATATAAAGAACACTTCCACAAAATTTGAATATCATCAGCGGGGGGTCATCCCGTATAAATGATTTTATTTGGTGAGAAAACCCAAATATATTTTTTAATTATGAAAAGTATGAACTCGAATAACTTAAAAATAATTGTTCCGGATAAGGTGTCGTTATCTGAGATTGCCGAAAAAAATCATAACGTTTGACTTGAAATCTTAGTTATACAAATGATTTTGTAATCATTTACTCTAACACTGATAGAAGGATTTGTTTGTATTTAATAAATCAATTTATTAAAATCTTTTTCAGATATTTTTTTGGGTGGAAAAAATATTTTTTTACTATTAACAATATTCGTTAGTATTAACTAAATCAATTTTTTATGAGAACAAAATTTTTGTAACTATTAAGAAGCTTTTGTGTATTGAAAAAAGTATTTATTTCCACCAAATAAGATTTGTTAATAGTTAACAAATATTTTGTTGGTGGTCGGTGTTGGTAGATGGCTCTACTTAACGCGTAGTTGTAAATAAGTATATATATAT
>CAJNRD030001123.1:13113311-13191212 GCA_905319865.3 Cotesia congregata
AAATTGAAATTTTTTGAAATTCATAGCAGACGCGATAGAGAGATATATAAAACAAATTCCCACTAAATTTCAAAGGAATCGGTGGGGTAGAACTTAAGATATCATGTCAACCACTTTAAACAAAGTAGTTTCGAGAAAATCGCGTTTAAAGTTTTAGAAACGATTTCAGTAAAATAACTCATAATAATATTTAATATTCACTTTGGATTAATCGCGAATCCCAGATCCGTAAATTGAGCCTTCTTCTACTTCCTACTCGATGTTTTGCGAAGTTCTTTCTGCTAATCGAGCTGTTCTGCCTTCTATTGAAGAAGCAGAAGCAGAAGCAGCTGCGTCACAAAATCCACGGTATCTCCGAAAATAATTCGGATTTTTAAAAATCCACTCAAGGACATATTTTTAAGGGTCTAAACCTTGCAAATATGCGAAAAAAAATAATTCGAATTTTTCAAATTTCTAGACCAGAATACCCCCTTAATACATAGTGAAAAATGCCGTTTGAGAAGTCATGTGAAAAAAATTTTTTTGCTCGACGGGCAGAAAGCGTCAAATTTCGGCCCGCTGCGCTAAACGAAATTGCCACTTTCTGTCTTCGTCGAGCAAAAAAAATAGCATACACTCCTCGGGAAGTAAATAAGAAAGCCTCAGATCACATGTTTGTTGACCTCGGCTTCGCCTCGGCCAACAATTACATGTGATCTGAGACATTTCTTACTTTACTTCCCTCGGTGTGTAATATACTATTAAATGCTGTTCAGTATCATTTTTTAAAAATGATCGAATTTTCGTCGGTAGGTATGTGTACTGATAATTTCTGCAGTTTTAAGTCAAATTTTCGATCAATTAATGATTTTAAAAATTTAATGAAAAATTATCTATTACGAAAGAACAAATTCAGTTTTTAACTCAAAAAGTTCAAAAAAACACATTTTCCTTATGTCTATGATGTTCTTCAACTTTTGATGTAGGTTCTATGACGCAATTTTAATGAAATTTCAAGTGACGTTGAAATGATCATTTAAGCTATAATTCATTATTCTTATTATTACTCAACCTGAAAATAATTTTTAACATTGAAGCTTTTTTTAACTTTGGGTTTTTCTTAATTAAGTACCTAAATTACCCCAACCTCTTCCCCTTCTAGGATAGTGAAAAAAAGGGATATTGTTGTTTTCTATTTTCCCTACCCAAAAATCTTATAGTATATCTATAAATAAATATTTTCTTGAAAATTGAAGTTCTTAATTTTCATTTTCAAAGGCGTCAGTCAATATTTATAGGTTCATTCAAATATTTTTTTCAACTCTATATAAACATTAAGAGGTCTGAAATATAAGAAAATTTAAAACTCAATATACGAAACAAAACAGGCTATCTATAAAAAAATTGTCATTTTTTTCTTTTATTGGTTTTATTTTGATGAGTCGATGAAAAGATTTTAAAAAATCTCTTTCACACCCAAATCTCTTACAATATCGCTTAGAGAGAATTATAAATTTGTATGCGATCATTATTAATTGTATTTCCAACTTAAACTTGTAAATAAATTATCTCTTTAAATTTTCTATTGCATACAGTCGTGATTCATTTTTTCAAAAAATTCTTGATCATTTATGTAAAGTCAAAATGAGTCTCTTGAGTAAACTAACGGCAAAATGAGTATATCTAATGTTGTTATTCTCGTTTTACTTAATCGTTTGATATAAACTAAGAAGGAAAAATTTTCGAGGGTCCATCCCCTTTTTTCTCTGTCTTTCGAATGTATTTGTTTTAAAACTGTAAGTATTTATTTTTATTTCAATCTACATTATAGAGTTAGCACATTACTTACTGTCTTAAATTTCTCGAAATCATGGGTAGTTGTTTATTAACCACCACCTAATTTTTTTTTTTTTAAGTTACATGGTCAATGTCTGTCTTTGATATGGGGACTGGAAGAACTAATGCTTTTCCCTTTTTTTTTTTTTTTACTTTTTTCTACTATAAAAATAAACAAAGTAGTAAGATTATATGTTCTTATAAATAAGCATTTGTTTTTATTTAAATTAACCCATTATTTATATATCATTTCTTCATTTGATATAACTGGTTTTTATATTTTTTTAATTATCAGACTAGTATTTAATTTAAAACTTACTTGTTACTTGACAATGAGAAATAGAGAAACTTGAACACGCATAATAAATTTTTCTTCAGATATTGACTGTCGTTATGTTTAGAATTAATCAGAATAAAATTTGATGATCATTTTGCAGAGGACATTCTTCCTTTGAAATGAATCTCTTGAACTCAAAATAAAAGTGCGGGAGTAATACTGAAGAGCTCTATAGCAAGAATAAACCAGACTTAAAACTTTTAACTGTGAAACATAAACACGAGAGGTGTGATTTGATGTCTAAGAATGAGGGAACCTCAAAGAGGCTATTTTACTTTTTCTTTTCCCTTAAACTTTCCTCCCGCCATACTTAAGATTCAAGTATATTTCTGCAGATATATAAAACGGTTAATCAAAATTAAAAAACAAACAAAAGAAAAGAAAGAGAAAAAATAATAAAAATGAAAACGGAAGCTGAAATCTGTAAATCTGTCATTGCAACCATATCTATGGAGTGAGCTCATACTAACGTCGCGACGTGTACCAGAATCTAAGAATCTTTACTTCACGCACACTTTGGTTACCCACTAGTGCGGTTGTGTGATGTGATGTGCATGCACAATTCCGGTGTTTCTCGAAATCGTTGTATATCTTACGGACCGGAACCAAATATGTAATCGTCCCAACTTGAGAAGTCGATGACAACTCTAAAAAATATTTGTAGATTACTCATAACACTGTATGTTTAGAGATGATGATTGAAAAATCACTAATTTATTTGCTTGAAAAGTTTTATTCATTATGTATGAATAATGAAAAAAAAAATTTTTATAATAATATAATATAAGACTATTGTTTATGGTTCAATCCTTTAAAAGAGAAATAAATATTATTATCGGTAATTATATAGAAGTAGGAAAATTAAAAAAAAATAAGGATTTGAAAGTGGGATTAATCACTATAAATTTTATAATAAAAAAATCGAAAAAAAAAAGTATTTGATATAAATATTATGAAAATAGTTGAAAATAAATTTTTCAATTATTTTTTAAGCTTTACAATGAAAAAAAAAAAAAATTAATTACTTACAGAAAATTTTTAATAAAACTTATCCAAAGAAGTTTAGGGTTTTTTAGTTAATTTTTGTATTCTATGCAAATAAAAATAGAAAAAAAAATTCTTTAAATCTCAATTTTTCGGTATTTTAGAATTTTTTACATAAATTTTTATTTAATCGAAAAGTTCACAATTCTTTGAACTTTATATTTTTCGATTTTTCCAAAAAAAAATTGTGTTTATTAAATAAAAATTTAATCATATTTTGATTTTATGGCCAGAATTAGTGTAGTAACGATTTATAACGTTATTAAAAAAAAAAAACTTGTTGATATGTAAATTTTTTGAATTTTTACTATTTTGGGTGAATACATTAGATGATGACGTTGGATTAGATGATTAATGCAGTTTATCTTTAATTTATTGAACACGATCGAAATCTTATTTTTTTTTCAAAGATAAAAATCTTTTATATAAAATTCAATTGTTTAGTAAACTAAAAATCAGAAAAAATATGAATAATTTAATTTCTATTCCTTTTTTATGACTGAAAATAGGTGTAAAGCTCTACTTGAATTTAATAACCGGATTTTCTCTAGTATACAGCACAGATAATAATTAGATACAATTATGAAACTGTTGAGTGAATTAACGATAAATTACGAGTATGATTCTAAAAAGCATACAAAAGCATGATATATGTACTTGATAGATATTCAGACAACTTTGCTGTAAATTTGGTACAAAAAGCATAAAATAAATTTTTGAGACGAGTTTATCCTAGAGATTAATTGCATTAAGCATTAATATGAACTTCGGTGACGACGGATTAATGACCAAAAGAGCATCTACTTCACTTCCTATACAACTAGTTTTAGTGTAAAAATTGAATAAAAAAATTTTTAATAGAAAAAAAAATGACTAATTTCAAGCTTAATTTATTATGGTTAGACTTAATATGTCGTATTTATCAATATAACACAACACACACGTTATTTGTTGTTGACTTGACAAACTTAGTACAGAAAAAAATATAATATATTTTTGACTGTCACTTCACGTGAGCTGCAAGCTAAACGACAAGTTAGGGAAAGAAAAAAAGCTTTGACATACGTTCGTATGTACCGTCTACTCTAAACAGTGTGTATGTACAGACATACTTTAACTATTATGCAGCTAAAAAATTCTATGAGTACCGAGAAGACAAAACCACTGCAAGATAAACCCCCCAAGTAGTATATTATACTTTGTACCCCAAAATTTAACGACTACTTCCTTTTTATTTTATTTTCTTCGCTTTAACATCAGTCTAAGTATGTAAAAGTAAAAGTTAAGATGTTAAACTTTTTTTTTACTTAAAAAAGTAAATAAACTGCAAACGATTCTCTACCCGGAACTCTGCGCATCCTTTGATTTTTTATAATCGTAATTTTAATTACTTTGCTTTGAATATTTTTCATCAAGGGAATACAAGTTGTCGTTCACGTGACAGTAGAGACAGGTCAATACGTCAGATAAAACTGTAAAATTTTATTACTATGCGGAGACATGCAACCAAAGGATTCTTAGCATCTCTGTACTTATTTTTTGCTTTGGCACTCATGTTGCTTTGTCAATGAACTATTTTTAAAAACTACCAGTAAAATATTTACACTCAAGTTGTGAAAAGTTAGTCTTTATTTACTATTTTTTTTTTTTTTTTCCAAAATTAAAGTGAGTGTATTATAAAAAAAGTAAAAATAGTGCACGAGATATATTAATAATTGGTAATAGAAACTAATGCAACAATAAATTCTTAAATAGATAAATTTTTGTATTCTTATACGCAACCGACATTTCAGACAATAATATGTTTACACAAACTTGTTCTTTACACTCTCATCAATCACTGCCAGTTGGTGTCAACTCTGTTTGCATTATATGTTTTGTTGAGACTTAACTTTACTGGTCTGTTATATGAGAATCTTCTCAGTTCCGACGGATCCCTGCAATTTTCGTAGTTTTTTTTCCTCGATTGCTACATAAATTTTTTTTAACAAATGTTGGTAATTCTTGTCATTTGTAATATTCTGTCAGAATAAATGTAAACTCATACACTATGGTTTTGACAAACCGATATTTTAAAATCTAAAAAAAAAGTTTTTATTATCTTACTACTTTCATAATTATAGATAAGGATCAAGGATTAAGTATCAATGACATTAATGAGCTACACTGATAAAAGATTAATTTGAATTAAGAAATAAAATCTTAAATACAAAGAAATAGTCTTAAAGAATTAGACCATCTTGAAACAAGTAGAAAAAATTCTTGAATTGAGAAATTTTTTTTTGTTTTAAATAGATTTTACTTTGTTTAAGAATAATTTTATTTGATTCGAGACAATGAAATTCTCCAGAATGATTTTAAAGACTCAAGATTTTTTTCTCTTGAATCAAGTTAATTATTTTTAATTAGTGTAATATGTACTTAAGCATTGTAATAATATTGAAATACAATCATAATTTCTTTATAAAATTTATTAAAAAACATTTTATAACATAACGATTTTAAAATCAATTAATTGTCTTATAATTTAAAGTTTGATAAGTTTTTTGATGTATAGTAAACATAACTTAAGAATTTTACAAATATAATTTATTAAGGCACTTAACTGTTGCTAAAGGGGTTTGTCACGGCACGTTTACGTTCTCATCTTTACTTGGCCCGAAGTGAGTTTTGGCTCGTTTGGTATTTAAGACACCCCGTATAAATAGACGCACTTTGCTCCTACAAAAGGCACTTTGTTTTACATTTCGTTATTCTCGCAAACACCGTAACCATAAATTCTTAAATCTTTTACTTTTAATTGAAGCAAAATAGTGTATGATAATATGTCAATGAAAAATTATAATTTTTTTCTAGCGAATTCATATTATCCTAATTATATTCATCAGATTTCAATAATCAATAATATCTATATATTCTATATACATACATAATTATTAAAATTAATATTATGAAAGATTCGAAATAAGCACAATTATATCTTTTTTTCAATTTGTCGCGCGAACAGTGAAAATATTTATAACAAAAAAAAAAATATATATCACTGAATGACGTAGTTCAAACGAAAATTTAATGATAATAACAAGCATATACTAATAAAAGCAAAAGATTGTGCAATTATAACTACTAAATTTACTTTGGCATCGTTATTATTTGGCATCAGTACACAAGATGTAGATCAAATTGGACTTGGGATAATTATTTCTATATTTTTTAATTTAATTTCATTAAATATATAACACTAAATTTTCACTATCGTGGACCATAAAGTGAAGATCCAGATGAATGATGAGAAACATAATGCCCAGTACTGTGACTAGTTTGATGATGTCCTTGATAAGTCCAATGTGAAGCAGGACTCGTATAGAATTGATGATGATGTTCTGGGCTTGTCATGCTAGCTGTTATAGGCACCACTGGAATAAGCGATGAAAAATTGGTCGGCGAAATAGTTACGTTAGCGGTAGCTGGTCTTTTAGCAGGATTGTGTATTGTAGAATTCGGGGGTTCACATTCATCAGATTCACAATCTCGAAATCCTTTTGCAAACGGATTACTAGCTATTTTCAGCTGCGTAATACGATGGTTTTGGTATGCCGTCACAGCGGTGAAACGCGTTTCAGGAAAACAAAAACTTTTAAAGTTTTCTGTTCGAGGATCTGGACCTGAACCTGGTGGTGAAGGTGCAACAACTACATGACACCTTGGTTGATATCTGTGCATTGAATTTAATATAATCTGGAATAAAAAAGAAAAAAAATAATAAATAATCGGTTTTTAATTTTCATAGAAATATGAAGAATCAAAGTACAGATAAAAGGAAGTATATGGAAACTAGATACTTATGCTTATGAGGAAGAAGAATTATATATTTACATGAAAAGGAAAAGGCTCGACGGGGGGCGGTCGCGTTGTTTGACAGGCAGAAGAGTCCCAGTGACTAATTAGTATAAAAAGTAACCTCTGAGCTCAGTCAAGTCGAATGAACGGCAATCTGACACCCTTCTTCTATCTCACTATTTAACTTTACTTACTCTCAAGGCGTTTGAGCTACAACACACGTGCTACATTTGCTTGTAGCACACGTGGTAGTAGTGAATTCAAAGATAAATGCGTAAAGAATTCGACTATAAAGGACAGTACAGACTACTTTGTCCAAGCATCCATGCGTGTGGTCCATTATATTATATTAAATTACTCAAAAATCAATATTACTCCATTGATTTACTCGATCGTGAAATTTATTTTTTTCACCAAAATAAACAAAATTACTAAGTAGAATTAATAAAAAAAAAAAAATTATTTTTATTAAGAAAATAATATATTCTTCAAGCAATATCTATGAGCCATCACCACACCCTCATACCAAATTTGTCCTGCACTTTTTTTTACTGGCGTTTCACGGGTCGGTTCGTATGTATAAGTGTACCATTTTTTATTCAAGAAAGGCGTAAAAAAAAAAAAAAAAATAATAATAATAGATACGGGTTGTGCAGAGATTTATCTCGTTTTAAAACTTGAAATTTTTTGATATTTTTGAATATTCTAATTTATAGATTGGATCATTACTTGTACCACTTCAATACCGTTAAAACTAATTATGTAAATTTCATGTTCATTGCGGTCGTGATATTTTTTCTAAAATATTATCATAAACAATTTCTTAAGCTCTATCAATTATCAACAGGTTATTTTTTGTAATAAACATTATTTGATACGAAATCTCAATTTAATATTTGTAAGTTCATAATATTTACTTTAAACTTACTATTAGGTGTATATACTTGAGAAAAAACACACTACACAGAACGAAACTCGAGAGTTAAAGTAACCGGAAAGAACTCTGCTCACTATAATAACAAAATTTAAATTATTATTACAATAAACACTTTCTTTTTTATAAAAAAAATAATAGTAAAATAAAAATAAAGTCTTGAATTAAATATTTTATAGTTTTTTATCTGAAAATAAATAACGCTTGTAAAGTATAGTGTGGCACACGCTTGAAAGATATAATATACGCGTAGCAGTCTTATAATTTCTTCAAATGCTCGACTCTTGACAGTGTCTCATATCTTAGGTCAATTAAGAGGAACTCGTCTAAAACGACAAACACGTGGAGCCGTGCGATTTAACTGTATACTTTATTATGTTTTAGCTTTTTAAGTAATATAACTAACGATCTTATTCCCCTTGAAATCTTGAGACAAGCTTTAAAATTTTAAAATTTATTAATTTTTTAAGTTTTATTTTAAAAGCTTCGTAAAAAAAAAAAAAACACGTGTATAGAAATTGAAAGTAACTCACATGGCCGTTATCGTCGAGTTGGTTATTAGTAAGTTTCAATTTATCAAAGGTTATTGGTTGTTTCATCCAATGTGATCCATTAGCAGGACTATCAGGATGAACATGAATCCTTGGGGGCGAAATTGGATCTGCGCGACCGGCAACTACCCATGCACTACTGTGAAAAGCGTATCTATACCTCTTATCATCACAAGGCACAAAATCCATTACTAAGAGGTAATCAGTGTTGGGTTCTAGCCCAAAAAGTCGACACTAAAGTGTAAAAAATACATTTATTATTTGTATTTATACTAATGTCAATTTTAAATTATATACTAATAATAAAGATACAAGTTACCTGAAAAGTAGGAAACATTCTTCTTCCGGCTTTTGTTACAATCATTTCAGTGCCTAATTGATGAAATTCTTCCCAAAGAGGTCGTGCTTCAAGTGCTGCGCCAACACCGATAAGAGCATGATGAAGAGGTCTTTTGGAATTATTGTTCTCCGGAGAAGACGATGATCCCAATGAATCATTGCTGGTCCGATGATTATTATTGTTATCATTGCACGGTTCCGTATATGAAGGTGTTGAAGATATTTCAGCAGTAATTTGAGAAGTTTTCGGTGATCGTGAACGTTTAGCTCTTCCGGCGGTTTCCAAGCATGCTATAATTTTAGTAGCTTCAATTTTTTTTTTATTGGTAAGCATCACATTGAATAAACAAAATTAATGAAATTAATAGTTGTGCTATAAGATAATAAATTAACGGAGTGTTAAAAAAAGGTGTCTGAATAGATGTATTACTGTCCCGCGTCGAAACATCAGGTACACTTTTGTATGTTTTGTAATGTAATGAAATTGCTTTAAGTAACATCAAATGGAACAAGGGAACAAACGTATTTTGGTCGTCTAAAAGAAGATTCATTTAAACTGGCAAGGTTTAAAATTGGCTACATTGAATGATGATCTCTTTAGTAAACGGTAATTTTTACACTATGTTACACCAACAAAAAAAATTTTATATTAATTAATCAATTAGTTATTTTATTATGATTATTTTAATAAATAAATTTATTAATTGCACAATATCATCAAATGAATGAAACTTTTTCTATAAATCTATGAAAGTAATGTAAAAAAAAAAAAAAGTAAATGTAATGTTTACCTTCTATTTGTTGCATTGGTGAAGGCTGGACCAGCTGCTGTGGTTGATGGTGATGATGCAGTTGATGATGATGATGATGATGATGATGATGTGTATGAGGGTTTGACCATTGATAGCAACAATCAGCAGTGATATTGTGTCTTTCATTATGTTGCTGATGCAACTCCATTATTAGAAATAGTATTCACAAATCATGTAACACTTAATTATTTCTTCTCACAAGAATCTTTAATTTATTAATAGTTGAATTAAATTCGATGGTAGTAGTTCACAAAATAAGCATACTAACTTATTTATTTAAACTAAGGACACTTAATTATTAGCAGCTCGCAAATAATTGTCAAGGAAATGTCATTAAGACAATAAATGACTAGACACTATCGCGTAATCGTATAACCGTGTATATAATCGTGTAATCGTGTAGTCATCTGTAAGTTTTAGCGGGTGGCAAGAACTTGACCGAATATTTGATGAGTTTAAGCATCATCGAGGGTCGCGTATACTGTGGACAGAGAATGTCCTCACCTCGATACCTGATCGCTGACAGAGTTCAAAATCTCAGTACAGAGTATATACTGTTTCTTGTAAATATGAAAAAGAGAAAGAAGCATAAATAGCTTGAAGTGAAGAGAGTTACCGAGATGTACCGACAGACAGAAGTGCTCTACGAGAATAACTGCTTTAGCTTATCAACGGCCCATCATTTTCTCTCTTTTCTTTTCTCAACCACTGTATTTTTCGTATTTCTCACTTGTACTCATCTTCACCATCTCCGAGAAATTACACTGTTTTCTTCTTTATCTTATTCTCATCTTTCTTAATAAATACATCCTATTTCAACACCTAAAAAATTTAATCTTGCTCTTTTTTGTTCCTTTCTTCCTACTCCGGAAGTCACTCTGAAGTTAACTCCAAAACTTTAAGTGGCAGATTTTGCTTAAGAGAGGGATTAACTAAGGTGTGGTTTTCTCAAGAACCTCCTACATTTTACACCCACGCGTAAAAACAAACTTGGCTACATTAACGTATGCTTAAAACTTAACTTTGGCAAAATGCCGAGATATGCATCAAATTGAGGGCGGAGTCTCTATTGTATCAAAAACTCTTTTCACGTGAGTTCGACGTACTTTCATTACTACATTATCACTTAATAATTTTTCTCATAAAAATATATATTGTAATACGAATATCTTCTATCTGTCAGTTGTTAAACAAATGTCTTTGACTTAGCGTATCACAATTATTTTAGATTGAAGAAAAGAATTTAATAAATTTTAAATGGTATTATTAACCAAAATAAATTTAATAGTATTTAAAAAAAAAAATACTATCACAAGAATGAAATTTTACTTTATTTATTTTATTTTATTTTTTTTTTTTTTCATACAATAACATAGGTTTTGAATGCAAATAAAACGAATTTTTTTTTGGCACGACAGCCAACAAGAAGGCGGAGTCATTCTACTTTCGTGTCCCATCCCAACAAATTAGTGTACATAGCGAACAAAAGTTTCTCACATTACAACCTCTAATCTTCTTTAGCTGAACGAATGTTTCTCTTTTCTATTTTTGCATCACCCTTAATTTAATCTAGTAGTAGATAGAAATCCCCTACAATTAGGTTCAATTTTTTCGAAAACAATAATTAAATTATGTACACAGAATCAAAAATATACTTGAACCAAGAAAACTAAAATGGATTTGAGTAAATAAAAGTTATCTTGAGCTGAAAAATTTTTTTTTAGTTTAAGAAAAATTGTGCTTTTTCTAAAAAAATTTGATCACTGAATATATTTTTGAATCCAAAAATAATTACACTCAATCTAAGATTTTTTTTTGCAGTAAACCTGGGGAACATTAAATTAATTTACCAATACTTAAACAAAAAAAAGTTCTTTATTATTATTTTATATGTATACAAGAGTTTTTTAAATTTACAAAGTATAACTAAATACTAGAGTTGTATATGGAAATCTCAAACACCTTATATTTTTTAAAAAAATAGAATTATTTTAATTAAAATATAAAGAATATATTGAAAACCTATTTTTGATTTTAGCAAAACATTGATAAGCGGATGGAATTGACAATCTTTATCGAATAAATTTAACATGCAATTAGACCGTTTATTTATGAGAGTAAGTAATAATACTCCGAAGTCTTAGTTTTGAATTATTAAACTCAAGTTGAAAGTTGACAACAGGAATGTTGAATCGAAAGATTTAAAAGTTCTGAATTTTCAAATATCTTTTTTTGTTTGTATATATATCATTTATTTATATTGTGATGAAATAAAGCTGTGATTAATATTTAATATTTCATCTTTTTGGCAGACTTCGAGTTTAGTCTTAAGTTAGATTTTTAAATTAAAAACCATGCTTAAAAATTGTTCATAATGTATAGTGATAACACCATCTTGGTCAGCATCATATTTACGGAATGCAGATGTCAATGTCTGAAATGAGAAGAAAGAAAATTGAATAGTTTAATTTCAAAACCACGTTTTTATCTAAGAAGGTTCAACTCGAATATACTCTGATAGCCTCACTTTTTATGCAAGAACATGCAGTTCGGTTTTTTTTAGCAAAGTTTACAGAAACTTAATCTAAATCAAATTTGTATTCAATTTGATGAAAATCTACGGCCGGAATTTGACTACAACCCTGATAGCCAGCGCTTTCTCAATAAGTAGTTGACTTCTAGCAGTTACGGTTAACTTAACATCAAGTTGGCAGTAATTCTTCACTCAACAACAGTTGTAAGCAAATTGACGGAAATCTACGGCCGCAACTTGAATACAAATTAACAATCAAACTTGTAGTTAAATTTCCTTTTAACTGTACTACAATTTGACAGAAATACTTGTACAGTAAGTTTTGATGTCTATTTGCAGAGTAAGTTATAGGTAACTAATAGGTAATCGCTCGCTTTGCCAACTCTTTCCGTCAAATTTGCTTCAAATTGCGTACGTAGATTGACACTAAGTTATAGGTAAGGTGGCTATTAACTTAAGTTAATATCAAGCTTGTGGTCAACCATTCTACTGTCAACTTTACGGAAACTCTGGCTTTTTTAAGTCTTTACGTTCAGTTGATTGCCGATTCCGGACGTAGATTGACAGCAACTTTCAGTAAGCATGGCTATCAGGGTAATATCAAAATAAAACACTAAGTATAAACTTTAGATATTTCGTATTGGTAATTCAAAATGATTTCTATTTTACCGTGCGGGTCCTACACAAGATTTCATAATAACTTGTCGATTCTTAATGTGTCTTTACGAGTATAAAAAGCAATTTTGGAAATTAATTTCCCAAAAACGGTACCGCAAATCGATATCAAATTTTAGTAGAGAAATTTAATTTATCCATTTTTCAAAAATAAAAATTTAAACATTTTAAAGTTGTATGAGTAGTGATATTGAATCTCCTTAAATGTTTATTAATCTAATAAAATAAAAAAATGGTTGAAAGTTTATAATATTTACTTACGTATAATACTATGCAACATTGAATGAAGTCGTCAAAAAAAATAGTTCCTCGACCAAGCCGATCGTATTTCCTCAACAGCATATCAACTAATCCGTCAGACAATCGATATCCAAAATTAGTGAGCGCAGTTTTCAATTCATTACGATCTATATTTCCACTGTTGTCACGATCAAATGAACGGAAGCAATTTTGCCAATCAGTGACGTATTTCCATAGAGCTCCAAATTCGTCAAAGCTGACTGTTCCATTTCCACTTTTGTCAAACATACCTGAAGGATCGGGAGTAGATTTTTCAGTATCAAACATACCTACACGGACAAAAAAAAACCAGAACCAGGGAAAATTCTTAGTTAATTAATTTTATATTTTCCATGCATGTTCTCTGGCTCTAGTCTAATTTTGGTGCACATAAACAATTGAAAAAATTTATTGAAATAGAAAATAAATTTTTTCTACCTCTATAGCTACTTTATAATAAAGTCTAAGTTTATTTTTATAACTAAAAAAGATATCAAGTTTACTAAGATTAAATATACTTAACTACTGTGCATTAAAAATAATTAAATAATAATGAGCAAGATCACGTCAAGTGGACCCCTCATTTTCGACTTGATCCTGAAAATTAAGTCTGTATAATTTTTTTTCAAGTAGTCACAATGATAAAATTAATCCCCTAAACAATTTTTCAAAATTTTCATTTTAACAATTTTTTTTACAATAAAAATTTTGAGTACTTTTAATTAAAAAATAGATTACAAATCAACCGTTTAAGATAAATTAATGAAATTTTCAGGATTTATTGTCAATGTTGTTAAAATGAAAATTTTGATTAATTGTTTGGGAGAGTAATTTCATCATTGTGACTTCTTGAAAAAAAAAAATATATAGACTTAATTTTCAGGATCAAGTGGAAAATGGGGGGTCCACTTGACTTGATCTTGCTCAATATAAGAATTATTTTAAAAGATAAATTTTTATAAAGAAAATTGAAAAACTAAATTCCATTAATAATATAAAAAAAAAAAAAAAAAAAAAAAAACAAAACTATGAATGCAATTTTATAAAAATATTTTCACCGTACTACTTTATTTTTCAAATAAAATAAAAAAATTTGCATTGTAATAAAGTAATACTCATAGGACCTGAATTTTCAATTCACCAAAGGAATTAAAAGTATTTACCGATCATTAAGCGAACTGTTTCCGGGTTGAAAGGAGTCCACGTTCCATTAGATAGAGCTTGTTGTAACTCTTCAGCAGATATTGCTCCAGAATGATCTTTGTCAACTCTAAAATTAATTGAATAAAAAGTTAGAATGAAAAAAAAAAGTAAATAATGCTTTAATTATATATACCCATACATAACAATTTTGAGGTTATTTTTAAATTAAATTACAGATTGTGAATGCATGATTTAAATCAGAACAAATGATAAATTTGTTTAAAATTTATTACTATTCCGAATATTACTTGAATTGTTTATGACAATATTAAATAAATATTACCTTTGAAAAACATCCCAAAGAAATTCACGACTCGGCATTGGTGATTGAAAAGCCATCAGTACTTTCTTGATAGTAGTTGGTATTAAACTGAATAAAATCCAATAAAAATATGAAAAACTTTCAAATGATCTACGTAATGTGATGAGAAATACTACGCCTATTTCGGTGAGAAATAGCAGGAAAGATAGTTCATTGGTGTTTTATGACATCAGGTCTACGTCAGACTACGTCATAACATTGCGACACACGACTAAAGATGACTTGGACCAATAAAACTACTGGAATATATCACGTGATTTTCACTTTAAAGAAAGCCTTAAGTTTCATCATTACAAAAATGTCACGTGGAGCAATATGTTTGAGACATTCAAAAATTTTATCCGGCAATTTTTATAAATATTATCACTATTACAATTATGTTAAAATAAAATTATTTAATAAATTTCCATTATTACTCGCATCCAAACCACAAAATTAATATGACAAAATTCGCAGGTAGTTGGAAAAAATAAATGACAAAAATTAAACAGTCATGTTATTGTTATTATTGCGACGTTTCGACTCTTTATTGAAACCAATTCTTTTTACAAAAATTATTTTATAAAAAAAAAAAATTTTTTTTAATTAGTTACAATAAAAAATAGAATGTGTTTCAAGATTAACTATTTTTCAACATACATTATTTTAATTGACTACTTTCATGTACTGGTTATGGTAAGAAAATAATTTTTTTATAGTTGTTGTGAAGATTGTAATAGAGCATAAGAAAATTGGATTGTTTATAAATTTATATATGTATTTTTCAGAGCCTGATGAAGACTCAATAAAGAGTCGAAACGTCGCAATAATAACAATAACATGACTGTTTAATTTTTTCCAACTACCTGCGAATTTTGTCATATTATTTAATAAACTTTTATAAATTTCTTTAAGAAAATAATATTTATTTTATTTATTATGGATGTTGACAGCAAACATATTTTTTTTTTCTCCAATTTAATACTTAATGTATTTTTAGATATTTTTCTAATCACGTCTCAAATAAATACAGAAATTAATTACAATAGATTAGATTAAAAAAATAAAAAATGACCAGCTCTTGCGGAAGCTTTATAATAGTTCATTTAAAAATTTTTCGAAAAAGTAAGAAAAAAATAAAATTTCAGAAAATCCATTCACTTCTGCATAATCTTAAGGACAATACTAAAACTAAAATAATACATCTTGCATAGAGCTTTAAAAGCGTTACGAGTTTTTGTTAATTTTAAATATGACGTATTAATTGTATTTTTCTCAAGTCTTGCAGTAACTTTTAGCTTGAACACTTTCTAAAAAAGATTTAACTTAATGAAAAAAATGAAGAAATATGTATATAATTTCAAAAATAAATTAAAAATTTAGTCATTTCAAAATTAAAGATTTCATAAAAATAACTTGAATAATATGAAAATAACGTTTGATAGTTAAAAAAAGATGTACGGAATATAAATAACTATTAATCATAGGTGAATTTTTTATAGTAAATTTAGTATTATTGTAAAAATAATAATGTAACAATTTATAACTTTTTCGGTCGTATTATTCTCCAGGCTCGTATTTTATATCGCAGCCAAATTAATAATAAATCACAACCCATTTCTAACCAACTCCAAAAAGGAATTATTTTCGAACCTTCAATTTCAGTCCAGTTCACGGCGATTTCTGTAATGGGAATATCCAATGTTTGTGCTATGTATAGTATTTCTACATCAAACGCCCAGCGTTCAACATGGAGAGCATCAAATAAAGTTTTTGCTGATTCACGAGTAAAGAGTTTAAAACCACACTGAGTATCACGTACATGACGAACACAGAGTGTCCATACTAGAAAGTGGAATCCATGCATCAAAATTAATCGAAAAAAAGATCTTCGTGCTGCTTCAGCTTCCTCTAGATGAGCCCGAGATCCACAAACAACGGCATGGGCATTAGCAACTTTCTCAGGATTTATTTTATAGTCACCTAAAGAAGAATAAGTGATAAATGTTAATATAAAAATTTCAATTGTTAAAAAAATTAAAAATTCTATAGGTTGGAACTTACAATTCAAAATCTCTTTCATACTATCTTCAAGTTTATCAAGATCGCTAAATTTTGTAGCACCATCAGCATCAGCGAATAAGAGTACACTACCACGAGCACTGAGCATACCCTAATCATTAAAATAAAAAATGATTCCTTTAATTTTATACAAATTCATTATTTATAGTAGTATAGAAGTTATATCATCAAATAATATTCTTAAAGTTAACTTACTAGTCTCACAGCACCTCCTTTTCCTCTATTTTCAATTAATTCAAGTACTCTCAGAGTATCATATTTTTTAGCATAATTTTGGGCTACTTGTACAGTTTTATCAGTACTTCCATCACTTACAACAATAACTTCATAAGTTAATCCTGATTTTTTTCGGTTTTCGAGAAATTCCAGACATTCGTCCAACATAGGCTTGACTAAAATAAAATGAGTTATTTGTTTAAATTAACTATATAAAAAATAAAAAATTGTGATAACTTTTAAACTCACGTCGTGTTTCTTCATTATAAGCAGGAATAATAACACTGAGGTGTAAATTGAATTCATCATGAAGAGAAGGAAAAGGTTCTCTCTTGCCAGTCTTTTGATTTAAAAAAGATTTTTCTTCTTCATATCGTTTAATCTTTGGAAATCTTGATGTATTTATATACAAATAAGTACAAATCTGAAAATCAAAAAATATAATTTTACAACTGATTAACTGTCAATAATAAAAGATAACCTTAAACATTTTTTACTTACCGCTAAGAAAGTAAATACTAAAATTAAAATTAAAATACTTATTATTTCAAGGGGAATCATTATAACATTTTCTATAAATTAATAATAAAAAAATATGGAATGAAACAACGTTAAAATATCAAAAGATACATTCCACGTCACTTGATTTTTATATCTTTAATAATTTGATATATAAGCGCAGTCTTTTGTGTACGATACAGCTGTTTACATATTCGTGAAGACCTAAATATATTGTGTATAGTACTTATAATTGGTATATTACATACATATGGTAACTGATCAACGTCGAGGAAATCTTAGTTTTTACTTACCGATGAAGAAAAAAGAATCCTTGGCAGTAAAAATTTTAAAATTTCGTAGAAAAAATGAATGCAATCAAATTTTTTGTACGTTTCACAAACTATTAAGGGGGAACACCACTGTGACGATAAAAAAAAAGAGGTGATTTTCGGGAATTTTTTTGACAGAGAAAATAAAGGAATTTGGGGATCGGGTTTTTTTTATTTTATTGAAAATAAATTTTTAAAAAATTAAAAAAATTTTCATTTTAAAGATTTTTTTAGCCGGGTTAAAACAAAAAAAAAAAACAGTAAGAATAGTGAAAAAATTTTCAATCAGTCCCCCTTTCTTTAAAAATTAAAATTTTCAAAACTCCGTACATGCGACGATAACTACATTCTTATTGATTAAAAAGAAATTTGTGGTTTTATTTTTAAGTGATCCGTTTTTGAGTTATCGAACCGACCATGGAAGGGGAAATTTTTTCTAGTGCTCTACGAGATTGTTAATAACTTTGTAATAATTAAATATTTTTTAAGCAGGGAGCATGTTAACGATCTAGTGAATAAGGCGAACGCCACTGCTAATGCTACCTGGGGACTAATAAAGAGGACGGACAGGAATAACGCAAGAGACAGGGTCTATCTATATAATTCACTGGTAAATGCAGGATGTATGTATGGAGTGGAAGTATGGGGGTGGGAAAATGCAGAAAAAATTAAAGTGATATATAAAAAAGTGAATAAAATGGCGCTGGGGGGTAGCAAGAAATACACCAACTTACATCATCAGAAGGGAATTGGGAATAGAGCACATAGAGTATATATTAAAAGAAAGGGCACTCAGGTATCTGGTAGATATAATGAAGCTTGAAAATAACAGATGGCCATATCTTAAGATATGCATGAAAGAAGAAATGAGGGGAATAATCAACAAAAATCCAACAAAATGGGGAAAAAAAGTGGAGAATTTTCTAGTGGTGATAGGCATAGAAGAAATTATTAGGGGAATATACGAGGGAGGAAATGTAGAAGAAATAGAGGAAAAAATAAAGGAGGGACTGGAAAAATACAAAAAAAAAAACTAGAAAAAAAGAAAAAGTTGCTAATAGAAAAGTCCAGATATAACGAGTTTTACAAAGATATATTACAAGAAAGTGAAATCAGCTATTGGAAAAAAGATAGAATTAATAGTGAGTACAAAGAGGTATGGGCAAGAACGAGATGTGGAAATCTGTAGAGAAGCGGAAAAAAAGGGCAAAAGAATTGGGAATGCAGAATATGCAAGAAAGAGGAGGAGACACTGATGCATTTATTAAGCTGTTCAGAGATAATGGAAAAAATAAGTGAAAAAGGGCAACAAGCAAGATACAAGTGGATGGAAGAACTAGAGGGGGAATTAACAAGAGAAAGATTAGTGATAATTTTAAAAGGGGAAATAAATAGGGAGCTGTGTATATATGTTAGAGAAATGGAAAAATTATTTAAGGAAATTGAGTAGTATTACAATATTGAATGTCAGAAAAAGGCTGTTATTAATATACAGGGATGGATACTAGAAATAAGTATAAAATAGTATTAATAGTATTGTAATGCGACTGTGATATGAAGGATGAGGTGGGTGAAAAGTTAAAAGAGAGTAAAAGCAGTTGATTTTTAAGCCAAAAATAGTGTATATGCAAATGTAAATAAATAATTTAAGATACAGTTTTGTAAAACGCAATATGTGATACAAATAAAAACGATATTCTATTCTATTCTAATTAAATATTTTTTAATAAAAATTTACGGTAATAATATTTAATGTACCTTTAATAAAATAAAAAAAATCCGATCCCCAAATTCCTTTATTTTCCCTGTCAAAAAAATTCCCGAAAATCACCTCTTTTTTTTTTTATTGTCACAGTGGTGTTCCCCCTTAATTTCGAATTTTTCCGAGACTATAGCTCGTAGATAAATTAACCAATTTCAGTAGGTTTCAAAATAAAAAGATTGAGTAGTTTAGAAGCTATTCAAAAACAATTTTTCAAACCATTCATTTTGAATGTGATTTTAAAAATTCAGAAAATTTTCTTTTTATACCATTCTTTTAATTCTCTTAAGTCAACGCTGTTATTAATTTTTTTTTTTTTGCTAAAATATTTCCAAACTAGAAATTTAAAGCTTAAAATATAATATTTTTTTAATTTCGGCTCCATTGTTACCTTTTTACTATAAGATATACTTATTTTAATAATTCTATCTTATTTTTCTCATTGCAAAGTCACTTACAAAGACTTAAAAATTAAATAATATTCTTTATTTATTATATTTAATTCATAACTTTTCATATTTATGTACAAAATATATGAAAAAAAATTTGAGATGATATTCCGTTCATCTATACACAATAAACTTAGGAACTTGAGGGTGGGCAGTATAGTAAATGCACTTTCAATGTATTTCCAGAATTTTCAGTTTTCTACTTTCTCCTTAATTAAAGTTGGAAATCAGAAAATTCAAAATTTCTTAAAATAGTCATTACAGCCTAATCTTAAAAAAAAATATAGACAAGTAAATTTGAAAACTCTTGTTACTTAAAACTTAAAACGTCAAAGAGATTCAAAATAATCAAAGTTTTCTGATTTGTATGTTATTAATATATGTCGATTTTAGTGAAATTTCAATTCAATTAGATGAAAGAAACCAAGAAAAAAATTCCACTATTATTGAAATTATTATAATATCTACAATTTTGGATTTTGCAAATAATCCTGCAACGTAAGCTGCTCTTAATCGAATCATGTCAGGATTATATCATTATATCATTAATTATCTATTGCAAGCAATGCCGAAACTCTATACGGATAATTATAATGCACAAAAGTGAAATTTGGTACACGGAACATTAGTTGAGTTGAAGGTTCAGTTCCTTTAAATCCACAAAATAATACGAAAAACGCAAGTTAACAGAATAATATTTTATCATTAAAATCAATGCCAATTTAAAAAATATACATCAATTTTAAAAAAATTATTATTTAATAATTATTAATTATTCTTGTTCAATTTTTAAAATTTCCACTTTTTGTCGGATCCTTACTGTTAAATTAAAAATGAAAATATAGTGTTTAATTATATATTTATGTAATTTCAATGAATGAGATTTACTTGGGCTAAATTGTGACTTGATTAATTTCGAGGATCTTGATATTTTATAATATCTGCGCTGGAATATATACTTTAAGAGGCGGTCCTAGCTACTGTAAGTTCATGAATTTCTCCGAAACAAAGAAAAATTTTAGAAAAAACTATCTGCTACTCGATAGATTATTCAATTATTTATTTTTTTAGCAGAGTATTTTTCTTCGAAATTTTTATTTGTTTAAGAGAAAATGATCAATCTGCAATAGCTATTGCTGTTGCGAGTGCGTCTAAGATAGAACGGTTTCTATCGATGAGTGCAAGGAGAAAAAATGATGGGACTCGTTCTTAAGGATATAATATTTCAATTAAAAAATAGAGATTGAATTCTCGTATGAAAATAGCTTTTTAGTAAACTTTTGGACAAATAAATTTAAAAATACTTTTACGAAGAATTTTATTAAAAGTGTCATGTAAATGAGAAAAATTTTTATCCATTGTAATATTCAAAACAATAAAAAAAATTAATTTTCGCATACAGAAATATTATCGATCATTTTTTTTTTCAAAATGATTAAAAATTGCTGTTTATTGTTATTAAAGCATTTTCAAAAAAAAAAAACACATTTTTGCCATGAAACGTTCATATGCATTAATGTTTAGACGATGTAACAGCAAATAATAATTTGCCAGATGATTGATGATGCATAAAAAATAATGCATTGGACTAGAAGTGTAAAAATTTACATACAATTATTAACATATTTATAAAGTTATCTCTTTAAACCAGTCTATTGTGTTGTGTTATATTTTCACATTTGAATTAATAACTTACGATCATATTTTTTGTTGTAACTTGATCAATTATTATAATTTATTAAAAAATATACTAATAAAACTATTTATTAATTTACAAATGAGTGGTTTTAATTGAAATTGCTTCGTAGTATTTTCATATTATACATTTATATAATTATATTATCATTTGTCATCATGTTTCATTTTCATGAAACAAATTAAATGAAACTAATATTATATAGTTTTGTATATTCAGACAATAATACAAGTATATAGGAGAATAAAAAACGTTTTTATTGTTTAATTTATTTAATAAGTTAAAAAGTGTAGCCTATATAATTTATTTAGATAATTTAATGCGACCTTTCATGGAAATAGAAAAATAATTTAATAATTTTACGAATTTATTTTTTATTTTATATTTTATCAAGCTAAGGTCATTGTCACTTTATCGGTGTTATTTCTGTTATTTCATAACAACTCTCGAAGAATCCTTGATCATTAGATCATTTACTTTCATTTTTTTATGTAGAGTTCACATATTTTTGAGAAACTTCAAGTATTTCTTTAGAATAATCATTCTTTTATATTCTTTATCCATCATATTAAAAAATGCAATAATAAATCAACTCGATTTAGATTAATATGAAGATTAAAATGCGCAAACTTGAATAATCATAACGTTTAGGTATTTTTTTTTATAAAATATAACTCTTGTTGAACCGAATATATGTTATTAGTTATTACATATAGATTATAACTGGTTCGCTTTATGGCTGAAAGTAACTCAGTAGAGTTTAAATTATATGTAGTGTAAATTCCATATGTTTTTATGCTGTTTCCAACCAAATAGATGACGAATTGTTATTTATATATCTTGTTTGTTTTGTGAGAAGTGATTTTAAAATCACAAGCCTCCAGGTTTCGGAAGGTTCGTATCATATGCTCTTATTACATCTGTTTGAGTGACTGTCCCACCTTCTTCTTGAGAGAATGCGAATCCATCTATTTATTTAACAAAATTAATTCATTTTATTTTACACTAGACATATTGATATTGAACTATCGAAGACTATACATGCAACGTAAAAGTTTATTAAATATATCGAATATAACATAATAATAATAGGCGCGCAGTAGCCTATCGGATCCGGCCCTTGCTACCAAAGCATAGGACCGGGTTCGAATCCGGCGTACACCAATGAATATTTTCAATATTTAAGTGTATTATTCTGCTCAGCCCAAGAAATACAAACGAGTTCCAATCTCAAAAGTTTACCCCCTACCGTAATAATCGCTCATGACCTTAGTAGTTTATGCGACTTTAAAACAAATTAAAAAAAAAAAAAACAAAAAAAAACATAATAATATAATAAATAATATCAAAGTTTTTATAAAGAAAAGAACATCTATATAATATAAAATGTGAAAAAACTATTCAAAGCTGTTGATAGAAACATTTCACTGTTTTAAAAATTTTAAGTATAGATTGTGAAGTAATTTTATCAATTAGTAATATCTTTGTATTTTTAGGTGCACTATTTAAAGAAAAACATTGCATGAAACAGGCAAATAGATTAACAGAGACCAGTAGGTAGATTATTCAGTGTTATCAAATATTTAAACAATTTTTTTTTTTTACTCAATAAACATAAAGGTAGCGAAAAAAAAAAACTGACTTATTTTTAATTTTTAAGTTTCTTACAAAAATACGATGCTTTATCATATAGTTAAAAACAACTCATTCGAAAAATTTCAATTTGAAATTATTATTTCTAGAAGTAATAATTATGTTTTCTGACTGTTATTTCTTTTCATTTTTGATAGAAAAAAAATTGAAAATTTGAAAAAGTTCATAATCAGTAGTTGCTCCAATAGTATATTACATACCTAGGCCAGTAAAATAAGAAAAGTCTCAGACCACATGTAATTGTTGGCCGAGGCGAAGCCGAGTGTACTCTACAAGCTTCTAATAATTTAATTTCAATCTTTCTTAGTTGTCTAATTAAAAAATAATTTTTAATCAACTTAAAAAAATTAATTCTGTTATTAAATCGAGTTTAAATATTTGTGACAAGTTCTGTGCATGTTATCTCTCTTAATCAGAGCGTTTGTTAGTAAACTTTAAAATAACTTATTTTTTTTTTATTTATTAATTTTTACTTTTTTATTATGCCCGCCCCGACCAGTAAAACCTCGGCTTCGCCTCGGTTTTGCAAAACCCCTTCCCCGGGGTTGCGTACTTTCGGCTGGAGAGCAAGAAAAATAGTATACAACCCATGACCAGAATGTTGGATGCCCTGACGTATGTGATATGATAGCCTCGGCTACGCCTCGGCCATCATATCACATACGCCAGGAAATCAGACTTTCTGGCCTTGGGTCGTAATATACTAATTAACCTAAATTAAAAAAAAAAACATTCTGAATTCAAAATCAATTTTAGTTTTCTTCTTCCTTTGTCTTCTTTTTTAAAATTTAATTTTTATAAGTTTTAAAAAATTGATCTTGAATTATTTCAATACTTTTGTAAGATTAAAATAAATTTTTTTTCAACCACTAAGCCCTCAAAAAATAAAAAAATGTAAATGAATTATCCCTTTTTAAACCAAATGGTTAAAAATTATTTCACATGTTAAATGTTCATAGGGAATAGCATTAAAAATGATTTAAAGGGTAAGAAAATTTTAATCATTTAAAATAATGTCTTATTAATCATTTCATATTAAACGGAAGTTTAATAAGGTATTCAACATTATTTTTTATAAATGACAACTGCAACTGGTTAACATTTGTCAGAGTTATTGTCAAAACGGTTTCAATAGAGAATGCAATTTCGATATCTTCAGTTTAAAGAATTCCATTCTCTTCTTGAATATAATTTTTTGACAATATTCATTGGAGAGTTAATAAATAAAGTGCATTCAACAACTTACGTGATAATTCCACTTCAACATTGACTCGGGTAGCGGCATTTGCACGTCGAGTGAAAACACTTTTAACGTTTTTTAATAGCCTCGCAGTCTCCGTCAATCTGGAAGCCGTGCATTGTGATACGATTGAAAAATTTTGTGCATAAATAATCATTTGTAAATAATTAATGATGTCATCTTCATTGTTGATCCAATATTCATCAAATAAATATAGTTTAAAATAATTCTATACATTTGCAAAATTATCAGCGCAATGTCAACAAGAATGTGCAGCTGTGTAATTACGATTCATCGAGCATAGCCATGCAAAAATACATTTCGTCGTGGTCATACACAAAAAATTAAAAATACAGATCATGCATCGTAATCTAGCTAGTCATCAATTATGAATGTAATCTACTTGAACATTTATTTTAGCTAATAATAAAAGGTGTAATTAAAGTTAATTTTACATCATCTACTTTAACAAGTACTTACACCTCGCGAGATCAGCAATCGCATGCACAGGCCTGTACGTATAACCACTTTTCAGAGTACCAAGGAATAAAAAATGATTAAAAAAAATGTTGTTACTAATCAACCTAAAAGATTTCAACTATCTATGATTCTCAAATTTTTTCAATTTGATTTTTTCTTGTTAATTGAATATTTAAAATTTTGTTTCAAAAATATTATGATTAGTAAACAAATTTTTAGATTAAAATGATTGAGCTTGCGATATTAATTCAATTGACTGAACATAAATGAACAGAAAAAAAACTGAATCATAGAAAGCAAAATATTATTAAGGGTGTAGTCTAGTTAGTCACTTTCGAAAATTCGATTTTTTTTTTACATTTTTTGAATGTATATGTATCTGAGGATTCCCGGGGATGTGTTAACGGTTTTAGGCGACGGCTCGCAGACCAAATTTTGATAAGATTTTTGATTTAAAAAAACTCAAAACTACGTTTTCACGGACGGCCAACACGATTTCTTCGGAACCCTTGGGCCGATTCTTTTGAAATTTTAGCCACATATTTTACACATAAATACTCACAAAATAGATTATCATATTAAAATATTGATTTTTACTATTTTTTTTTTTTACAAATAATAGCGAAAAAAAAACAATTTGTTTAATTTTTTTTGTTTTTGCTACTTAAAATTAACAACAATTGTTCAAAATTAATATAAAGAGTCTATTTTGTAGCCATTGTTATACCGAATCTAAAATATTTCGGTTTTTTTGTTTAGGATAAGTCGTTGCCGAGATATCGTGTAGGAGCCGTCTTGCCTCCAAATTATGACCTTCCGTTTGAGAACGAATTTTGTGTAGAAAAAATTGAAAAAAATTTTTATTTTTGTAATTTAAGACTTCATTTATCAACTCTAATAACGTTTATAAACATAGCCTATTTTTATGGCCGACGAACCAGACTATATCCTTAAAAAAAGAATAAATTAATTAAATAAAAAATAAATAGACTGTACTAAGCAATAACGTATTAAACTAACTTTTACTCAAAAAATTCTTCAATACTGCCAATTAAATTTTGTTTTAAATGGTGATTAAAACGTTATTGCTTATTATTAACAAAATAGTTATAAATTTTCAGTAAAGTGCATAAATAAAAAATTAAAGTGCCAACTAAACTATTAATAAAATTATAATACAATGTAAATTTGGAAAAATAATAAATATATTCAATATTATTGTCAATTGTAAATTGAAATCATATTATATATTACATGTTTTATTTTAATTTATATTTGGTAAATAAATTAGTAGTAATGAAGACTAAAATACCTCATTTTACTCAAATTTATCTTATTATGTAATTGACAAATCTAATATTATAATTATGAATCAAAAAAACAAATCATAATTTTGTAACAAATTTTTTTCCAATACAACACAAAAAAGTTTTAGTTTTTATTAGCCAATGATTAGAAAAAATATTATTTTTGTAACAAAGATAATTCCAAGTTAATGCAAAAGTAATCATTAAATTTCCAAGTAATGAATTAATCAATTCCTATTATGAAGTGTGATTGGCATGCACAGGTGACAATCTTGTAATTAATATCACGTGAACGGGTAGAATAAAAAGTGTTCCTAGTATAACAAGTACAATTTCTCAAAGAATGTGTTTGTGACTTGAATGGACGTTGAAACCATGAACGAGGTGATGTGACAATTGTAAACGGAAAAATTTTCGTTCGTTTTTTTCTAGTTGATCGAAGTAAACATAAACACCGATTCATATATCGCACCATCGTTCTTTTTTTCCTGCTGTGATATTGTTATCTCTTCCATAAATTAAGTATGTATTTAATACAAGTAAATACTGTTTTTATATCATACTCTATAAATATTATTACTATCATGCGTTAAAAAAATAAATATCTTTTGTATTTATAAAATAAAAATCAAGCTTGCTGATAGTCACAATTCTTATCACACTAATAACTAATGAAAAGTGATTTTTATAATAAATTACAATCTTTTTTTTGTTATTTACTTAGTGAAAAAATTAAATAAAGGCAAAAAACAAGTTAACTTACGAGCTTTTGTAATCTTGATTAGTAAATAAATCGCCTGGATCGGATTTTTTAATTTCTTGTTCTCTCGCTGCTTCAGTAAGAGATTTGAAAATTGTATTTGCCACACTAAAATATCAACAAAATTAATAATAACATTTGAAGATTGTTATTAATTAATTATGCAAAGGTATTATAATCAAATTAAGTCAAGTCAATGTCGTAAAACATTGATTGATACTGATAATAATTGCATAATAATGAAAAATTAACATAAAAAAATAAAAATATACGTTTTGGCAGTCACATCGAGGAGTAAAACTGCAGTAGGTATAAGAATAAGTCCAAGCCAGAAAACTGGCGAAGAAAATAACATTCTATCGTTTCCTAACATAACAGCACCAACATTTAATACTGGCCAGAAGTTACTGAAAATATAAAAAGGTATTAATATAAATTAATAAAAGATTTTATGTTTTATCAAAATTATTTAATTTACCTGTATATTAATATAAACAAAAACCATAGAATAATTGATCCCCATGTTGCTAAATGAGTTACCCATGTCCATGAATTTGTAACAAGGCCTGCTTTTCCGCAAACAGTAACTACTACATACTAAAAAAACATACATACATTTATAGATATACAACTTTTTCAGTAAGCCAAATTAAAGTAATACTGCAGGTAATAATTTTATTGTAAATTCTTTATTTTAAAATGTCTTATGAATCATGAAGAAAACGATTTTATCATTTGTAAAAAATTAAATTAAGGAGTGATTCAATCTTTGAAAGAAAAAAGATTATTATGTTCCATGAGCGGAAATAATATATCCAACTGACATAATATAATTATCGAGTTTGATTACTTAATTGTAAATAAAGTATTACATTTTTATTATAATAAACATATTATGAGAAACACAGAAATGAAGTAAACAATATAATTTTAAGAAACTAAAATAATGTGGAAACAAAAAGCCATTGATTCGTTCATTCTAACCGCCGTAATACTTTAACTTGCCTTTTTTTTATAACAAGCAAAAAAATGGTAATTTTCAAAATTAAAATCTTACCGTGTATACAAAGTTTCCTAAAACAATATAACCACCATCTCTTCCATTGGCCCATACAACATCTTTTTCTAATGCCAAAAGTGATAACCAATACAATAATGATGAATGGATTAAAGCGTTTATTATCCAAACCCAGAAGACCTATAGAGCATATAAGAAATTATTTTTAAAAATATGTCCAGTACATTTACTCAAAATCACCTAACATGAGTAGATCCAAGCATTTTTTATATCAAATTTAAACTTCTTGTTATAAAAATCAAAATCTTAAAAAAAAAAAAAAAAAAAAGTTGATACCATTAACGAAAAAAATTTATATAGAATAATAAAGACGAGAGTCTTTTTTTATGTTTTAATATCTACTTTAATTATTGGATATAGAAAATACTTAAAACCATGTAAGATAATTTATATAACGATACCCACGTTGTTCTAAGATGTAATCCACAAAATTTGACGACTTTTTTTTAAAAAATAGATTCATAGTAATATTATATTAAAAAATTAAAGGTCAAATTGTTTAATAACTATTTTTAAATAAATATTTTCATCCATTGAATCCCATTTAATCAATGTTGAATGTAAAATTTTCTAAAAGCGGGGTACAACATAGAGCGTGGGTATCGATAAATTAAATGATAGTCATAAATGTAAAAAAAAATCAATCTAATACCTTAATATTAAATGTCGATTCAGTAGTGTTTTTGGCAGCATATAGTCTCGGATGCGCGAGATGAGTTTCGGCAGAACAAACTTTGTCGAAAAGACCCATAGCCAGCGGTGGCGCCGCAGTAAATACAACATTGTAAAGACCAATAGACCATCTTTCAAATAAAATTTGACCAGACCATCCCGAATAAATGGCAAACCACAATTCTATTACATAAAGACAAATATTTTTGTAAAAGGAATATAAAATTAATTTACACATTCGATTGTAGTTCCACGATCCATGAACAAATAGTAATCGTTTAAGAAAACGAAATTGTGCTATAGAATAATCAGAAGCACATGCGGCTTGTAACCCTTCAACGCCAGAAATACCAACACCAATGTGAGCTTTTTGTATCATAGCAACATCATTAGCTCCATCTCCAATCGCTAAAGTAACAGCTTTTGTGTTACTTGTAACCAAGTCGACAACTTCAGCTTTCTGCATTGGTGATACACGACAACATATAACGACTTTACACGAAGTACATAAGTCTAAAAAATCTCTTCTTAAATCACACGATAATGCGTACTTCAAGCTATTACCGTCTATGACAAGACCGACGTCATTTTGACAACGTAAGTCTTGTCCAAAATCAGCACAATGCTGAGTAATAACATCTCTTGTTTTATCTAAAGAATTTTCATTAACGATAATTAATGGCATTGATTGTGTTATTAAACGACAAGAATATCCGATATTTATTGCAGTCTCTTGTTTATCACCAGTTAATACCCAAACATTAATATCTGCTTGTGTAAGCGCTTGTAGTGTTTCTGGTACTTGATCCTGCAATTGATCCTCGATAGCAGTCGCACCAAGTAATGTTAATTTTGTCTCAATAAGATTTGCCGCTTCTAATTTGGAATCACGTGTTGCCATAGATACTTCTGCTTTATGGTAAATTTCACTCCACCATTCGTAACGATTATCTGGTATATCTGCTACAGCAAAACAAAGAGTTCTTAAACCTTCAGTGGCAAATGCTTCTAAATGGTCTAGGGTAGCTTGACGAAAATCATCGCCTACTTCCAATTCTACACCACTTGTTTCATTGGGCCTTGATTTTAGTCTTTCATAAATAACAGAATCAGCACCTTTGCAAAATATTTTTATTTTTCCGTCAGGAGTTCTTACTATCACTGACATACGTTTTCGTGCAGATGTAAATTCTATAACATTTAAAATTTCGTAACGCAGTCGTTCACCTAACGCAACTATCTCAACATATGCAGGAGTTCGTGTGTCGAAAACATAACCAAATCTTCTTGCTCCATCAACGAGAGCTCGTTCATCAGGCGATGCAGCGTGATATATTATTTCATCATTAATCCTCTCTGGAATAACGGTATGACAAACTGACAGCATTATCATAAATTCATGTAATATTTCTGATGTGATGTAATTTTTAGTATTATTTACACTGGTATTATCTGTTTTAATTCGCCATTCAGTAATATTTTTAACTAAATCACAGTCATAAGAGCTACAACCAGGTGATGTGGGATTTGGTAAATCATAAATTGTACCAGCTATCGAACAACGTTTAAATTCCATAACATTTTTAGTGAGAGTACCTGTTTTATCTGTAAAGATATAGTTAACCATACCTAGTTCTTCGTTTAGATTACTTGTTCTTGCCATAGCAGGAGTGTCAGTTTCCGCATGGTACATTTCAATATCCATATTTATAAAAGTAGCTTGAACATATCGAACAACTTCGAGAGTTACTTGAAGAGATATTGGTATCAAGTTGTTGAATAAAATAATAAAAGTAAGAAGATTGAATGCAAATTTTTTTACTATCGCTTCATGTTTAAATTTTAAACTTAAGTACCAAAGATCTTCTTCATTGGTCTCTGTCCATAAAACATTAAATAAGGCAGAAAAAAGGCATAACAGTAGAAGTATGAAAAAAAGCATAAGCACTTGGGTATTTGTTAAACGATCTAATGTTGAACGCTTTAATGGTGCTGTTGTTGTATTATTTTGCATTAATTTTGTGTCATGTCCGGTATAAATTACTGCACCAAATATCCATTTAGTATTTCGTAATATTGCACCGCGCAATAGCAGTTGATCAGGTCCCAATGGTACACTTTGCTTATTTATTTCTCGAAGTACGCCATTAAATTCATACAAATGTCTATTTGGTGGTTCACATTGTATATTAGAGTGAAAGTTCATTAATTCTGCAGTATCAATTAAATTAGCTGTTTCTAAATGTGCTTGGCGAATTTTTAAATTTGTTTCGCCATCTAAATTTGCAGTTTCTATAAACGACATCCCTTGAGGCTCTGATGATGACAATAGAATCAAATCGGCTGGGAAGAAATTATTATTGTGCACTTTTACTACATCACCTACAGCAACATTTCGCCACTGTATCCACTGCCATCTTCCATCTCTGAGTACTTCAACTTCCCTCATATTTATTTCATCATCAGCTCTATGTCTTTTCTATAAAAAAAAGAAAAGAAAAATCATTAATAACGTGATTAGGTATTTGTTATAGAGTGCGTAATATAATCACAAAAATTTTTAAATGTTCTTAAAAGACAATAAAAAAATTTTTTTTTGTAATGATTTATTAATTACGCCAAAACTTACGAAATCTTCGACAATTTCTTTTAAAGCAGACACACTCAAGATAAAAATTAATGGCACAAGTGTTGTATATCGACCGGTAGGGGAAACATCAGGTATTTGCTGAAAGTAATAATTTTATCCATGAAATTTATTAAAGACAATATAATTTTTTTATATATAATATTAATGAAAAATGATTATTTACCTGCATAAGAGCAATAAATAGGAAGAAGCAATTACTATATCGACGAAACTGTTCGAAGAGAAAGGAAGGTATAAAAGAGAGCAGCGAATATTTCGCTGTGGTTATGTGATTATTATTATATTTTGCAGGTTGATGAGGAGCATTTACGAATACTACCCTTTCATCATGGTCCTCTGGCGCTACTGGCTGTCGATCTTCATCTAAGGAAGTCCCATTTTCCGCTCTATTTCCTTCTACTGCAAAATAAAAAAAAAAATTTATCAGTAATGTGTGAATCAAAGAAATGATTATTGTACAATATCATCTCAGTTTGATAACTACGATTAAATCATTTTTCTACTGTGATAAACAAAATGGAATGATTGCATCGATTTATATTCTATTGATCATTAAATATTTTTATGTTTATTAAACATAAAATTTTATTTCACTTTAAAATCGAATACACATTATGAAAAATGAAAAATTATATCATTGATATATTAGATATTTTAAAATTTTTTATTAGTAAATAATTAATCAAAATTTGTAGTGTAATTGAGTTATAAATGATATTGTCGTGAATAACGCATAGATGCGTAATAGTAAAATTATCAAATATTTTAAAATATCATGATTGATTTAAATACTACGCAGTCATCACTACGAATATTACCATTACATCTTTTATTACTATATGGTACAAAAAAATTATAATGTAAAAAAATAAATTTAATACAAAATATTGAATAACATGAATTTTGAAATAACTTACAATTTTGTCCATGCAAGTAGAGACTGCATCGTGATCTTATATCATTGAACCAACGATTAAATCGTATTCTTAATAAATCCATGTTCAAAACATTTATTTAGTTGTTATAATTATGATTTGTGTTCAAAGTTTTTATTCTTGAACTATTTTTAAAATATTCACAGACAAATTATTTATCTGTATCCTGAACATGACCAATGTTTTCCGTAACTTATACGAGTAATTCTAGTATCGGCGCATATGTACTTGATAGACTAACGATAACAGGCTTGTTAATGTATATATATATATATATATATATATATAAATTTTATAAAAGATAATTTTTCATATACCTTTACAATTACATCAATGTATTTGCATACTATGTGTTGGTAAATATTTATTTAGATATAACAAAAATTATCGGAAATTTATTTAAATTATAAAAAACATTCAAGAAATTATTAGTGTTTAACAAATGTACGAATTTAAATTTGTATATAGTTTTAACTAACTCTTAGCATAAAGAAAATTCACATAGCCTTACTTCATGTTGATAACCAACATTTATTTGTTTAGTATTGATATAATTATATTTTTCATGCGAGTAAAAACGACATACTAAATTCGCTTAGATAATTTTTTCAATAAATCATGAATGTGTTGATAAGCTATAGTTGAACTTAATAATACATGTTAAATGTTTATAAAATACAATGTAGGTATTTTTTAGTTTTAAAAAAATTAGACTTTTGCAAATTTAATTGGAAACGAGTTCAAAAAATATTATTTCACCAAGCAAGTAATAAAACGGGAAGACTTTGATAAAGACAATAACAAAAAAAACTGAATTGACGAATTTGATGTCAAAAAACAAAAAAAAAAAAAAAAAACACAAAACTTTCTTGTTTCAATTTAAGAGCCAATTTTTCAATCCAAGATGAAATTTTATCCAGGATATAATTATTATCATCAGTATATTTATATTTTATATCTATAAAATTTATAGATATATTTTAGTATAGGAAAACATTTTATCCCAGTTTGGAAATTGATTGATCAAACGTTATTATAGTTTAAAACTGGTCGGTTGTGATTGAGATCTAATCAATAATTGTCGGTGAATTAATAGTTTTTATAAAAAATATTTCGAATATTTGTGTGAAATTACATCAATAAAATCAACCGGTTGATGTGCATTTAAACTTCACACTATTATGTCAATCAAACTGTTTTGATAACGATTAAAACAAACACAATTAGCTATCATCGTCATCACTGTGATCTTAAAAAATGTCATTCTACTTTATATCAGGATGTTCTCGCTCTGTCACTGTCGTACATTAACGCCACACCTTTACTCATTTCATTTGCTCCAAACTGACTAATGACGTCGTAAAACTTCAGCACGTGTATATTATAATTATAATAAATAATATTGATGCAATCTGAGCACAAAATATCGTTAGTGTCCACTTAATTTTCTTTTTATCTATAAAAATATGAATAATTGCAATCGAAATCTATAAACTTTTTCATTTATGAAATCCAGCGTAGTTATATTTGAAGTTTCAAACTTAATTAAACCAATCACAAAGTTAAAATTTATTTTGTTATAACAAATATTTTTCCAGTATTGAAAAAATATTTTATGAATTGAACAAACGGATAAAAAATTACTACAGTTCTTTAACTGCTATGAAAATGAAATACTTTAACGACATTGAATAATTATTAACAAATCAATCAATAGGATCAATAAATTTTAATAAATTAAATTTTAATTACATCTGTCAAACACTATTGTGATAGCCAAACCGTCTCATTAGGTCTGCCATCTTACTTTTTCATATAACAGTAAAGTCTGAGAGAGTAAATAGTATAAGCGATTGTGTAATAGAGAAAAAGACAAGCAACGGTATTATAAAAATAACATTGGAGTGATGCTCTGCGCACGTGCAATATTTTTAGTAAAGATTAAGTATGCAGTTGAAATGGATTTACTATTGTTCGCATGCGCATCGGCAACAAGTTGACAGCAAATATGTAATGTGCTGAGCTCTGTTGAGCTTTTAGGATAATTCTTAAGAAATTGTCGATAAATAAAATTTACACCCTGATAGCCACCTTACCTATAACTTACTGTCAATCTATGTCCGCAATTTGAAGAAAACTTGACGGAAAGACTTGGCAAAGCGAGCGATTACCTATTAGTTACCTATAACTTACTCTGCAAATAGACATCAAAACTTACTGTACAAGTATTTCTGTCAAATTGTAGTACAGTTAAAAGGAAATTTAACTACAAGTTTGATTGTTAATTTGTATTCAAGTTGCGGCCGTAAATTTCCGTCAATTTGCTTACAACTGTTGTTGAGTGAAGAATTACTGCCAACTTGATGTTAAGTTAACCGTAACTGCTAGAAGTCAACTACTTACTGAGAAAGCGCTGGCTATCAGGGGACAATATACAGGACATTTAATTTCCCACTGTGAAATTTTCAAAATAAATAATTTAAAAAAATCGAGTGTTTATCAGATTTCCACTTTTTAGGTCCTAGACAGCTATCTTAGCTAATTTTTTGACGGTGTGTGTAAACATTTCATAACTTTTAAACAGCTTGACTGATCGAATAGGGTTCGCGGCTTGTCGTCTTTAGAATTCCCAAACAAATTAACTTATTCGGTCAGATAAATTTTAAGAAATCGCTATATCAAATTTTGGAATAAGTTTTGAAGTACTGTATCGATTGATTTCAAAATCTAATAAGTTCTTATACTTAAAAAAGATGTCGATTGCCGCCAATGGAATCAGTTAATCCGTTCGAAAGATATCGTAAACGAAAAATTTGCAGAAAAATGTTTTTACTTGGATTTGTGAGCTCGAAGAGATTAAAACTTTATATTAGACAGATTTTCGAACGTTGTTAAATTTGTAATTGTTAAAAATTCGTTTTGAAAAAATTATTGAATTTCATTATAGCGATTTATGTGTTTAAAAACTGACTTTAATCAAATTTTTTATCGTGAAAACTTCAAATCGGTAAAACAAAGATAATTGTTTGGAAATGAGGACGACACGATTCCTGATCATCATTGTTATTGAATTTTTTTTAAATAAAATCATTTGAAATGAGAAAATTAAAAATTTTTTTTGTAAAAAACAAAAAATTAGAAAATTGACTTGTTCAAAAATGGTAATCATTAGTTGGTCGAATTATTATGTTCAGAAAAAAATTAGCACAGAATTAAATAACAGCTCAAAAAAATCAAAAAATGATACAAAAAAAAAAGGGATAAAAATTTATCGACGGTTAATAGGTACTTTACGTCAAAAGAAGAAAAAGAAAAATAAAACACAATTATAATTATAAAAAAAGAAACTAACTATCCACAGAGAAGACATTAAAATATGATGATCAAACTATTTTGAATAAATATAATTTTCTATTTGTCACATTAGACAATTAAAATTTACTTAATGTTACTCCATATGTTTAAATGTGAAATGGTTTAAACCCATCAGACCGTTCAGCACGCAAAAGAAATAAACAACATTATATAAAAAAATTTTACGTTTCTGGGGTGTTTGAGTGATATAAAAAAACCATAAAACTATTAACTAAATTTGTTTATTAGGTTTGTTTTTATGAGTAGGGTAAAATAAAATATAAAATAAAAAGTTTCATATAAAATAAAAATTAAAACAGATGCCATACTTTTGAAAAGTTATTATTATTGTCTACAAAAACCTATAAATTATACCGAAGATAGGTATCTTTACTATTAAAATTCAAAAAGAACGTTTTAATCAATAATAAAAAAAAGTCTGATCAGATAATTTGCCAAATTGCTGCGACACAATTATGTATAAACCCTTTTCTGTCAAATTGCGTAAAAAATTTGAAAAAAAATTATACAAATAATTTTAGGAGGATGTATTTAATTATTATACATATATATATGGTATATATCTATAAAATTTTGATAATCATTACTTAGAACCGAGTCAGAAAGTGGTGAGACTTGACATGGGATTCCCCATATATATTTTTACAAAGATGAATGTATATAACATGTTGATGAAGATTGGCATGTGATAGCAGTAAAGGCAACTTTTATCCGAGGCCAAGGACATTATGTGTTACAAGGCTAACACTTATACTAAAACAGCGACAGAATATAACATAGTTCTGATGATTACATTGTTTTTATTACTGTACAACGTATACAAAAAAGACTTATAACTCGTATCTAACTAAACATACCTATAGATGCTCGATCGATTACAAGCGTTATCGAATTCATTGCTAATTAAATTTAACAACCCGATATAAAAATGATTGGTTTAAAAAATACTTTATTCATGAAATATAATATTAATGTCAAAATAATTATCATTTATAGGGGAATATTGATCCATAAAGTAATAGCTTTATTTTTTTCATTTTTAAAATACCAAGTTTAATCAGTAAATTTCATCTATTGCGTGATCCTGCTGACGCACTCACTACAATAACTACTTTATTCATTTCTCATCAATAGATCAAAGTTTCGATACAGTCATTATACTTTATATGTTACATAAGCCCTGATAATAACCTGATACAATGAATAACTTATCGTAGATTGATTTTTTAAATCGAACCTTGAAAATGTACAACGACGAACATAATAAGGGACAAATAATTCGTTTCACGTAATTAAAGGTCTATGTTTATGTATTGTTTATCGGAATTTAGAATTAATTAATATTTCATGATAAGAGCATAAACGAACCTGAGAGTTCTGATTCCGGGGAACCAGTTTCTTGAAGTTCAATATGTTCTCGAGTTCGTCCTCTTCCCCGACGAATAGAACCAACTTGAAGACCAATATTATCGACATTGTCGATATTTCCGAGGTCAATTGGACTACCGACGATGTAGGGACCGGAGTTTAATGTAACATCAGTGGTATTGTCTGCAGCTGTTGAATTCTGATTGTTTGTTTGATTTGACGTTGGAGTTGGGCTTTCATCCATATGAGGTATTGAAGATAAATCTGACGGTGTAAATGGATGTGATGAGTCCAAACTTGGTACACGGACATCACTCCGTGGTGTTTGCTGCATCGAATGGACCGGGAGCTGAAATAGTTGGTAATTTTAGTAAATTAATAAATAAATAAATAATAATCAGTTAAAAGCTCAATTATGTAATTACTAGCAAAGCGTATTCTATAAAATATATTTTTCATATTCAAAAATATAACACTCACAGACACACGCGTGCGCACGCACACACACAACAGTTCAACAGTTGACTTAATTCAAATAAGAAAATTTTGAACCAAGAAGATCATTTTAAAAAATTTTATTATATTGAATCAAGTAAAAATGTTAAATTTTTCATTTTAATTTTTCAGAATGATCTTCTTGGTTCAAGTTGTTTTTTAAATCAAGTTAATTTTTTTTTATCAGTGTCTACATATGCATCGAAAATGAAGTTTACCATTTTTATTTATATATGTATGCAGATTATTTTTTTCGAAAATAATAATTGATGACACATCTAGACGTGAAGATGAATAATTGTATTAAAGTTCATGTTTATATATGTTTTGTAGTTTATTTGGATAGTGAACCATAAAAAGTAAAATTTTTATTAATGTAGAAGCTTGCTTCTCTTTTGTAATAATAATAGTGATGAGTAGGTCTAAGGAAAACTTTGGTTGAAATGATAAGAATTAAAAGAAAATGAGAAGAAATGTTGCTTTTGTATCATAATGAATAATGACAATAGTATGGTATAACTTTACATTAGCTGAATCGTAGTAGAGACTTAATTAAAACCATTATAACTACATGTGTTTAGTTACATTATACATACTTTTATAGTTCAAGCCTTGTACATACATCTTAAACTTGGAAATAATTGTGCACATAATGTAAGGTGTGTCAAAACAAATATCTCTAATGCTATCGGAATTTTTTATTATCTCACGAGCTATGTTAAAAATAAATAAAAATACATACATATGAATGTAAATGTATATTCCAACACAATATTGGTATTAATATTACTCTATTGTGACGTGAAATAAATATCTTAAAAGCGATAAATACTACCAAGTACTTTTCAATCATAAATATTAATCTAATACTTACAACGGTCATTCGAACTGGTCGAACAGAATTATTTTTAACCATTGGTTAAGCAGTTTCAATTTTAAATGTTTATCTTTACAAAATTTTTTCATTTTTACACGATCACTATAATTAATGATAATTTTATAACTTCGTGCATTTTGGTTGAAGTTTCGATTTTATAGTACATAAATTTTTAACTGTCAATATAAATGATAATGAAAATTAAATTACACACAAAGTGTAAAATTATCTTATGTTGAAATAACGGGTGCAATAAGTTTTAAAGCACTCGAGGAAGACACTTCAATAAGGCATGTACACAGTTTAAATATCAACAACAAACTATTTCAAAGTTATAACGGTTGTTTATAAAATTATTTTCCAGGTACGGTACTTGTTTAAAACACTCGGCAACTTTTTTTTATCCTGTATGAATGACGTCTTTTTTTTCAACTAATTTTAACACACGAACTGACTGTCTTATTGATAATAACGGTTATAAAAAATATCAACGATAAGATAATATTAATTGAGAAAGAAGTATTTACTTATAGAAATTATATCATTTGTTAAATATTTTAAAAATTTACTAGGAAATATTAGATTTTTTAATTTTGTTGATAACGTCAGTGTATTTTGATGACTGCTAAATATAAAATACTTAATAAGACGATAGATAACCATTATTTAACTAACGCTACTACTGTGGAAAAAGTTGGTTTGTGTTTGATGATCAGACGTACCTCTCTGCGTTCAGTTTGACGCCTCTTACTCTCTCTTTACCCCCTCTTTTAACTTTTTAGTCGTTGACATACGCGCACGTTTTCCTGACTTCATACATAGTATCTCTTCTTCCATTATTCTACCTCTATCTCAGGTAAAATCTGTGTGAACTTTTATCGAATATCAAAAATAATAATAAATAAATATTTAAAAAATGAGACAAGCTTGTAAAGAAAATAAGACCGGGTATAAACATTTTTTATCATTCTTAACAATATTTTGATATAATTCAAAATCTTATTTTGATTGAAGATAGATTACTCGATATTAGCAGTAACAATATTTGATTAAATAGATAAGAAAAGAATTGTGAATATAATGTGAAAAAATAGTTGACTAAAAAAAAAAAATTTCTTGTTTTTTGATTAAAGGCTCGAAGAATTTTTATGTAGCATATGACTTTTGTTAATAAAGAATACTTATCTTCTTTTTTTATAATTTTTTTTGTATAATTTATATAATTTGAATATTCATCAATTATAATGCGAACAGAACAATTGATCTAAAAGTTAATGATTATTTAACTACATGGCAAAAAGAAAAAGGGAAAAATTACATTACATAATGTAACGTGGCACTTGATTTAAAAAACTGGAAAAATTACAGTTGCAGATTGTAATTTTTACAGATTTTGTAAGAATTACATTGTAAAATGTAAATATTACATTTAGAGCTATGAAAATTAACATTCAAAGTTTGAATTTAAAAAATTTTATTTCAAACTGCAATTTTTCTAGTTTTAAATTTAAAGTGACACTTATTACCATTATTTTATGTAATTTTATTAAATTTTGTAATAATTTGCAAAAAAATTTATAGTTAATTATAATAATCTATCAAATAATAACTAGTTAATTTTAATAACTAATTTCATGAGTAAGCGTTTTATTGTAAACTTTGAACTTCAAATTTTGTCGTTTTTTGTTAAAAGTTCGACTTTTTTTTAATTTAAGCCATTTAAAACTATACACGGTGAGAAATTTCTATTATTTTTTATTCTGCATGGATTTTAAATTTTACAATGGTGCATATTACTAGTGAACCTTATTGACTCAGAATAAAATTTTACAATGGCCCATAGTAATTTCCGAAACAAATGAAATCAGACATAGCAAACGGTAGAAATTGAAATGTACCATAGTAAAATGAAATATGCAATAATTTAAATTTCCGAATGTACTATAGCAAAAAAAATAAGAAAATGTTTGTAAAAAATAAAAAATTTTAGAGTAAAAAATATTTTTAGCAATCAAAAAAAAATATCAAACCAAACAAGATTTTTTTGTTTGTAATAATTTTTAAAAAAATTTTTTTAAAATATAGTTTTTTTTATTTGTTTTCTATTTTTAATTTGAACGAAGGATTTATTTTGGCAGTTAATTATATTATAAATAATTATAAACACAATATATAACTTTTAAATTATTTTTCATTATAATAATAATATATTATTAGAAAAGTGTCGGTTGCAGGTTAACCATCAAATGTTTGTTTTCATCTTAATCTTTCACGGTAAATTATTAAATATTTTATTATTTAGGAATCTTACAAATTTTTATTAACTATTCATATGTTAATTGCAATAAACATTGTTTTAAATAAATATTAGTTTATAAATCCATCAACATATGAATAATTAATAAAAATTTGTAAGATTCCCAAATAATAAAATATTTAATAATTTACCGTGAAAAATTAAAATGAAAACAAACATTTGATGGTTAACCTGCAACCAACACTTTTCTAATAATATATTATTATTATAATAAAAAATAATGGAAAAGTTATATATTGTGTTTATAATTAATTATAATAAAATTAACTGCCAAAATAAATCCTACGTTAATTGTTAAAAATAAAAAAAAAAATAGAAAAAAAATAAAAAAAAACTATATTTTAAAAAAATATTTTTAAAAATTATTACAAACAAAAAAAAAAATCTTGTTTGGTTTGATATTTTTTTTGATTGCTAAAAATATTTTTTAATTAAAATTTTTTATTTTTTACAAACATTTTCTTATTTTTTTTGCTATAGTAAATTTAAATTATTCGGAAATTTAAATTATTGCATATTTCATTTTACTATGGTACATTTCAATTTCTACCGTTTGCTATGTCTGATTTCATTTGTTTCGGAAATTACTATGGGCCATTGTAAAATTTCATTCTGAGTCAATAAGGTTCACTAGTAATATGCACCATAAAAAATAATAGAAATTTCTCACCGTGAAGAAATTATTCTCAATTCAAGAATTTTTCCTCTTGACACAAGAAAATTATTTTCTTCAAAATGGTATTCTTGATTCAAGATTTTTAAGGTTCAGTCTTATTATGTATGCATAGTAAATTTCTACAGAAATTTCTCACCGTGTAGGCACCGTGATGCCTAGTTTTTTAATATTTTAGAATTAGTCAGGAACCGTACAGCATCTTCTAGGGTACAACTAATGCCTGGCCCACTTGTTAAACCCTCATATAAATGGTTTAAAAAAAAAATGAATGAAAAATCAATAATTCAATTTAATATCAACCTCACGTGATACGAAATAAAAAAAAATTGTTAGATACATTTTGTGTGTTAAACATGTTTTTCTTTCTCCTTGCTTTATTAAAAGAGAGCAATAGCCCACGCCTTAACAATTTAGTGATTGGCAGGATTTTATGATTCGTCAATATTTATTTTTACTTGTTTTTTTACGTGATCAATAAATTTTTGGAACTTGTTTTAGTAGATGATTTTTTTTTAATGGTTGGTAAAATTTTAAATAAATTTTTGGAAAATCTTGAACACATCAACCGATTTCAATCTACTTTGCTTTGCTCAGTTTTTCATGTTTCAACACAGTTTGTCAAGTTTTTAATCTCATAAGTACAGTGCTCCTTCCCTAAGATATTTTAGCTGTATCTCAATTCTTCCATTAGTTATTAACAAGAGAAAAAAAGATAAGCTGTTATAATTTAGGGAATGAGAACTGTAAGCCAATTTTGAAAGTATTTTGATTGCATGTAATTCAAAAAATTGATTGATTCTAAGATTTATAAATAGTTTTCAACAAAGTCTTTTGAAAATTTTTTTCTTCAAAATATCTTTCAAACAAAAAAACCACTACAGAATATTTTTTTAAAATTTTCAAGAGATATTTATGTTAATTTTTTCAAGTACTGAATTTTTGAAAACTTTCTTACCGGGAAGTTAAGAGTTTTTTTATACCACAAAGCACATATGAAAAAATAATCGTCATATTGGAAATAATTAAAAAAAAAATCAATTACCTAAAGCTCCGGACGCTAGATTACAATAATATAAACTAGCGGTAGCTAGAATTGGAATTAGCTAATCCAGCATTTTTTTCCATTCTTTGCAAATTTTCTTCTAATATTAGTTAAATAAATAGCCTAAAGGTTAATTATATTGGTAAAAAATCAACGAAGAAATCTTTTTTCGTTTACTTTTTTAAAAATCAAAATTGCAAATGTGATATTCAACAGTGTTCATGCTAATACATGCTGTATAACTATAACTGCAGACAAATGGTTAGTAGGTGACATTTAAAAAGAAAATTTTCGATCGTAGACTACTCTCAAATGCTTTGCATAATGATTCGTAATCAGTGAAAAATGCAATAAAAATTCTCTAAGCATTTTATATACCACATGAACAGAAAATTACTATACATACGCCGTAAGTTCGTAAATAATTAGAATAAACGTATATAGATCATGAAGAGAACGTAAGCACGGCACATGTGTTATATTTAACTAGACTAGAAGCTGGGTATACATATATTCTACCAATGTATTTTATGTATACTAAGAAATATTAAAAGATAAGATTGCTTTCATAATCTTTTAGCTTAGATTTTAATACTTCAACAAAACCAAGACAAATTATGCCGTATTGGAAGGATTTGGTCCTAAACTTTTTATTTTAGAAGTTTATTATTATTATTTTATTAATAGCTAAATCTGTTGACATATTATAATTATGTGAGTGAGACAAGCCTCCACATTGATGAAAATTTTACTTTTTGTAGTACACGACAAAAACTCTAAAATATCTAGCATAAACTATTCACATTTATGTTTAGATGTGTTATCGATTATTATTAAAAAAAAAAGTACTTTTGATGTGTTTTATATTTTTTAATAAATATTTTTTGATGTTTGTAATATATTTTAACTTTAGAAAAATATATTTCATCGAATACGCTTCTTGGGGAAGTTGTCCTTTAAACTAGTTCTAGGTTGAAATTGAATACTATCATAAATTTTAAATTAGATTTATGTATGGACAAAAAAATTATATATTATCATTATTATAGATTTACAAAACATTAATATATTCGGATGTTATTTTCAATGTTATCAATAATTAACTTATAATAAAACAATCATTAAAGTAATAATAACAATACAACATCAATAATAGTAAGTTAAACAACTAACAGTAATTAAATAAATAAATAATAATATACTTACTACTTATTCAATTTAAACAAACATGCGAAGAAAATTTTTACATATCATAACATCGTAAACTGTTTTTGCCGCGTTTTTTAAAGTTTAATGTGATTAGATTAGTCACTATTTAAAAATTTCTTCTTTATAAATATATATAAAATACGATCGGAACCATAATAAAATAAAAAAATACATGTTAATTATCACTTTAGCCAATATTATTTTTAAGTTACATAACCAAACTATATAAAATACTTTACATACTTTCAATAAATCAAACTCGACCTCATTTTTCGCGCGGGGGTTGCAATTGCAATAATCATCGCGTCGTCGCATCGTGAACTTAATAACAACATAACCTCAAGTAAATAACTTTTTCATTTTATACATCATATATTTAAAAATTTACTTAACATCATGATAAAACGAGGTTTTTTATACATACTCACATAAAAATTTATTAACTGATTAAGTTTTTTAGTGTAATGAGTAAAATTTTTTTGAGTATTTTTGTTATTATTCTGGCTGCGCTTATAAAAATAACTTGCTAACATTTCTGTGTTGGAAATGAAAGCGAATGAATGCTGTAGGTATATAGTCTCAACGCACAGTATAGCAATTGACAGAGAAGGAACGATGCTTTAAACTATACTACATAAAATGATATATAACGCATACGTAACATACACTGATACATGTTGATAGTAAATAAAGGGCGGATGCCCGAGCTCGAATCTGCCGCTCGCATTTTCGGCTCTTATTTGAACTACTAGTATTATTATTATTATTATTATTATTATTATTATTATTATTATTATTATTATTATTATCTAGAATGAGTTGAGTGAGAAGTAGAGCGTACGTAGCCAACCAATTGTACACTACTTATACTACTGATCATGTTATGTATATTAAAGAAAACTCTGTACAGATATATGTATCATACATACGAGGTATTTATATGAGTTAAATTATGTTTTTGACATTATTCCTGCACACAATGTGAGAAAAATTATTTGATTTATTTATTTTTATTAGAATAAACGCCAATCGGCAATGTACATAAATTATTTAATACTTAGGATTATTATTAATGATTTGACGGCTATTAAATATTTAATAATAAAATTATTATGATTATTATAAGTGCTTGCTGGTTAATATTAATTCCTTGACTTTGGAGGTGAAACTTGAGATTGAGTCCATGGAGAAATCGATGTCTGAGCTATATTTAATTGACTAGGTTTGATATTCTGTTTTTGGGTCCATGATAGACATAGGTTTTTGATGTTTTCGTGCTACTTAAAAGCCTGATCTAGGTTCAATCAGCTCGTATTGGTTGCGTATTTCTGGAGACTGTATTTGACCGTTGATAACCTTGTAGAAAAATGTAAGATCTGCAACAATACGACCGTTTTTCAAACTGTCCAGCTTGAAATGATTATATACCTATTCTGTACTTAAGTGGACACCTTTTGTGTACATAAAGTAGGATACAAATTTGCAGAATTTACGTTGTATTTTTTCAACCTCGTCGACCAGGCCCTGTGTATGAGGTGCATGACCAAATGATGCTGCAGTATTCAAGGATCGGGCGAACCAATGTTTTAAAAAAGTGTATTAACGTATTTGGGTCTTTAAATTCTCTACCTGATCTAATTATGAAACCCAGTATCTTGTACGCATGATACGTAATTTTGTCAACGTGTTTTACGAAGTTCAGCTTGCTGTCCACAATTATACCTAGGTCTTTCACGAAAGACACTTCAGTGAGTAGATGATTATTGAGATAGTAGATTGCCTGAGACTCTAGATAGACTTAGGACCACGCATTTGTTGTTATTCAGGATTAGCTTGTTTAGCACACACCATCTATGAAGCGTGTCGATATCACGTTGGAGAATATCGATGTCCTCTTCGCTGTTAATTTTTCTAAAGATTTTTCTTTTTTTAAGTCTTCTGCATATAACAGATAATCGGATTTAAATTGTTCACCAATATCATTAACGAATATATTAAAGAGAGTTGGTCCAAGGTGTGACCCTTGTGGGACACCAGAGATGACCTTGTAACTCTCCGAAATATGACCATTAACTCGATTTAGAAGAATATTTTCTTCAAAATGTCTCTTTATTTCAAAATAGATATTCAGTTTTCTTCATTCGAGAAATTAATTTATGAATCAATAAATTAAAACTCTCTGCAGAAAAGCAAAAAATTCTTTAAAAGCAAAAACAAAAAATCGTATTCAAAACAGATACAAAAATCTTAATTCAACAATGTACAAATCTAGAGAATAAATTTTTTAACTAAGAAAACTCAATTTCTTTTTTTTTTTTCAAAATAATTTTCATGATATTAAAATTAGCAGATGCCTGACCATTTTTTAAAAAATTATATTCATAGTTTTTTTTTTATTTTTTTTGTTTTTAGAATTTTCATGACAGTAATTTATTTGCTAAAACAATCCTAAAAATTATGAAATGTCTGTCAATTTCAGAATCATTAATCTTCTCAGCTCAAGATTATTATTTATCTTCAATCAAGTTAATTTTTCAGGGGAGATTATACGATTCGTACGGTGCCACGATTTGGAAGCGGATTCTTATAGATCTCGACGAAAAAAAACGGAAAGTTTGCGAGATATCAGTACTTAAAAATCGAAAAAAACCACATAAAATCACATTCTAACCAGGGTAAAAGGGCGCAACACGACGCCATTGGCCTATTGGCACCGTACGTATCGTAATCTTCCCTGTATTCACGAAGACTCCCTAATATAACCACAAAAATATTATTAATTTTTTGCTCTTATTCGATTAATTTCAATAACTAATTTTTATTTTCAAGTAAACTTACATCATAATCCTTTCAAAAAAATTGATTTTACGAATCTGATTTTTATAAAAATTTATCATCACGGGCAGGTTATTATATCTTTTTGAGTTTGAAGAAACCCTGATAAAAAAAAGTATTGAAAAGTATTGGTTTTCTAGTCAATCCAATACTTTTCAATACTTTTTTCTTTGTCTCAATACTTTTTTTTATTCAGGGAATCAATGACATATGTAGAGGTATATTTAGAATTTTTAAATATAAAGAACACTTTATGGATGTAGGGTACAAGAAAATACTCAGTAAAATGCTTTCAAAAGGGAACACCAAGTTAAAAGGAGCCGACAAAATCCAAAGCTTCCCGATTGGAACGATTTCAATTCCATCCAACGCGCTATTTAAGATATAACACATTGAAATTTTATTTTTGAGATTTTTTAAAATTTACCATACCAATTAATATCAAACCTTATTATGGATTCTCGAGACTAGTACATGTGTTGAAGTTAAGTAGGTTGAAGCAAAAAGTTTTCTTATTTATTTAATTTCGAGTAATTTGTTTTGTTGACTTTGATTGAATTGGTCATCTTGAATTTATTTTTCCAAGTAAAAAAGTAAATAAAACACTTTTTGCATATAAGAAATAATTATAGCAACATTAAAAACTTGAAAAAGTACTTCTGAACGACTTTTGTGTTTAAATAGACGCTAACTTCTCTTACTAATTTTCTATTTAGCTTAGGATAAAATTTTATTCAATACTTGAATATATCTATATATTTTAGATACATAGATATACTGACAAAAATAATTATATCTTGGATAAAATTTTATCCCGGATTGATTGACTGATTCCCGGACTGAAAAACTGGCACTAAATCAATATTGGTTGAATAAAAAAGCTATAAATGCAGTATTTTCTATTTAGTTAAGCCACTTGTAGTAATTTACAGTAATATGTTTTATTTTCTATAATATATTATGTGAAATAGCTTTATAAATTCTTAAATTTTTTGATGTTTTCATATACACTCGGTTGACACTGGCCTAAAAGTTTTTTCTGCTCCATGCAACAAAATTTTTAGAATTCTTCAGAACAGAATTTAATAGAAGAAAAGTTTTTAACAAAAGCCTTGCAAACAAGTATATTAAAAAAATCATGGAATTAAATTAAACAATTCATGAATTCTTATGCTACTATACTTACATTGGTTCCCTATAATTTTTCCATCGATATTGAAATAACGGCGAGAAAATAGTTGATGCTAAAGTAGTTAGTTCTAAAACCGTCAGTTACAAATAAATGTACAAAGAAAAATCCAAATTGCTTATAAATAAAATTTTTAATAGGAATCAACTATAAATTTTTGGTTTTTATAAAAAAACTAAAAAAAGAAAGTAAAAATAACTTTAACTAATTTTTTGTTGAAAATTTCATCTAACAAAAAAATAATAAAAAAAAGTTATGATTGAAAACAATCATTAGTATCTCTGAAAAGAATCCAAAAATAAAACTTTAAAGTGATTTATTTTGCATATAATGTCCTATATAATTATGAAACGTTGTTCATTCCTAGACTTACTTAGATCTGAAAATATTTTGAAATTATTTGTTCAACAATAGTTATTTATGCTGAGTTGCAGAACAAGTAATTTAGGTACGATATGAGTGAGCTTCGGAATAATCTGATGAAACTCCTACAAGTTATCTTGCCACACAAGACAGTCCGAGACGAATTCTACAGGAAACCGATAGCGTCTTTTGTTACTTTTCTGACTCGTAATAAATGATGTTTATGCAACTCATGATTTAAAAATTAAATTTCTGAAGAAATTTAAAACTACAATATTAGTTTAAAAACAAAAATATCAGTAGTCATAATGAAAATTAATATTGCATCACAATGATTCGAAGACACTTTGAAAAAGTCTAGTAGAAAATAAAAATTCTTTAATTTTTTAACAATCATTAGTGATTTTATATGATTGATGATTCGCGAGTGAAAAGACAGATCAATATTGAGAATCAATATTTACAATTAAAAATATATATATGCTCAAATTCTATATGCTTTAAATGAGCTAATATAGCTCAAGTGACGATTTATATTTTTTTTTTTTAATAAAACAGTAAAATAATATTATTTATGATCAAAATAAGAACATTATAAGAAAAAGTTAACTTTTAACCATATTTCATTCACGAATCGACTAAATAGAATGTTCTTCACAGCGATTAAATTTTTTAGTTAAACAAAAAAAAATATAGTTTTTGAAGCACTAGTAGAGCATATCCTCCACGCGTTCGCGCTTAAGACATGCAAAAGTAAAATCACATAATTCTATGCGGTCGAGTTCGATATTCTCTCTATAACATGCTTTTAATTTTAGATGATATTTTTATAATAAACTATTGTAGTTTTTGTGATTGCTACAAAATGAATTTTAAGTCAATTTGATTCATTAAAAAAAAGATATTAGAGAAAACTCCATAATAAATTATTTTTGTTTTTAACGTTGGTGTTGGCAATTAAAAAAAATTGAGAAGTATCAGTTAAAAAAAAAAGTTAAGAAATTTTATCTACATAAAAAATTTAATTATTATTGTGAAAATTAAATCTGAAAAATGTACAATTGTGTATTGTTTTCATCACAATTGACCCCTTACTGATTATCCAAGTTTAACAATTTAACTTCAATATAAACTTTTGTTTATTTGTATAGAACTGTTTTTTTTTTTTTTCCAACTCAATTGAAATATTAAATTTGCAATTTAATTAAAAATCATGAACAAAGCATAGATTAGAGTAAACCAGTGCACTTAGAATTTGATGTATGTAGATGAGCTCATCAGTAGATCATACGCTTATAAGATACCTTTTTATCTATCTTAAAATTATAATATTAAAAAAAAATTGTAATAATAAAACCAATGGGATCATTCATAACATTTAAATAGTTTTACTGACATTATTGACGGAATTAAATAATTTATGTATTGATATTTACATTTTTTTATACTTAATATATAAAATTTAAGATCATCGCAATCATGAAGTTTTTGATCATTTTGAAAATTGTACAAATGCAAATTTTATAATAAATAATTGTTATATTCTATACGTACATTGTAAAAAATTGTGTCTAAAAAATATTTGTTTTAAAATTTACAATGTAAAAAATAATATTAATTATTTCTACGTTTTTATTTATTATAACTATTTGAAAACGATCGGATTAAATCTTTTTTCCTTTTTCAAACTTCAACACCTAATATTCGATCCACGACATACTCGTACCTTTGCGAGTTAGTATTTGTATTTTCTGAAGTCTTATCACTTTCGGCTCCTTCTATTAACTTATCGGATTTTTCGATTACTGTAGTCGAATTCACGGCGGGATGTGTATCAACTGGTTTTTCTTCATACATTCCATTTGATGAAGATATTAAAATTTTATTATTAGACTTCATTATACTACTATTTGTTCGTGCATTAATTAATGCTGTGTTGATAGCAGCATTTTCTTTTAAAATTTCGTTAGCTCCAATTTGAGATTGTGATGAAAAGTCTCCACTATTTGCTAAATCTGAAGTATGTCTTCTGTATTGTATTGTAGATAATTCAGAGTTTGAATCATCAGGTGGTAGTACCGGAACGCTTAAATTAACACGAGTAAAGAAAGCCATTTTTTCTCTGAAAATTAAATAAAAAAAAAATTATTTTTTTTGTCTTTTTCTTTTTGTATACGTATGTATGTAAATGGATTATAAAAGTACTTACTTGAAGGAAATAATATCTGGCTTGCCTTTTCCTACTTTGGTTTTTCTGAGTTTATATATTTCTTTAGAAGTTTTCTTCAACATTTTTTCGACTTTTTTATCTTCCAAACTTTTACCATTTTTAGTGATTTCAGCTTGTGCTATGAGTGCTTGAAATTTCTGATCCTCGAGTACCCAAGAAGCAAGATCTGCATCACCTTTTTCACGTGCCTGTTCTAGCCTTTGTTTCAATTCACGTAACCTATTTAATTCGTCATGAAGGTTATTGAGCTTAGCATGTTGAGCTTGAAGATCAAGCTCAAGATCGAGAGATGTTCTCGCGGTAGGTAATTGTGTAGTTTTCTTTGAAGCTGTTTTACAACTCAAAGCAGAAGATGGGCGTCTCCAACGAAGAGATCGCCTTTCTACAGAATTACGTTGAAAAGGACCTCCTCTACGGTAAAGTGGCATGCTACTGTCACTATCACTGCGATTCAACTGTAAGTTTTAAAAATTTATGAAAAATTATTAATTAATATCTACGTTACCAATTTATCATACACTCTAACTGACTTACCCGACAAATATAATGATTCCTACTAACAGCAGCACTTGGTGAAAACGTTTGACTTCGTTTAATAACGATAGAGTTCTTGTCATCATGTACCGCGCCAAGAACAATTCCTGCAGCTGACAATTTTCTTTGTTTACCTTGTTCTGGGATGAAAATACACTCAGTATTGGTTTCTTTATCCTGAGTTTGATTAGATTCATCTATCAGTCCTTCCTCTTCTTCATGTTCGAGAACATCTTCCAGTACGTTATCATCCATCATAAATTCAACCAGTATACCTTCTCCATCACTATCTTCGCTTCCACTGTCACTGTCTCTCTCTTCATCTTCTTCTTCAGGACTACCTAAACAATTAGCAAGTTCTTCTAATCGTAAAGAAACAACTGTTTGTAATTCATCGCAGCCTTGATTTCTTGTAAGAGTTGATGTTTGTGAACTGATTATTGTACTTTCATCACTACTTTCTTCTTTCGTATTTTGTAAAGAAACACCACTTCGATAAACAGAAATATCTGACTCTTGTTTGTCGTGTTTAGGGAGTTTAGATGATATCGAGCTCGTATTCGTGCTTGAACTATCAGATGCTGACAGTTGCATGAAACGGAAGGATAAAATATTATACCACTTTACGCTTGGTGATTCAGGACTAAAGTCTGCAAGTGAGACTTGGGCTGATCCCTAAAAAAATAATCAAAATTATAAGATACTTATTTTAAATGATCACAATTGAATTTCAGTGATTAATTAAAATAAAGAAATTACCAAGCACTCCTCAGGCTCATCGCTTATACACCATATATTAACTTGCAATGTTTTCGTGTAAAGTTTATTAAGTGGCACAGCAATAGGAAAGCTCTCACCGAATGTTGGCTTACGAAGATCCACGATGGGTTTTGTACAACACATGTGGTTGATTGGTGGTTGCATTGGCAATAGAGCTGCTTTGATGTACCTAATGAAGAAAATAGATTACATAAATTAATTATTTATTACTAAAATTAAATTAATAACGTGTTCAAAGTCTGTGAACCTTAAAATTGCGAAAAGTTTTGAGATTAAACTGTAGAACTAAAAGTTTTTTTACTTTCTGATATTTTTAATGATGAATTTTTATATAATGTTTAACTTGTATTTATAATTTATCATGTACATAAGATGTAGTAGGAAAGAATGATACTAAGAGACAAACCTATTTATTTGAGGAAACGTATTTTTGACAATATTAAAAAATTTGAGCGTCACAAATAAAAAAGGATAACAAAATTACTAAAATGTAATAGCATAAAAACAAGATAAAATGATAATTAAAAAAAAAAAAAATTCTTAATTATTTTTTGCGCAATTTTATGCCTACTTTTATTTTTACTGCTGATAATAATAATACTTACACTTTACTATTTTCAGGTATAAACAGCGCTGCTAAATTTCTCGCTCTTTCAATTCCGATGTGAAGAAGTCCATCACTTACGGAATATCTAAAGATAATCATAAAAAATTTTAATACATACGTATTATGCTAAAAAGATCAATTCAATATAATTTTGTATGAAAATAAAGTCTATTTACCTTAATTTAATTTGCACTTGTGCAGTTTCTAGATTCATATCTCCAAAGGCAAGAGTATTAACATTTAGTAACCCTGAAGGCTTCTTTCTATTGGAAGCTTCAAAAACTCCAGAATCTCCAGCAACACTTTCATCCGAAACAGCAGCAGATACAGACCTAGTATTAGTTCCCGAACTGCTTGCTCTGGATCTACTGCCCATAGGTGGTGGTGTTTCACTAATAGGTGAAAGAGGTTCTTGTGGTAATGAATGAGCGGGCCTTCCCAGTCCACTACCTTGAGACATATTTCCAGATTGCATATCAAGAGGTGGTTGTGGACTTGCTTTAAGACGTTCAATTTTCTGTTCTTGTATAGCTTGCTGACTAATTCGAAGTTCAGTTAATTTATCCTCCAATTGAAAACGATCAATATGAGAAGTAGTAGTTCCAAAAAGCCTTTGTTGTTGTCTTCTTTGCATCTCTACTTGTTCATAAGCTGGTGGCGGTCCTACAGGAGCATTTTCATACAAAGGAGAAACTGGAGGACTAACACTGGACAAACTAGATCTTGGTGAAAGACTTGGTTGTGACCGACCGGATGATGGAGTTCCTGTGCTGCCTAGATTTTGCTCAGATCCACGTAAAAGTCTCTCAACGCGTCTATGAAGGTCTACCATGTCTACGGGACGTTCTTGTTGAGTTGAACCAAGACACTGTGGACTTCCATATATATCGGTGAAGCTAAGACCTGAGCTAAGGCTTCCTTTGCTGCTTGTCGTGCTGAGACTTCCTAAGCTTGAACTACTACTTACAGACAAGGTGCTTGCACTCAGGGTTTTTAATTGACTTTCTAACATGGTCATTGATCTAAGGGCATCTCGTAGCTGTTGTAGTAACAATTGTCTTTCTTCATGAAGACGTACACGATCAGTTATAGTTTTATTAGATAGTTCTAAAGCGTTAGTAAGGTCCTGCTCTAATTTACGAATTTCACACTGAATTTTCTTCATATCTTGATGAGTTCTTGTACGTGGTGTAATGCTTTTAAGTTCTCGAAGAAGCTGTTCTTTTTCTTGAAACAGTAAAAGTTTATCTTTATCACTTTCCGTTTGACCCGGCGTAACTTTTTCCTCCAAATCAGCCAACTGTTGTTGAATATGCTGTACTCGCTTACGAGCTTCATCATATTCTAACCTCATACGTGCCATTTCAGCTAATCTCGTTCCAATAGATCCTAATTCACCAGATAAATCTGTTTGAGATGCGGTACTTAATTTATCCTGTGGTAAACTCAGTGTACTAGCATCTGGGCTACTTTCACACAATTGTAATCTTGTTAGCTCATCTTTCAATTGCGCTAAGGATTGCATTAATTCAGCCTTTTCTTTTTCACCAGAACTTAAAGACTTTTGAATATTTCTCAACTCGGTCATTATAGCTTGGGCTTCCGTTATATTGTAACAACCACCTTGATGGGCACTTAGTTTTAATTCCACACTGAAAAAAATATTTAATGTTATTTTATTGTAAAATATATAATAAATAATTATTTCCAAGTACGATAAAAAAATAATACATAATGCAATAACGTTATTACCTTGCTAATGTGTCAACTCCGCGTTGTGTACAGTTCATTTCAGCTCTTATCTGTTCTAATTCTCTCTTGAGTCTTGATACTCGACTCCTTGCCAAAGCTACGTCAGACTTAAGAAGATCAGGATCATACTTTGTACTAAGAGAACTTGAACTTGAGCACACTATAAAAAGTAATTTAATTTTTTTTTTTTTTTTTTTCAATAAGTTGATTCTGACGGATAATGTAGAACATACAAAAAAATTTAACTAAAAAACGAATTCAAATACTTACAACTTGTACGTGACGCTCCAAGGGTAGTGAGAGCATTATTAAGGTGATCATACTCATCTTGAGCTAAACAAAGCCTCTGTTGCTTGACATCATAAATTTCTTTCTTTGCCTGAAACAAAACATAAAATTTATTTTTTAGATGTGAGCAAATTAACATATTAAAAAAAATTTTATATAATTCGTGAAGTGATGAATCAGGATATAGAGTATTTTCAACATAAGCCGATACAAATTGTGCTGTCAAAGGTAGAGTCAAGTATACACTTGTGTCCAAGTAAAAGAATAATAATTTATGTATTCTCCTTTAGCTTACTACATCTTGAATTAAATTATGTAAACACATAATTTAAAAGTTTACTTTTTAAAGAAAAGTGAAATTAAAAAAGGCGTCTTCCATGATCTTATCTGCTTTGACATTGGATCACCTCACCACTCAATTATAGGTATCATGCATTTTACTTGATAATGTAGAAATAGTACTTTTACTATAAAAACATTTCATTTAATTTATATTGTTAAATTTACTAAATTGTGTTATCAACCATGTTGAGAATACGAATAATATGTACTTTGATTTTTACAGCTACAAATATAGACTTTTTATTATAAGGTTTATCAATGAACTTGTCGTAAATAATTAACGAATACGTGCGTAACACAATAACACAAAAGATTTAAGAACTATGTCATAAATGGATAAAGAGTCACATAAACTATACAATAATATAATCAATAATACACGTGGAACTTTTTTTTTAACCGATTTATTTTTTATGTTTGAAGATAATTGTAACACCTGGGTATTCAAAATCAAGTGACATTTGAAAAATTGAGTTATGAAATGTATCTCTCAAACTATTTAATTTATTATTATGTTAATAAACCTAAATATCATATGCCTTCGAAAATTAGTTTCTTAAATTACATTGAATCAACTTAACAGGTTTGAAATCCACAACTATTTAATTATGTCATCGTCTTAGTTAAATGTATCAAGTATTTACTACAAAAGTTATAAATTTTCTTAATTGTGAAGTTGCTTTAACTTTTTATTCAAGTGATTTTAAAGATAAAACTGATAGATTTTATAATTGTGTTTAGATTTTTATTAAAAAAATATTTAGATGTTACTCCAAATCCGGTCGAATTCAATCAATCCATCTTTGAGTCTCCATGTCTCCATTTTTAAGACATAAATGAAAAATTACAAGAAAAAAAAAATTTATTCTTAAAATTATTTTCAGATTTTTCAATTGAGATTTTTAAAGTCAAATTACTACTTTTGAACTTAAAAAAACTTTATTAAATTCTGTCGACAGATATAAAAAAAAATATCAAGAATTTTTTTTTGTAGTGGAAGTTAAAGCTAGTTTTAGCAGAATTTCAATGAAATCACTTATTTTTTCCAATAAAAAAAATTTGACTCAAAATATATTAAGTAGATATTTTAATATGATGCAACTACAGAAATTATATACACTGAAAAAAAAATTAACTTGATTCAAGAGAAAAATTCTTGAACCAAGAATATAATTTTGAAGAGGGTAATTGTCTTGAATCAAGACGAAAAATTCTCTTGAATTAAGTAAAATTTCCTTAAATCAAGAATATTAAGTTCTTCAAAATTATATACATGATTCAAGAACATTTTTTTTTCTGTGTAGATTAACTTTTTGATTTTTGTTTATATGAATATAATAATGATATAATAATGCAGTGCACAGATAAATTCATATACTGATTATCACCAAACTTAACACTGGTTATCACAAAATTTACAACTAAAATATGTAAAATAAAACATGATAAAAATTTATTCTAGCATCAATTATTTGTCACTACTAAGATCATCTTTAAAGTAACTGAAAACAATTAAATGCTGATTTCTTATAAATTTCGTTGATTAGATCATAAAAAACATCACACAAACAAAAGTATAAATTGAGCATGAAATTTTTCAGGTGATTATCTAAAAATATTAAAGTAAGAAACTCAGCTTCCGGTTGAGGTTAATATTAGATAACTTCCGTGTATATAAAATTGCACTCATTTTTTTTTTATCAATTGCTTTGTCCGTAATCCTTTTCTAAGGAAAAACAAAATAATATCCTTGGTAATTATATAATTAACGTTGATTGAATATGAAAGCTCTCCCTTGATACCTTAATATATACATGATATAAAAAAAAAAAAATATTCTAAAAACGCCGCTTACGTATTCGCAATAGTAGTAGGCTGTAGAGTCACTATCATTTTGCCTGTAGCATTGTTCCCAGTAAAACCTTTGAATTTGCTCATCATTTTCATAATCATTATGATAACACACTCTCATTCGATAATTAGATACAATATTTTCGTAAATCTGTTCTTCTTGATGATTTTGATGATTTTGATGATTATGATGATTATGATGATGATGATGATGATGTTTGTGATGTTGATGATAGTGTTTAGATATGTGTTTTTGGTTTTGGTTTTGATGCTGATGGAGTTGATGTTGTGGATGATGATGTTGTTGTAACTGATGGTAATTCCTCTGATATTGTCGTTGATGATATTGGCGTTGATGTCTTTTATTATTAATGACAGGGTAGCCCAAGTTGTAGTTATCGACATATGTACGGTACTGCTGGGCTGGGACAAGTACGCACAATGTATACTGTGGGTCCATGCCGGTACGTGACTTTTGAATTAGTACACTTAAAGTAGTTATTCGCAATGTGAATCCACGTCGTGCGGATCACCTCATCTTCGCGAAGGTTTCCTCCAGACTGTTCGGTTGTGGGCCCAAAATTCCAATCCCCACTTTTGGATTTCAATTTTTAAGGGATCCCCTTTTTTTCTCTTTCTTCCCTCACTTCTTGCGTACTCGCTACATCCTCCGATGGACAACAAACGAGAATGCCTTCTCTCGATCCAGACTCCTTCTCCATTTACTCCTTCTCACTGATCTCTGTTTCTTCTCTCGTCCTTATATTCCTGAAATCCCTTTCTGCCTTTTACTCTTTAGTAACGATATCGTTTCTTCTCTTTTACTCCAACATTTCGCATTCGTCTTCACTTCAACTAACACAACCAATCTGGCCGCGCGTGTGCGCAAGCGTTTTCCTTGCTCGATGTAAAAAGACAAACCTCATCTCAAGTTTGCAGGCTCGTACCCTGCTATTTCAAAATACCCCGAGTAATTCCACCCAGATAAAAATTATTTTATCCGTCAATAACATTTTATTTATAAATAGTTAAAGGAGTTAACTATTGAAAAATTTTTTTTTAAATAGTCCATACAAAAATTAGTTCACTTAAGTACAAAAATGAATAAAATTTATTCAAATAAACAGAAGAGGGGACCAGTTATGTATAGTATATATTTATTGCTGCGTTGGAGGACCCATCACGCTCAAAGAATGCGGATTGACGGGTAAAAAGAGTAGCATTATTGTACGGGTAAGATGAAGTAGACATAGGGCCCGACTAGGTCGCGGTTCGACCCTGTACCTGGTCAGCGATATTTGCGTCGTAGTAGAGTGTAGTAGTAGAATCGACCTTGAGGTTGCGGGTATCATGGCACCGACCACGATGGAATTTCTGAATATGTCCGCATGTTTTCGTTTTTTATTTTCTATTATCCCTTACATTTACGAATTCTTAATCTAACCTTCTAATCTTATTTTCAATTTTATTCGACTTATATTAGTTCTCATCATTGAACAAAGTTTTTATTTTTTATTTTTGTTTCTAAAAATTTTTTTTTATCATTTTAAACCCATAACTAATTTACCTTTATATGAGCCTTTTTTTTAAAAACAGTAATAATCTTTGAACTGAGTATAAAATTTATTATAATTACAGGCTTGCTTAGTTTGCAGGAAAACGATACTTTTGTATTCAAAGTATTTTTGTTTCTCTTTCTTTTATACTAAAAAATTAATTCTTGACTTTGGTTTAACTTAAATAAATTTTGCTGAATTCAAAATTTCTTTTTTTAATAAAGTAAATTTTTTTATCATTGTATAAAAAATAATTATATTTAACGTATTCTGAATTTTCTCATCATTATCATCATGTGTATAAATAACTCAAAAAATCAATGAAATTTCTATAATTCTCAATAAGTTAGGAATGTTAAGCTCCTATAAATACATATATGTTACAGATTTATGAATTCCCAAAAAAATTTTTTAAATACCCATGATTAATGAAAAATCATCTTTTATGTCTTTAATATTTTTCTCTATTTCACTTTCTGTGACATACACCTTTCAATCTAGCAAACGAGACTACCTTGGTAAAAATAATGAATAAAACAAAAACAACAGAAGAAAATTATGGAGAGAGTGGGAAGAGTTAAGAGCACTGGGTATTCTTGTATAAACGACAGCAATTTATGGATTCCGAGCTATTTATACACGAAGCGCTCTCTCACGCACGACGTACGGGGTCCACGAACAACCTGACTGTTCGTCCGACTCCTGAATTCCAGAGCAATCTCTCTGCCACTCCAACTCAAAGAATCATCACGACAAAGAACAGGAACCATTTGAAACATTTTTTCCTTTTGAAATTCTATTTTTCAATAGCTATGCACTTTCATTTCAACTGTTGAAAAAGTAAATTCGTGATAAATTTTCAAGCTGATGAGAATTTACCACTTGGAATGTGATGTTTAGTTGTACACAATATTAAACTTTCTCAGAGTTGTAAGTTTTATTTAATTAACAGTCATATTTTCTACTCAATAACAATATATAAAAAAAGTTGATAATTTTTTTTTTCCAAATCATCTTGAAATTTTGTCAGACAATGACAAAATAAAGACTACTAAAATTTCAGTTCTTAACTAGACAAAGAACCTAGACAAAAAAAAAATTAAAAAAAAAAATGCTCTGCTACGGAATTGACTTTTTAATTATCTATTTCGTAACAGAGAGTTTTTTCGAAATTCTCATTTGTTTAAAAGAAAAACATAAAACTGCAATGGCTTTGTAATCATGAGTGCAACAAGGATAGTACCGTTTCTCGCAGTGAGTACGACGCGAGAAGAAGAGGGGACCGGCTGTTAATATTAATAATTTTAATTTAAACATGGGAAAAATATTTTTTGAACTTTGGAATTTTATATCTTATCCTACAAACAACGTATCGAGAAACATGATGCATATTGTTGTAGGAAATTGAACGAGCTAAAGAAATGTGCCTTATATGATTTTGTTAATAATTTACTTTTTCCAAATTTAGTCAAGGTTAAAGTGAGATATATCCTAAATTTTCAGATTTTTTTTCATCTTTGGAAAAATTATTATTATAGTTAAGTTAAAAATTGCTCATTTATTTTGAAGAACATTTAATTCTGACTGTATTACAACCAAAGAAGAAAATAAATTCCAATTAATAAAGAATAGTTTGGTTGTATTTACAAATTTGCAGTTTTAACATTCAAAATTTACAACTTTAAAAGTTTTTATTATTTACATTGAAAACTAGTAAACGGTTTTCTTTCAAAATCTTTATTTTATTCTTTTCATTTTCTTCCCATACATGAATAAATTGATATGGATTTTAAAAAATGATATCAGTAATAACTTTAATAATTTTCTATATGTACAAGAAAACTCCAAAATATAAATCTATGGAAAAAACTTTTAATTTCAACTATAGTTTGTTAGACCATCGTTTGTGTGAATATAAATATTAAATATTGATATCTATTAATTGACATTACATCGTCCTGACACCCGAATCTTTTTGAAAGGTAAGTTTTTTAAAAATAAAACAAAAAGATAGATACGATTATTTCTTTTGAAACAGACTGACTTGGCTTAAAAGATTTAAGATATCACGCGAGGAAAAGATAAAGTATAAAGCCAAAGAGAAAAAAACGGAAAGAAAGAAAGAGAGCAAGAACGATTTGAGATTATAAGTGAGAAAGAGGAAGAGAAGCAGAATGTGAAAGATATCGTATAATAGGAAGGAGGTCCGTTCCAACCGGGAGAAAAAGTCTTGGAATGCAGCCGAGTGAGGAATTCCGGCCCCTCCCGCATATTTATCTGCGCACAGCTCTCGAGGGCCTTTCGGCCAAGTGAGATTCTTTTTATAATGCGCAGATACTGAGTAGAGGTGGGACAACGGTCCACGGATATACGCCGGACATCAGGCGATACTAGTGTGAAGCATTCCAAGAAGTAGGGATGTAAACGATGCTACCACTTGGAACAGTAAAGATACACTAGATTTAAAGAATGTTTGCTTATCATCCGAATGATTTTAATTAATGTAACTTGCTCAATCTTACACCCACTTTAATAAAATTTAATTTTTTTTCGAACTGTATCCAATATACATTTATTTTTTATATTTTAGTAGACGATGTAGTTTAAAAAACCAACGGGATTTTTAATTTTTCCTTTCTAATACAAAGAAATGAGAAAAAGACGTGAAAAACGAAAGAAGAACTAAGTTAATGTTTCTGGTAAAAAATTTTACCCCAATTCTGCAATTAAAAAAAGAAAAGATGTCAGTTTTTTTTTTTTGGAAAATCAAAAAATAGTTTTACTCCTGCTGAGAAAATAATAAATTTTGTATAGTCACATGTCATTATCCTTATGAACAGCGACATCTGCTGTTTTTGAAAAGATTAGAAAGGTTAATAAAATACCTATAAAAGACTGACATCTAGCGTTATTTCCGTGAATGAAATATTTCGTGGAATTTTTTCTTGCCTTCAAAGGATTCAAATGATGGTAAAAACAAACAGGTGATAAAAAAGAAAAAGGATTTCAGCAGCAAGTGAAAGATACTTTTTTTGATTTATTGTGATTTCATTATCTTATTTTAACGCAATTTATTTTTTTGCATTTTAAATTAATTTATTTTTATGTTTTTCTATCCTTTTTTTTTTTTTTTTTTTTAAAGGAACCCATTGAGATTTTTCTATACTGATTAATTACCACGTCAGCAGTAGTATTTATTTCAAATAAAACCCTTACAATCGACGAAATCCTATCGATGTTTTTCTAAATTTTTAGCCGTATCCCAAGCGGCACAAATTTTTTTTGTTAATGTTTTGTTAAATTTAAGTTGACAATTATAAATTTCTGACTTCTTGTTAAATATAATCTCCCAAACAATCAACATTTTTTTTTGTGACGCTTGGGATGTACCTTTTTAACGAATGTAAAAAAAACTATAATATATGGCTCGATTCTCGATAAATTTGAGTACGGAAACAATAACTTTACTGAAGATTACGTTCATCAATTAAAATTGACTATTTTCCAGAATATATACAGAAATTTGATAATTATTTTGAACTACAGATTCTTTTGGTGGAAAATTATTAGTGTTTCAGATCGCATGAAATTTTTTTACGTACAAGAAGAAGTTCAAATTTAAATCAAATCATGTAAATAACATGTTGTCAAAAATATTGCTTTTATTTTTCGGTAAAATATATTTTTTTTTGAGGATTTTAGTTTATTAAAACGATAGTAAAAATCTAAGTATTTAAAATATTATAAGAGTTTCTTGGAAGATAAAAATTTTTTCTCTAAATTTTTGGGGTACCTAATTTTGCTCACTCCCTACCCTATTGTGCCTCGCGAGAGGTATATTATTTGTATTCAAAATAAATTAATAAAAATTTTTTGTTCTTACAAATGTTAATTTTGAACCACTTATGAAGAGCTTTTAAAAAATGTTCTACACGCAAACTTCAGATGGCGACTTTCGAAAATTAGACAATTTCGATTTTCAAAAGATAGAAAAAAATACTATTATCAAGTAAGTACTTCTATCATGAGTATAAACATTTTCAGTTTTTATGAACTGTTTTAATTTATCCTCACGTATCGCATTGAACTTAACAAATTAACTAGATTCGAGAGAAAAATTCTCAAACCAAGAAAATCATTTTGAAGAACTTCATTGTTTTAATTTAATAAGTGTAAAGATTTTTGAACTGAGAAATTTGTCTTGGCTTAAGTAAATATTACTTGGTTTAAAAATTTTTTGTTTGTAAATTTTTTTTTTTTAGTATGGGTATATGAGATACCGACAATTGAGTCCATATTTTGAAGATTTTTTTGGTAACATCTAGAACATTTTTTTCTTTTAACAAATCGATTAATTTGATCATAAAATAAAAATTATTAATAAAATGGACGGGTTGTCATATCAATGTCCGCGTAAATCAGAATGCCATGGTAGTGCGCCACATGTAGGTATCTTTTGGACAAATCATATGTCAATAATCGATAAGAAATATTAGGCATCGATGATCCGCTGCTCGTTTGTGAAATGCAAATATAAGGTGAAAAAATGTGGCACCTTGCATGGTCATGTGCAAGAATACATGAATAATCCCGTTATACCAACCAAGATTCAATAATATTTTATAAATTCCATCTGGGGGAAATACTTTTGCGTTAAAAAAAATTTTTTTTTTAATTGTTAATACTAAATATTGTTATTATCAATGGAAATTCTTCAAACAGCATTAAGAAATATGAGCAAGCAAGACACAGAAATCTGATTAATTTAAAGAGAATATGTAGATTTAAATTCAGAACGTAAGTTATTTTTATGTTATAAAAATTGCGTTAAAAAACTTTTTTTTTCAATGATCGAAAAATTAACGTTGTCAAAAATTTTATCTTTCTCTTAAAATTTCCAAGTTAAAAATTTAATTTACTCTAATAATATTTTATTTTTATGAATGCATCAATTGATATTTCTTAAAGTGTAGACAAATAGAATATTTAAAAAAAAAAAAACTTCTTTATATGTAAATTAATCGATGTGTTACGGTCAGAAATTTGTGAAATCACGATACTAAATAATTGTCAAAACTTTTTCGGAAGAATTTAAAAGATTGGTTAGATTGTTAAATAATCCTAAAATGTAAAACTCATGATTGAATTAAAGTTATTTTAGGATTTAAATGATCAAAATTTATTGAATTATGGAAAAAATGGACCCTGATTCTTTATTGGTTTAGAGTAAAGCGCACACACACAGCTCAAAAATTATATTTCTAGTCAACTACTACTTGATGGTAACAAAATTCTAATATAAGAACAAATTAATGTTATCTTAATCACTTAAGAATTGCACAATAGATGGATAGGCTACCCCTCTTTATATCTCAGAAATAACATCTCAAATATAAATGTCTCGGTGCAATTTTGAATTTTTGTGCCGATTTTATGCTCGAAGATATAGGCCAACACAAACCCCTTTAATGGTTTTTGGGTGTGTTTATGCTCAACAATAGGCCAAAATATATTGCCGAGATTGCCGAGATATATTTACCAAGATATTAAAGACTGAGAAATTATAAGGGGTCACCAGATGGATACATATTCGTACTATGCTATAACCAAAACGACGCTAATATTATAAGAGACATTGAAGACAACCCTGATAGCATATGTGATTTATTGAAACCGGTTAATCTATGTGTTCATAACTGCAGAATTCTATATCATTAAAGAGTATATTCAGATAGTAAATATTAAAGATTAGAGACACTCGAATTTTCAAAGGAAAATCAAATGAACTAATAACAGGTGAATTGGCATTTGAAGATATTCAATTTAAATTTATTGGCCAGTAGAAACAAAGAATAGAATTTGAAAATGAAAATTTCAATTCGTAAATCAGAAAATCCAACAAAATGCGTTTTAGAATCGAAAGACCTGTGCAAATGTTTTCTTCCACCCATAATAAGTACAATAAACTTCGGAATATCAATTAAAAAAATTATTTAAGCAAATACAAAATCAATTCGAACAAATAGTTTTAATCTCTACAACAATAGTAAGAAGAAATAATCATTTGTAGATAAATGATTTTTAACCGAATCACGTAAAAGAAGGAATACAAATAACCTATTTGTAGGAATTTAGAACGAAAAAGGGCTTCCGATGTAAGCGTTTAGGTCGTAGCCAACCAATCACGTGCATTGACCCTCAGGCTAGCAAGGTCACGGTGTCATTGTACTACAGCCATTCACTTGACATTTTTTCCTCCAGGATCTTCTATATACAGTATTATACTGTTAATAAGTATATACATCCTAATCATTCTTTAACATTGAAACATCTTCTTCACATACTGTTTATTTTTCTCTGTATGTTTTTATATCTATTTTAAATGAATTCACAGACAAAAAATCTATTTAGTTATTGTAAATATATATATATATATATATATGTCGGAGATGAGAATAGCTAGGTTTTTCCAAGGGATATCTGGGAAAATCCTAAGCACTTTTAGTTTATAGCTAGAAAATAAAACTTAGTATTTTAATTTTATGATTTAATCCGCTAAGGAAATTTTAGTAAAACTTTCTTTAAGTCTTTTATGACGGTAGGCTCGGGTTCGAAAGATCACATCTGCGGGTCTAACGTAGCCACGGTCAAGGGACAGCAATACCTAAGTGTACATCATCGAAATGTACAATTGCAGGACGTAGATTGTATATTTTTTTAGAATATTTACCTGGAGGAATTATGGATTGAAAAATAAGTTTTGAGGATAGTTAGTTCTCTCCGAACATTGAGCGATAACGGTTGGCTGTCCTTTTGATCGTGGATTCGTTCTCTTATCCAAGTCTGTCGTCGTTTTATTATTCCTAACGTTTAATATTAACGATATCTTATTTTATTAACATTGTTCATCGTATTAGTTCAGTGTGTTAATTAAAATTATAATTGTTAATAATTAAGTAATAATATTAACTTATACTTCGAGTGTAGTGACTATATAATATTGTGTGTGCGCGTGCGTTACGCATAAACAAACATTGTTACGAAGAAGTATAATTAAGTATTAATAAAGTTGTACGATATTTGTATCATCTGAATATTGTAAATAATAAATATTAAAATGACTCAAGTTAATAATGATAGTGAGCGCCCTTCTCAAATAAATCCTATTCCGACATCAGAAGTGGGATCGACGCCGGGTATATCAATGCAACAGCATATGGCTATTTTACGTGAACTGATCCAATCAATTGCCCAAAGACCTAATACAGTCTCCAGGAAGTTTACACTACCACGTTTTAACCCAGAAACCTCTGGCTCTGATCCGGCTGCATGGAGTTCAGCTGTCAGTATTATGATGGAAGAAAATCCATTGCAAGGCAGTGCACTATTTTCCGCGCTTAGTAGCGCTTTAGAGGGTTCCGCTGCACAGTGGTTGACTCAAATTATGGTTGGGGGAACCATTACTTGGTCTCGATTCAAGGAACTTTTCATTTCCCGTTTTGGTGGAAGAGAAACCGCAGCGTCTGCCCTTATGAAGATTTTTAACGAACAACCGTTAAAAGACGAGACAACTGGAGCTTTTGGGATTCGTTTACGCTCTCTCCTCAAGGCGAGATGGGAAAATTTGAGCATGGCGGAGATAATCAACGGCGCTGTTCTCTATCGACTAACGTCACAAGATCACCGGGTCGAACGTACAGCGCTTACGAGCGAGGTAAAAACGGAAGACGAATTTCTTACTGAAATGAGGGCCTACTCGTACGCAAAGAAGCGACCGTTGCAATCGTCCGAGAACTCGTCAAGTTCAGATCCTAAACGCTCCAAGCCAACGGAGACACGGATTAAATGTCTCTTCTGCGGTATTCCTGGCCACAAAGTATCCGAATGTCGCAAGAAGTTATTTCTGGAGAAGAAGAAAAATTTCCATAATCCAGAAGGGAGTCGATCATCTGCCGCAACAAAAGTAACCTGCTTCAAGTGCCATAAAGAGGGTCATATTGCACCAAACTGTCCGTCGAGGAAGAACAACAGCAACAGCGGCAACAACAATGGAAATCAGCACTCAAGCAGCGAACGCCGAGTGGACTTCTGCACCGTGGATGTTCCAGCGGGTACAATGACCCATATGGGTGAGTCGTTTCCATTTTGCTTTGATTCAGGAGCTGAGTGCTCACTAATTAAAGAATCGATTGCCCCGAAATTTTCGGGAAAACATATTAATGATATAGTTTTAATGAGAGGCATAGGAGATAGTTGTGTCAAATGTACATTACAAATTCTATCTACTGTTTGTATAAATAACTTTACATTGGAGATAGTCTTTCATGTGATTCCCGATAATTATTTAAAACATAATATAATGATTGGTCGTGAAATTCTGGGTCAGGGTTTCGAAGTAAATATTACGCAAAATAATTTTACTATTTGTAAGGCTAAAGTAGTCAATACTTGCGAAACAGTTTCTAATGAGATTAATTTCAACAAAGTAGACACTGACGTCACGGGTAGTGATAAAACTAGATTAATTTCCGTTTTAGAAAATTTTAAAGACTCTTTTATCACGGGTTTTCCCCGTACCGAAGTCACTACAGGTCAGTTAGAAATACGTCTCATAGACCCTAATATCACCGTTCAAAGAAGACCGTATCGACTTAGCGTTGAAGAGCGGGAAATTGTTCGTGAGAGAATCGATGAATTACTTAAAGCAAAAATTATAAAGCCCAGTAATTCACCGTTTTCTAGCCCCATATTACTCGTTAAAAAGAAAGATGGTTCAGATAGACTTTGTGTAGATTACCGAGAGTTAAATAAGAATACCGTTGCAGATAGATTCCCTTTACCCTTAATTTCAGATCAGATCGCAAGATTACGGGACGCCAAATATTTTATAAGCTTAGATATGGCTAGCGGCTTTCATCAAATCGGTATCCACCCAAATTCTACTGAATTCACAGCTTTTGTTACTCCCGACGGTCAATATGAATATCTAAAAATGCCATTTGGATTGAAAAATGCACCGTCTGTTTTTCAGAGAGAAATCCTTAAAGCTCTGGGTGATTTAGCTTACTCTTGGGTTGTAGTTTACTTAGATGATGTGCTTATTATAGCGAGTTCGATAGATCAGGCGTTGGAGCGGTTGGAAACCCTTTTAAACATTCTGGTTAAAACTGGATTTTCATTTAACTTTGCTAAATGTTCATTCCTTAAAACATCAATCTCTTACCTCGGTTATGAAATCACTAACGGTGAGATAAGACCCAATCCGCGTAAAATACAAGCTTTGAATTCTTTACCTGCACCAACTACTGTCACACAATTAAGACAATTTATCGGTTTAGCTTCTTATTTTCGTAAATTCATCCCAAAGTTTTCTCAAATCATGAAACCTTTATACTCTCTTACCTCGGGTAACAAAAACATAGATTGGCAAGATAAACACGAAACTTTACGACAAAAAGTAATTACTATCTTAACAAATGAGCCAGTATTGATAATCTTCAACCCTAATTATCCGATTGAACTACACACCGATGCTAGCTCTGATGGTTACGGGGCTATGTTAATGTTAAAAGTAGAAGGTAACAATAGAGTTGTAGAATACTATAGTAAGAGGACTAGCTCAGCCGAATCCAGGTATCATTCGTACGAGCTGGAAACCTTAGCTGTAGTAAACTCAATTAGGCATTTTCGGCATTATTTACATGGTCGAGAATTTACAGTTGTTACTGACTGTAATTCTTTAAAAGCGTCTCAAAATAAAATCAATTTAAATGACCGGGTTCATAGATGGTGGGCTTTTCTACAATCCTTCACTTTTGAAATTGTTTACAGAGAGGGGAAACGAATGTCACATGTTGACTTCTTTTCTCGTAACCCAATTGACATTACTCGTAAACCTTTTGAAAAGATTGAAGAGAAGATAATTAATCTTACAGAAATATCGGAGGATTGGTTACTAGCAGAGCAACGTCGTGATCCTCTAATTTCAGAAATCGTTTCTAAATTACAAAACGATGAAATCGCGGAAGACATTTTAAAGACGTACGAACTACGATCCGGTACCCTTTATCGGAAAATTCAAAGAAATGGGAAAACTCTTTGTCTACCCATTATTCCTCGAGGTTTTCGATGGTCTGTTATTAATCACGTACATCAATCAATCATGCATTTAGGTTGGGATAAAACTCTTGAAAAGCTATATGAATATTATTGGTTTGAAGGGATGGCGAAATACGTTCGGAAATTTGTAGAAAACTGTCATACTTGTCAAGTTTCTAAATCCAATTCAGGCAAGGTACAAGCCGAATTACACCCGATACCTAAAACAAGTATACCCTGGCATACCGTTCATATGGATATTACGGGTAAACTAAGTGGTAAGAATGACTCAAAAGAATACGTTATTGTACTCATTGACGCATTTACAAAATACGTTTACCTGTATCATACCCGTAATATAGATTCCCTTAATACAATAAAAGCACTTAAATCAGCTATATTTATCTTTGGTAGTCCTTGTCGAGTAATCGCTGACCAAGGGAGGTGCTTTACTGGTAAGGATTTCCAAAATTATTGTAAAAGTCAAGATATTAAATTACATTTAAAAGCTACGGGATCTTGTAGGACAAATGGTCAGGTAGAGCGTGTTATGGGTACTTTAAAGAACATGTTCACTGCAGTAGAAACTACCGGACGGTCATGGCAAGAAGCGATAGGCGAAATACAGTTGGCTCTGAATTGCACTACCAATCGCGTCACCAAATCCAGTCCCTTAGAGTTATTAATTGGTAAGGTGGCAAGACCTTACGGATTTTTAGCGCACGAAAATACCGAAGTTAGAAAAGTAGATATCTCCAATGTAAGACAACAAGCTATAAGTAATATCGAAAGTAATGCTCTTTATGATAAAAATAGATTTGATAAAACGAAGGCTAAAGTAGTTAAGTTTAGTATTGGTGATTTTGTACTATTGAAAAACGAAGAAAGAAATCAGACTAAGCTAGATCCGAAATTTAGGGGTCCATTTGTAATAGCGGAGGTTTTAGAAGGAGATAGATACATTTTAAATTCAGTTAAAGGTAAAAGAACGTATAAATACAGTCACGATAAATTAAGAAAAATGCCGCAGAGTTGTGTTCCTAGCGAGTTGGATCTCAGTGATCCTGAGGATGAAAATGACTCAGTAAATGTAGAAAGCTCTGAAGAAAATGGACAGTAATTTGAATCAAATAAACTTACATCACTTGTCCAGTGCGACAGTGGAGTCTAAAGCAATTTAGATGTGTTTATCCTGTCATTTGCAAAGAATAAAATTTACAGAGAATCTACAGCTTGTGAAACACAACTGGCATTAGCGATAGTACAATTTGAAGTTCTTTAACATATTTTATAAACTCTTCTATTCTCCGTTGTTCGGTTGGATCCCTGAATTGGCAGATTATTTAAAGTAGATCATTCATTATTTAAAGTTGTTAATTCAAATCTAACGTCAAGCAAAACTAAATTTTAGATACACCCGAGGACGTGTGATCGTCAGGATGGCCGTGTCGGAGATGAGAATAGCTGGGTTTTTCCAAGGGATATCTGGGAAAATCCTAAGCACTTTTAGTTTATAGCTAGAAAATAAAACTTAGTATTTTAATTTTATGATTTAATCCGCTAAGGAAATTTTAGTAAAACTTTCTTTAAGTCTTTTATGACGGTAGGCTCGGGTTCGAAAGATCACATCTGCGGGTCTAACGTAGCCACGGTCAAGGGACAGCAATACCTAAGTGTACATCATCGAAATGTACAATTGCAGGACGTAGCTTGTATATTTTTTTAGAATATTTACCTGGAGGAATTATGGATTGAAAAATAAGTTTTGAGGATAGTTAGTTCTCTCCGAACATTGAGCGATAACGGTTGGCTGTCCTTTTGATCGTGGATTCGTTCTCTTATCCAAGTCTGTCGTCGTTTTATTATTCCTAACGTTTAATATTAACGATATCTTATTTTATTAACATTGTTCATCGTATTAGTTCAGTGTGTTAATTAAAATTATAATTGTTAATAATTAAGTAATAATATTAACTTATACTTCGAGTGTAGTGACTATATAATATTGTGTGTGCGCGTGCGTTACGCATAAACAAACATTGTTACGAAGAAATATAATTAAGTATTAATAAAGTTGTACGATATTTGTATCATCTGAATATTGTAAATAATAAATATTAAAATGACTCAAGTTAATAATGATAGTGAGCGCCCTTCTCAAATAAATCCTATTCCGACATATATATATATATTTATCTATTTTGACTGAGTAAAAAAATTATGGGGCCATACAAGAAGTTTTTAATATAGATATTAGTAATAACTTTTAAAGTTATAAATTTCTACAGTTAAAACTGCGAATGCATAAACACGTAACCACTTTATTTATTAATTGTAAAATTTATTCTCATTTTTTGGTTCTTATACAGTCAGAATTAGACATTCTTTGAAATAGATGAAAAATTTTCGTCTGAACGATGATGATTTTGCCAAAGATGGAAGAAAAACTTATAATTTAGGATGTGTCCAACTTTCACCTCAAATAAATTTTGAAAGTAAATTTATCGGCAAATCACAAGAGTGATTTTTTGCAGAACGTTTAAACGGATAGCTCAAATGGTAGAGTAGCCATTAAATAGATTATTCTATAGCAAACACTTGAATAAACGAGTAAAAATTATTTGTTACCAATCTCTAATTAGACCCCTAATAACATATAGAGCACCCATCTGGTTTAACCAAAATGCATCAACATTAGAAAAAATTAGATTATTCGAGCGTAAATGCTTACGATCATGCTTAAAAATGTATCGTTCCGAAATAACTAATTATCAACATTACATTAATAATCAAACCTTATACAATAAAGCAAATATTCCGCGAATAGACTCACACATACTACAACTAATACGAAACCACTGGGCTAATACATCAAAAATATCAACTAATTCAAATATTAATAAATTTTTATCGCCAAATAAAAATTACATAGAAAAAGCATTAAAAATTGGGTATATCCCTCCAGAAGGTTTCTTCTACCTGGACCGGAACAACTACCTACAAGACAATAACAACGTACCCGTAATATACCATTACCTGAGAAAAAAAATGCAAACTGCAATTTTATACGAGCCTAACTTAGACACGACAACAAACAACCCACAGTGGCGATTTGACAAGACAATCCCCAGTAAAGACAGAAAGAATAATCACCGCAATAATAAAAAAAAATACTGGTGGCTGGAATAATTTTCTCACTACCTGAATTGTACAAATGTATTATATCTAGATTTAAGTTTTAGTAATAGTTTTTTATTTTTAGTTATTAGATTAGCATTTAAGGAAAAAAAAAATGAAAAGTATCACTGGAGTTTAACCCTTTTTTCTCCACTACTAATTAAGTGAAAAATGAATGTATTTTATTATATAAAATGTAGATCCTAAAAAACAATTGTAAGATCCATGTAACGATGAAAACAAAAAAAAAAAATAATGCTCACTGCAATGCGATGCCAGAGCTGGCCATATTGTGTTCATAAAATTAAGACTGTAAAATAAGCCATTTGTTTGTTTAAGCATTGTAATATACCTGAAATGTATTTTATTTTTTAAGGGTTCAATAAAACAAACTTATATAAAATAAAAAAAAAAAAAAATGGTAGAGTAGCCGACATGTCTTCGGAAGGTTCTGGGTTCGAATCCCAGTCCGAGCTATCTAATAATTTTTTCTCGCATATTCTATACACTCACATTAAGATGATCCTCTCCACAATCCTTTCCTACCAAAATATCCTGTGTTACGTGAATGTTGGAACGCTTCACGTAATAATTATCCGTAACTCCTATTCTTTACCGCTTCACAGCATTATTTATATTTGTTAATTATTCTGCAGAATTAATTCCCTTCCTCAACTTTCGTTTTTTATGAACATTTTAGGAAAAAGAAAATTATTTAAAATGTTTACATGTGTGATTTTTGAGTTTTGAATTTGAAATCCTCCTTTTTCATAATGATTGCATATTTTAATTTTGTTAAAAATATTTGAACAAAATTTACCACCGCTTTAATAACTTTTAAGCTCAAGTCCGGTCGTGGGGGTTCTATAATTATAATTTTTTTCGATTTATAAAAATTTGAGAAAAAAATTTTTTTTTTGATAATCATTATGAATACCAATTTTTATAACTGTATATTCAATTTTTAGTTATTTTGAATTAATTTTAAACCTTACCTCGTAAGTTTTTTTACGCTCTTTCTAAAAATTTTACATATACGACTACCAGTCGAATTAAAATTTTCTTTGGGAAATTTGTTTCCATTATCTATTGAAATTATCAAATTGAATTTCGATAAATTTGTTCATCAAATCGCTACGAGAGATAGAGGTCAAGGAGAATTCCAATCTCTAGGGCAGGCTTGTTCGCCTTTGCTTAATCATCATGCCTCTACATAGCGGAAAGTTTTAGGGATGGTCTATAGAGTCAACCATTTTTCAGATTTTCTAAGCTGATATTTGATGAGCGCGTAATAAAAAAAAATGTTAGATTGGATATTACTCAACATGTGCAGTTTTTTACAAAGATTTGGAATGTCATCATAACTAAAAATTGGCAAAGTATATTACAGTGTTAAGTAATTTCATTTTTTTTATAGTTATGGTCATATCTGAACATTAGATAATATTTTAAAGTATCTAATTTTTAATCACCTTTTTCTGAGTTCCTAATATTTTCAGAACAGTTTACGCTTAGATTTATTTACGGATAAGGAGTAAACAGTAATAAAAATGAAATACTAACCTCAAGTACGTCTTGCGCAGTTTGCAAATATTCTCGAAGCATAGCTTCTTGGATAGCTCTCCATTCTTGTCTTGGATCTTCAAGCTGGGTTGTTTCTGCAAAGTATAGAAAATAAAATAACTTAATTGTTTCAAACAAAAGAAAGTATAAAAATAAACATTTTGGCTACTCTATGATACTTTTAATATAAGTTAGCATGGAATTTAAAATAAATTGGACTTTCATAACCGTAGAAAAATCGTATACGTAAACTACAAAATAGGCAAGTAAAGATAATAATTTAAATTGAATAGTTGTAATAATAAAACAAAGATACTTACGATTGACATGGTTAATATAATAGGCACCGACATGTTTGTCACAAGCTTCTTCCCATCCAAGGGGTAATTCATTTCCTATGCAGTCCGCAAAAGTTTGAGGCTTCGTAAATCTGCAATAGAAACCGAATTGGTTTTGAATTAAACACTTATTTAATCCAATAATATATTCAATATAATGACATTTTGAATTATCAAAACTCTAGAAAATTAAAAATTCCGCTACATTCAAAGTTTATAAAATACATTAACTTAAATAGAATACCAGCTGAAAAACAATTTTGAAAATTATAAAACACCGAGCTATCGAATATAGGTAAACATAAATCTTATATTCCTCAAGAGTTGAAATTAATTTAATTTCATTATTTACATTTTTCGGCTAAATAAGTGTTCGTCTATTCATTCATTTTGACGTAAAAATTTTCGTTGTTATGTTTTTTAATTTATTGAGACTTTGTGATTTTAAAACATTCTATTAATATAGCTTTAGTTTTTTCTTTATTCAAGTTTATATTTTTCGGAATTTTAAAATTTGTAAAATTAATTATTTTAAATTATAATTTATATTTACTTTTTAAGTTCTAGTAATTTATTAATTCGGAATGTTGTCAATCTGACTAAGTTGACTGCAACCCGAAAAAAATACTATCCGCGGGAAAATTCAAACGAGCTTAAAAATTGAATTCTGAATAAATTAATTTTTTGTTATTTATTTGCAATTGACGTTATTAAAATTTTTTTTCAATTTATTCTTGTAGTATACAGTAGTTGACTATTTCTTAAATGTAGATAATTAGTTTGAACTTATTCGCTCAAGGTTGAGCCTCTTTACTTTTTAAATTATTATAAATTACTATCTAAATATTATTAGTTGAATCAAAATGAAAAAGAAAATGAATATAAATCAAATCAAATCAAGTCAGATCTTTAGACTGTATTTCTTCGTTTATATCTTTTAGCTTTTCTTTTCTTACATTATCCTTCACTTTAAATGCATTTTAAACTTAAATTTTTATTGCATCATCAAAAGCAAAAAATATACTTCTATCAATATTTTATGTATCTATATATTATGTACTCACGTTTATAACCTCATATATTTAATCATATGTAATATATATGTACTTGAAATTGCCATTTGGCCTGTGCCTTGGCATAAAATAAACAAAATTTAAATCTAAATCTAGATAATTATTTTTTTTTTCTATCGATGTTTGATATAAATTAAAAAAAAATCGAAAATAGTATTAAGGTTATTAGCGAAAACTGGGATATATTTAAACTTTACTTTGACCAACTTACGTAAAACATGGGCGCTTAAAGTATGCACAATTGGATTTATCAATCTTTTTTTTTTTTGCTATCATCTAGGCGCTAAAGAAATGCGATTTTTGATTTTTTAGACTTTTTCAACATTCCCTATATTTTTCCTAAGTGTCGAAAAAATTCAAAAGTGTTTTACATGATTCCGAAATTTTGCGTCAGATCGTTCTTAAAAAAGTTTTTTTCGTATATAACTTTTAGATTTTGGAGCGTGGAGAGTCTTAAATTTATAGAAGTTATATCATCGAGCTTGAAGAACAATAAAAAATTTTTCGATCACTTTAAGCTCGAATATAGCAAGAAGTTCCAGGGATGGCCTCTAGAGTCAATCGTTTTTGGAATTTTTTTTTTTTTTTTTATGATTCATAATGCGAAGCATCAAAGAGTTCTCTACAATCAAATAAAACTTTTTTAACAAAATATTGGAAAAATGATTCGATTTCATCTATGTTATATGAAAATATACCAATTAGCCTTTTTCCTGGGAAGATTAAAAAAAGATCTGCTAGGGGCAGCACCGGTGGGGGGGGTACATATGTTTTGATTTCTCTATTGACAACAACGTTAAACATAAAGAATTATTATGGAATTAACAGAAGATGATGTACCTGGGGCGAAATTGAAATTTGGAAAAGTACAAGATCATCTTGTCAGGGACTTAAAACGATGGCTTGCATGTCGTGGCTTAACCGTGTCAGGTAATAAAACTGTCCTAGTTGAAAGGTTAGTTGGTTCATAAATTTTATCGTATGTGTCATTGTATTGTTTAAATTTTTAATATTTAAAATAAATTTTTTTTTTTTTTTTTTTTTTTATATTTAAGAATCGAAGAATGCATTGCAAATGGTAATAGTAAAAAAATTTTTATTGGAATTGATGGTGGTAAATGTCTAGCGGATAAACAGCAACGTATGCAATTACTCAATCCAACTCTACCAAGTACAAAATCCTGCACTTTTCCTACTACAAACTGGGCAAATTTTCCATCCCAAGCTATCCCTCATTCTTTTTGCTATGCTATCATGTATAATTATGTCACTACCGGTCCTATTGATACTTTAGATTTGAATGCTACTTTATCTGACGATGACGAACAGCTTCCGAATTGTGGAAACTCGAAAGCACTTCAAAGAGGAAGACAATATTGTTTAAGTGACTTTGTGTCAAATATGGAAGACAATGCGAATGATTTGGTATATTACTTAAAAGCAGACGTACAATCTTCTTTTCGAGTCACTGTGAAGTATAAAATAAGTATAGCTTTGGATAAGAATAGTAGCAAAATTATAAATGCTCAGTATCAGTGTCCAGCATCTCCTTCAGAGAACTGTTCTCATATTGTTGCTTTACTTTACAAACTTGAGGATTATACTGTACGTTACGGTTATGATGCACTCACATGCACATCAAAATTAAAAGAATGGAATAAAGGCAAAAAATTAGGCAATAATCCAGACAATATTTTAACTGTTAGCTATCCCACCAAACGTAAACACCTAAAGAAATCAATAATTAGTTTTATTCCGAAAAAAAAACAATATTTAAATGATAACTATGATAAAAATCAGTTCACGTCCAGATTTGTTCAAATAGTTCAAAGTAAAAAGGAAATTAATTGTATGGGGAATACTTTGCTAAGCATAAAATATGATGATCCACAGATTCGTCTAGACGAACAGTTAATTTTAGAACTAAAAGTTGAGCAATTACTAATGAACTTAACTCCGATTGAACCTGGACCAATTGAAATCGAAGTTGAACAAAATAGTTCTGCATGGCTAACTTAAAGACAGCTCAGGATAACAGCATCAGAATGTAAAAATTTTTCACGAGTACAAATTTGACAAATTTAATTAATACCAAATTACGGTGCAAGAATGACATCAGTCATTTGCCTCAAATCGTGTATGGCCGCGAGAATGAAACTAATGCGATAATTGATTTCGAAATTAATAATAATTTGATTGTTAAACGGTGTGGTCTCTTCGTAAACAAATTATTTCCTGGTCTAGGATGTAGTCCAGATGGTTTAATCTTTGAAAATGAAAAAATAATTTCATGTATTGAAGTCAAATGTCCTCAAGTATTGAAAGATTGTTCACCGTTTGATCTAGATAAAGTGAAAAATGCAAATAATTTATGTTACACGGTTAAAAACAATCAAATTCATTTGAAGAGAAACCACAGTTACTATTTTCAAATTCAACTGACACTCGCAATACTAGAACTAGAGTACTGTGATTTTATAATTTGGTCTGGGCTTCATAGTTTTGCTACTGAACGTATAAATCGAGATGAAATTTTCATTCAAGCTTTAGCACAAAAGTTACTCAAGGTGCATACAATTTTAGCTCGTGAATTTTTCGAAATGCGACTGCCAAGAAATTTATTACTTATCACTTGAAATGTTATTCAAGGATGACAGACATTCATTTCTTAATTATTATCACTATTACTGTTACTATTCCTATTTATTCATAGTCTTTATATAAAAATCTTTCCAATAACTGAAAAGATTGATATATTTATGTTTGTTGTGTTAGTCACTTTATGCATGTAACCAAATATTTTTGGTGTTTTAAATTTTATATTTTAAGTTATTGTTGCTATACATATTTTAAAACATTTTAAATAATACTAATTTTATTTTTGTTGTGACAAAATATTACAGGAAAAAATAAAAAATTATTCTTCAATTAATGTTTTTGTTAATTTTTGATTATTTACATGACTAACGGTTCTTGAAAATTAACAAGCATTGCAATTACAAAAGTAATTTGAGATATAATAGGAAGCATATTTTTAGAAATTACTCGTTGCATTATACAAAACTCCTTCATACGTCCTATGAATCTTTCGACATGAATTCGAGCAGCAGCTATTTCTCTAACTGTTCTTATCTCTCCTTTAGTGAACCTCTTGCGTTTTTTTAAAAAAGGTGGGATTATTAATGAACACTTTTGTTTATTACACAATTCTTCGAGATTAAATCCCCGATCTGCCATTATTGAATCTCCTTGTTTTATATAATTAAAAAGTCCACTTTTGATTGTTATTTCTTTATCACTAATACGACCCTCGAAACCATCAGATAGAAAGCAGCATCCTCCAGTTGGGATTATTCCGACCAAAAATTTGACAGTGTTGTGTGATTTGTAACTTGAGTATGTGTTCCCTTGTTGATTGAAATTTTTAGACTTTTGCATATTCCATTCAAAACAATCAATTATAACACGAATATTCTTAAATTTTCTGAAT
>CAJNRD030001123.1:13192557-13283432 GCA_905319865.3 Cotesia congregata
TTTTTTTTTTGGGGGGGGGGAATCCTTTTTACGGATTCTATGCATAGATGTTGGCCCGGATATGTGGTGACTCGACGCAGCGTCATACTAAAACTTAACGCTGACGCCCCTGCCCACTAAACCCTAAACCCCTTTCTTTTCTATCCTCTGATCCCCCATGGTACCGCCGTATGGCATTTCTTCGCGGGGGGAGGAATTAGCTGCCACTCTTCCTTCTAGTGGCTAAGATGTTTTTTCTTCCTTCTAGTTTCTGTCATTTGCTCTTTTCCTCTCAATGGATCGAACTCGGTAAAGCACTTTTGTAGCAAAAGTGCTTGTGGCGTTCCAGGCAGCTTCTGATGACAGCATTGCTGCTACTATTATCTCTGGTTGGATTTCCTCTTCAGGATATTCTCCAGCTCATCCCGATGTGGGTAAAAACGCGAGCACTCAAAGAAAACGTGCTCTGCATCTTCATTGACTCCTGGTGTGTGTGTGTGTGTGTGTGTGTAAGTATGTAAACCTCTTATAACTTTTGAACGGTTGAACCGATTTCATCGCGGTTGGTGCCATTTGAAAGGGCTCCACTAAACTTAGATTTTCTGAAAATTTGAACCGATCCGGACCGATAGATTTTGAGAAATTTAGAGAAATCTCCAAAAAAATAGAAAAAAATTTTTTTCAGAAGTGGTTTTTTAGGAATAACTTTTAAACGGCTCTACCGATCGATTTCAAAAACTAATCAGCTCTCAACCTTAAAAAACCACGTCGATTGCCGCCAATCCGGTCAAAATCGGTTGATTCGTTCAAGAGATATCGTGAACGAAAAAAAACCGAAAAAAGTGTTTTTTCGGAATTACTCCGAAATTTCTAGTTTAACCAATTAAAACTTAAGAATTCTTTATGAGAATTAAAAAACTGCGTAGAATGCCGCCAACCGCGTGAAAATCGGTTCATTCATTCAAAAGTTATTGCGATTTGAAAATAAAAAAAATAGTGTTTTATCAAATTTCTATCAAACTTTTGAGCTTGAAGAGCTCAAAAGCATACAAAAGCTATTTTTTGAGCTCGGAGAGCTCAAAATAATACACAAATTGTATTTATGAGCTCAAAGAGCTCTAAAACGTCATAAGTGCAATTTCAAGCGTTTAGGTATAGAATTGGCGGGAAGTTGCAGGGATGGCTTTCAGGGTCAACCGTATTTCTAATTTTTTTTTTATTGTCTCAGTAGAAGGAAAAATGTCCAATTTTTTAAACTCTTGATGCATGAATTGAATCCACGTTGTAAAAATTTTAGAGAGATATCCAATGCTAACATTAAATCGATAGCTCATATTAGCAAGTAATAACCCAGAATGTAATCGAATTAACGTTAGAAAAAGTTGATTTTTTAATGAAACTTTTGTTTGTGTCCGTGACGATTCACGATTCGTTTTAGGTTCAGTAGTAAGCCACTTTCTCAATGATTCAGCAGCAGGAGGTCCCAGAAATTCCCATAAAGTATCAAAATCTTCTGGCTTTAAACCAGTATAATATTTAAATTTTTTGACATTATTCCGACATGAATCGACATCGAAGGCTTCACTCTCTAATTTTTTCTCCAGACATTCAATGCACTTTTTTAATTGTTTAACTTCCGTATCTTCTTCTGTTTGACTGTTAGCATCACATGTTGAAACTGTTTGCATAGGTGGTTCAACGACGCGCTCTGCATTATTTGGAGTTAAAAAATTATTATAATTTTCGGGCTCAGAGCTTAAATCAATATTTAATTGAATTTCTTGATGACTATTAGCATTTTTATTATCAGTTTGTCCAGTGATTAATTCATCATCAGTAGCAGTGAAACAGGTAAGTTTCTGACGTTTATTCTTTCCAGTGCTTGAGTTCTCATCAACACATCGTTGCTGTCTTTTACGATCTTTAGGAATCTAAAAAAAATTATTCAATAATTTAAACCACAAAATTTCATATTTTATGCATGATTAAAGAGAAATTTTAGTTGATTATTTATAATTAATATTGATAATATGCAAACAAATATAAAATATAACCTCATTAAATAAACAATTACTAACCTTTGAAACTGTCGCTGGCAATGGATTAGGATTTTCCGCTGTTGGTCCATTTGAATTAATAAAGTGTTTTGTACAAATATAAGTATGTTTCTTTATTTTTTCAACTGTTAAATCTGCTTTTCGTGATAAGTGAATCCACTCCAAACACTTTTTTTTGTCAATTTGTGGTTTTATAAAAGGCACGAATCTTACACCATCCTGCTTGTACCGACTATCAGACGTACAATTAGCGAATGCACAATGTTTTGTAGGCATGATAATTTTTTTTTTTATTTTTTTGATCACAATATTTATTTATTCTAATATTAATAAGACGTACATTTAACGTTGTTGTCAATAGAGAAATCAAAACATATGTACCCCCCCCCCCCACCGGTGCTGCCCCTAGCGGATCTTTTTTAATCTTCCCAGAAAAAAGGCTAATTGATTAATTTTTGATAAGCTTTAAAGTATTAAAAATATTATTTCCACTAATGTGCGCACTCTGACTGTGAAAAAAATCATTTATATCCCTTTATTTATTAATAATGACTACTTTTTCAGAAAGTCAATATCATCTACAATACATAATTTATTAGAAACAACAATATAATAGTTACATTTAGCTAGATTCACATTAGTTCCTATTCAACAAATAATGTACACAATTTTTGTCACTTGCATGAATGGATATCATATATCGGCCGTATTTTGTAAAAGATTGCACGAAAACCAAAAACCTTGTGGGTGTAAGTACTAAAGGCATAACTTTTATTTACTTAGGTTACGAAAATATACAATTTCTTCTTTGTAGAGTCGAATTTCTTTAACAATGTAAGACTCAGAAATAAAAATGATTATTTTGAAGTGATAATATTAAGAGCTAAAATTTTGAATACGTTTTTTTTTTTAATTCCATGCCTAATGAAATCCAGAAACAATCAGCGGAGGTCACGGTTTAAAAAAATATTCATCATCAGAATGACCCACATACATTGCAGCAATCGGAAAAGTCTAAGATTTTAACTTAATAAAATTTTTAAATAAAATAAATAATATAGTTTTAAGATATGAAACTATGTATTTTTAAAAACAAAATCACGATTCTGATTTTTTAATAGTTTTGATGTGCGTGAAGTAAATTTATTCAATAAATTTTTTAGAAACTTGATTAAAATTTTTTTTTGTTGCTGTTGAAAAACTTATTTGTTAGAAATATTGTGCAAAACAAAATGAAATAATTATAATTTTGTCTAGTAAAACTTGAACGGTTGGCGGATTTATAGATACGATTTTCAAGCAGTATTTTCGAGCTTGACAAGTTCAGAAACATATGTCCAAGAATATATATATAAGTTTCGTGAGCAATTAAACTCTTAATTAGTGAGTTTAATAGTTTATCCTTACTCATATGAAATTTTTTACGTTGATAGACATAGATAAAAATAATATATATGAACAATTTTTAATGCCATAGGCACAGAGAAATCGAAACACCGGCCCTGGCACTTGGAATGCGGGCGCGGCGTACAATCGCTTGGCAGCATGTGTGCGTGCAATAGCAATCAACGATACATTGCCACTTACATACACACAATATAGTAAGCAAAGGAATGAAGACGATATATACATTATACAGTCGAATCATCTTGATACTCATTTGACATCTACTTGCACAATTTTCGAATGCCGGTTCCGAAAATTAAAAATATCTACTGGCATTATTTAATTGATATTACTATTATGCGATGTTAGTGAATATAATTCTGAAATAAAAAAATGGGCATATGTAATGTAATGAAATAAATATAATTAAATTTACCTATCCCTGGGATCGATCCAAGTAGTTTTTCTGGTATTATGATCAATGAAGTATACTTTTCCATCAAAATCTTGAGCAACATCCCACCCTTCCGGAAGCGGTATTTCCCCATTTCGTCTCCTTGGCATATTTTACTGCACTCTAAATCCATTAAAAAAATATATATACATATATATTTATAAATAAATAAATCTAAAAAATAACACTATCATCAACCAGTTTTCCAACAAACATACGGAATTTAACGAGTGAGACAGAGAGAAAGGTAAAGGTGGTGGGAGATTAACTTGCACATTTGTAACCATACATTGGTGTACACAACACGTGTACACGCGGTCTTATTAACATTCACATATACAATCACATCACATAACATTACATACTCTTTCTTACGACGGGTTGTACTAAGTTTTATAAAGGCAAAGGCAAAGGCAAAGGCAAAGGCAAAGGCAAAGGCAAAGGCAAAGGCAAAAGGCACGGAAGACGGATAGATAAATAAGAGATATGTCGAGAAAGAAAAGGACAAGGACCAGATGAGGAGGAGGAAGCAACACATCACTGAGAGGGATACTCTCTATACACTCTTACTACTCCGCCATCATGAATACCTCATTATCATGAGCGGAGTGACGTCAGAGTCCCCGCCTTCAGATTCTTCTAGAGCGGAATTCCACCATTAACATTGCCGGGATATACACAGAGTAGATAATATATAAAGAATGCGAATGAGTTAGAAAGGGAAAGAATTAAAGAGAGAGAAAGATAAAAGAGCGTGTGCGGATCTCTCACAAAACGATCCAACACACCGATGCAAAAACCCCGGAGGACACTTGTCTTACTTGCTCAGTCTTCCTGCACTTTCGGTTCCCGTGTTGCACTTTTATTTATTTTTATTTTTATTATTTTTATATCGTGCACTTTATCACTTCCCGGTAAATTTATTCAAGATTCCACTCACTTCACCACACTTATGCACTGCATTCTCCTATTATATTATTTCCCATCAATTATATTATTGTTAATTCTTCTTTTATACTCATTCTGAATATCTCCTCCATTTGTTTTTATCAACCTGCAACATACGAGTAATTTTAGTTAATGACAAATAAAAACCATATTAATTTTTTTTATTTAAAACTAATAAACTAATAAATAAATTATGACACCACCACACGTCCTTGTCATTGATAGTTAATTATTATATTAAATTAATTTTCTTTTTATTATTTAACAGTATCAAATAGAAGCATTGCACTTGGTATATAATATCCAAAGCTTCACATCACTAACCTCTATTCTAGATCATTTAAATTCATCATATTTTAGAGTATTAAAAAAATAAATAACAAGATAAATATACATGTAGTATATACATACGTACACTTTTTACAAAATCCACGCACTGTCACTTGAAAAACTCGTTCGAGTAATCTTGTTTCCACAAGTGTCTCTCAAGGAGACTCTTTCACTGTCAAATGTGAACCATTTAGATACTAAATAAAAAGCACTTACAAGAACAAATAACACTGACAATAAACTCTTGGAGCATCGCAAACAATAATATTAGATTATAAATAAACAAACTTATTGACACCTGCAGACAAGTTGAGAAGATGATAAAACTGAGAACAGAACATACTACACAATATTCCTATCAGTCAGCACCAACGGACATGGCAGATTGGCAGGAGTTCGAGACATGCCTGAACGTTCAATGCCGTACCAACCAAGTATCTCTCTCTTTTCCACCACTTTTCTCTCTACTCCCTTCTCACTTACTCTATTCTACTTTATTCCAGTCCTATTAACTTTTCTCTCTTTAGCTGAAACATTTGTGTCATATTATCTCACTTACTCTAGGTATTTACGTTCAACCCCACTGTTTTTCTTGTCTCTCGTACTCTTGTGTCTCTGACCGCTGTGCACGAACATCCGCGGGAATACACGACATTATACGAACAATCAGCTTCATGTCCTTTCTCTAACTTGCCCAGAGTTTCGCATATTTTCTACAACCTAAAAATAGTAGCGCCACCGTCCATTCAATTTAATATTTTATAGGCTTATTTACAGTCGAATCCAAGTGTTGCACTAGTACATACTCCTCAACCAGCATCAACATCAACCAACTCAAGTAATGTATTTCAATGTACATACATCAAACATCAAAAGGAAACTTTTAGCAGTGTATGTACCAAAGAGAAACAGAAAGAAGAAATTAACTGTCAAAATTGGGATAACGAATAACGATAATAACGACATCTTTCATACTATTCTATAAATCTCACCTGGCATGCGGCGCGTGTCAATTTATTTATTTATTTATTTATTTATTTATTTTCTTAAATCTCCAGCTGCCCTTGAACCACGCACATTCTATTGAAATGGTTAAAATCCAAGGAAATGACAAATCATCACCAGAAGGCCGTCTTTAATTATATGGTGGGAATAAAGGAATGTTATACGTACTGAATATATTTTTTTAGTGAGTATTTAGAATTGGAGCTTTACCTATTTTTGGATCTAAATAAAAATCGAAACATTTTTTCATGAATGCAATATTTTTTTTTTTTTATTCTTTTAAACTTTATTTTGAAAATTTAAAAGTTAACGATTTGGGAAATTTTTCCGAAAAATTTTGTTGACGTCATTTTTTTTTTTTCTTAAAGAACATAAAAAAAGAGAATTAAGAAAAAAATTAATTTATATCAGTCAGATTTGTTAAATTCAATTTTGACAAAAAATCATAAAAGCACATTTATTCCATTTTCTAATTTGAAGTTCGGAAAAAAATATCAAGATTTAAATGTCAAATTTACGAATCGTTAAGAAACGTTAAAACTGGTAATTTGTCGATTTTTTTTTATTCTCAAAAATAGGTAAAGTTACAGTTCTGCACAATTACCCCGTTTTTTTTTTTTTTTCGACTTATGTGACGACTGTTTAATAAATCCAATAAAAATATAGAAAAATAAACGGGAATTAAATAAATGTTATATGTTATTGTTACTAATGATTATTTTAATAATTTTATCGCCATTATTAAAAAAAAAATAATTAATTAAAAAAATCAAGAAAGATGTCATGTAACAAAATTAAAATTTCTAGAAAGTATTATTAGTTGCACAAACTGATATGTAATGAATAATGAATTAAAAAAAAAAAGTTATTTAACTATCGTCTTGGTACTGCAGTCCTATAATGATACATGTTTAAGAAAATCGCATCAAGAGACTTTCTTCTGTATTTTTTTAATTGAAAATTTTTACTTGACTTAACACCTTTATTCACTACACAGACGAATTACAGTAAATAAATCAAGAATGTGGTATAAAATATAACACCTTCTATACGTTGCAAATAATCGAGAACAATCTGAAATTATTTTTCTTAAAGATGTTACGTATAAAAATTTTGTATTTCCTAATTATTTAATAATCATAATATTAAAATTATTTCAGTGTAAAATTATTTATTATAAAAGTTAATACATAAATATGCAAAAAAATTAAAACTCGAAGAAATGTGACGTAATACTTTCATCCACTTATGATTTTAATTATTAAAAAAAAAAATGTGAAAACTAAATTGTTTGTAATTTTATTCTATTAAAATATATTCGTTATATTTATCACTTTATTTTTGAATACGTTGAATATGATTTAAAAATTAAATTAAATTGTCAAAATTATGTGTAATTTACATTAAAAATGTTTTTTTTTTTATTGATAAAAAATATGAAAGAAAATTTTAGTTTAAAAATTAAACGCTCTAGTAGCTACTGTTAAAAGAAGCCATATAAATGCTTCAGTTGCACATTATTTAATTGATAATTATCTTGAATTATAATCAAAGAAATCTAAATTTCTATTAGTATAGGAATAATTCCATCATTTAAGTATTCTATTCGCTCCGTGCGCAAAAATACCAATACAATTTCATTAAGCGTGTAACGTATTCATGCATACTGACAGCGCCACCAAGAAGGGCGATCCGCGTTTTTGAACTCTGTAAGGACACTACACCTACACACAAACACACTTACTTTCAAGGTAGTATTATATTATGCGCACTGAGCCAATGTATATTCACCGTTTTGATTAAATGGTAACTTTATTTTATAAGAATTTCAAAGTGACCGACGATAGTTACATAAGTCAAAAATTATTGACACATTATAATAACTTAGAGGTATATGTGTGTGACATATATGTATGTTTTAGACCATTGGTGCTATACATTCATTCGGACCAGGAGTACTTCAGCATAAATTGTTGCAAATACAATCATGCTTATAAATTTTATATCATACATACTTATACAATTTGAAATTTTTCATCCAGTGAGAATCAATTCAAACAATTGTGACGTTAGACTCTGATAGGATGACAATTTTGCTCAAAATATGTCCAATTTCCGTTCATTCCTACTGTCTGTAAGAATAGTTGAATATCGATACTAGCCTCATTTGTTCTTAAAAATTGTTTCATAATTTCTTACAGTTGATTAATTACTGACGGTAAAATTTTATTGGTGAAAATGATTAAATATTAAGTTGTCAACTTGACTCAACACACTACTCCTCGTCAGCGTTTATTACTCAATGTTTTTGTATCAGTATACGTACATACATACATATATTTACATACCTATACGTAAATATGTGTATGTAAATACCTCTAACTTACATACTTGATGTTCATCACGTGATTTTCTATTTATCTCCAACATATTTATATAACACGTTCAGATATTTCATAAAAATGTACCAAATAAAAAAAAAAAACAATAATCCTGAATAATAACAAAACAGTAGTGCAAACATTATAGATCATTTTTTCATATTTGAAATTAATTAATTGTTACGCATAACATATAATTATTATCATCATCAATATCCATTGTCGACTTGAAGTACATATAATTCCGATGGCGACCTCCGACAGTGATAATTTTGAAAGTGCTGATGAAGAAATAGAATTTCGTGATATATTGCCTCCAAAATCTTCAACAGAACGGGTAGCTAATTCAACAATTAGTTCTGACTCTGATGATGATGCTTGTGTAACGTCAGTTAAACAAAATTCATGGAGCTCTAAAATAAATAATAAAAATTATGACAATCTAACAGATGCTGATGACACGTCAAATGTTTACAATACACTGCACAATAAAACTGGCCAAGAATCAAAACAACGAACTGTTACAATTGAATCATCATCTGTTTCAAATCCATCACTACCCAAATATTTGACAGATGATAATCAACAAAAGGGATCAATTTCTAATCAACAGCAAATAGTTACTGAAGATGTAGAAACAGATAATATTGATAATATTGTTGAAAAATTAAACAAGACTGAAATTAATAAATGTGATACCATCATCAAAGATGCATCATTAGACAAAGTAAATAATGTTTTGTCTCAAGTTTATACACTAGATAATACAGATAAAAAAGTTAATAAAAATTCTGACAAAAGAAAAAATACAGAGATCCAAGAAAAATCAAAAGAATCTTCCAAATCTAGAAGCTCTGGAGTTAAGAAATTAGGATCCAGAATAGGATCTTATAATACTAAACGAGTAACTAAAGAAGTTGATTTTTCTTATGTAGAAAGTAAAAAATTTGAAAAGGAAGGAAACATTTTTTCAAATCAAGAATGTTTTGAACTAGATGATGATGGAGCAACAAAAATCTTGGAACGTGAAAGTTCTAATCATTTTCCAGCAAATTCGTGGCATAAATCAACTGGTAAATCTTCTTCGATGGATGAATTAGTTGAAGTACCGCCAGAATTAAAATCTAATAAAAAATTTAAAGAAGTGTTTGGGGCTGGTGATTGGGAGGATCTCAGCGATTCAGATAAAATAATAAATGAGTTTGATACTGAAAATTTAAAACCTGTTCTTGATAAATTAACAACAACGAGCGAAGAGAAGACCAACGTAGCTAGTGGAGGCTGGGGAAGTTGGGGTAGTTGGGGTGTTACGACTTTGCTGAATACCGCTTCTGTAGGAGTTTCAAATCTAACCAGTCAGGTGTCATACGGTCTTTCTGTTCTTGAAGAAAGTATTAATGCTCCAAGTACAACGGACCATAAACAAAAACAAACATTAAATGAAAAATCTGTTGGTAAACTATTTTTTATTTTCATCATAGGAATAAATTTTACTATTGGAAAAATAATATAAAATCATTGTAAAGAAATGAACGATATTTTTTAATGTATTTTGACAATTGTTAAAAATTTATGGTTGAAAAGCAAAAGATACTCTTTTAAATTTTTTACTAAGATACAGCTTTTCAAAAATCAGTAAAAATGAAAGAAATTTTTCTGTTCCTTCAATTGTTTCCAGTAGTATATGTATCATTATTAATTTAGCTATAAAAAAATGTGTATATATGCATTTTTTTTATGTTACAGAAAATACAGAAGATTCAACGGAGCAAATGTCATTGAACTTCAGTAATTTAATATATGGAGTCTCTTCAATAACAAAATTAGTTGAGAATACAGGTACTAAAGTTATAAATACTGGTTTAGGTACTCTAGAAACAATTGGAAAAAAAACTATGGAAGTGCTTCAAGAAGGTGATCCTGGTTTAAAAAAGAAAAGAGCATTTTTCATGAATGAAAATAATAAACCTATCTTGTCACATATTTTAAAAGAAGCTAAAGAAAAAGCTCTAAGCGAACAGAAAACTTTTGAAGAAAAAGAACAAGCCAAAAAGGTTCATTTTGAAAGCTTGTTTGATGATTTTCAAGGTCTTATTCATTTAGAAGCGCTGGAGATGCTGTCTAAACAAAGTGATATGAACATTCAACAACGATTAATTGCTCTAAATGCAGAAGAAGCTATTTCTATTCAAGAAACCTTAGATGAAGTTAAAGAGCTTTGTGATTTGGGAGACGAGAATGATCATGAAGAAAATGATAACGACAATTTGGAGGAAAAATTAAAAGCTCTCTGTGCAGACCTTAATATTACTCTTTCATTTGATGAATTATTTAAGGTATTTAATTGTTCATTTTCATTTGATATAAGAATACTTAACATAAATTAATTTCATATTTGCTATTATTATAGATTCGGAAAGAGACACAAAATTACATAACAAATATATCACAGCCAGAATCGACAGTGTCTGATCGAGAAATTTTTCAAAATGCCATTTCAAATTTGGCACAATTTACCGCCTACTGCATGGAAAGATTTCATAAAACTGCTGAACTTATTCTTATAAAAGATCGGCGCAGTACAGTTAATGAAGCTGATGCACTTGTACAGTTAACAGTACTTTTATCTCAGCAAATCGGAGTAATTTCAAATCTATTTTGCAAGTGTCTTAATGAACGGGCTCAAAAATCGGAGAAATCAAATGATTCTGTTGACATTACAACTATTTTTCTAGAAGTAAGTTCACCAGTTAATATTAAATGATTAGATTAATTAAATTATATAAATAAAATATTAATATTTTATATTTAATTTAGGCTACTAATGCTACTTCATATATAAAAGAGGCATTTCAACTTTTCATTCCCATTCTCCAAGTTGGCGCTATTTGATGAAATGAAAACTTTATCACTTGCAAGTGATATACCATGGTATAGAAGGAAAAAATTTTATTTTTGTAAATAGTATATTTGTTCTAAAATTTTTTTTTCCTATAAAATTTTAGGCTAAAGAATTTTCTTATATAAATTATAGAAAAAAAAATCCAACTTATATCAACATATTCAAAAATTTTTGAGTATTCATAAATATATCATGATGATAATTATAAAAAAAATAAACAAGATTTTAAATTAAGATCATTAATTTCCATTTATAGAAGAAATAGTTTTTTTTTTTTTTTTTTTAATTTTTCTTATTAATATTGTCATATTTACTTTAAAAAAATACTTTAATGAATTGTCATTAACATTTTAGTTTTTAGTTACTTTTATTCTTTAAAAATATTAGAATGCAGTCGTAACAAATATTTTCAAACAAATTTTTATCTAAAAACACGTGTTTAATTCATCATAAACATTCACAATAAAGCATATTTTCATTAGAATTTTTAAATTCATCTAATCAATATGCCCTTCATTTATATCAGTGTTTTCCACGTTTATTACCAATTGGTGGTTTTTGTAATTGAAAGCATGAAGTTGATTCATTTGTAGACAACGGTGCAGTCAAATTCAAAGGCGGATTAAAATTTAAACTTGCTGTTGGCGGTTTCATTGAGTTATTTATTGAAATATTCGTCGCAGATGGTAGTGTCGATCCCCAAACTGAAAAATAAAAATCGTTAGTATAATTATAAGTCGCAATTTATATTAGTATTAAATGAAATTGTTTTTTATCAATAAAATGTTGAATTTTAAAAACTGAGCTTTATTTTATTGATTGATATATCGTTAGTCAATTGATTAACCATTCAATTTAATTTTTAAAAATAAGAATAAGGAATATATTGCGTTACTATTTATAAATTAAACCAATAATAATGATGACGTATTAAAGCACTCAAAGTAAGTCATTACTTTCATTGTTGAAAATATAAAATACAATTATATCAATGAAAGAAATTCACGAAATATACTGATAACTGATAAGATTCAATTATGTTGAATTTTAAAAATTTAGTACGGTAAAAATTCGGCTATATTATGAGGAATTTATCTTTAATTGGTTACATCTAGAATTATACAAAAGTGATTGTCTTAGAATTTAGATTTCAACTCTCAATGGTTTTTTTTTTTTTTTTTATTTATCGACATATAAGTAAATTAAAAAATAAAATATAAATTCACTGTTTTAGCTGGGTATTAACATCAGACGAAATACGGACTTCATAATTAGTAATGTACTACTCAGTGTTTTGCATATTCTTACTTTTAAAAATTAAATGATTTTTAAAGATGTGAATGAAACAATAAAATGTGGTGCTTAAACGTTATTGATGAATGGAAGCATACAGACCGTAATAAAAAAAAATTATCACCACAACCAAAAAAAATTTGATAAAACCAATTTTGCACACTTCAAACCAGTCGATATTACATTAAAATTGAAATTAAATTTAATCGAATGATAATGTTAAAATTCATAGTTAAACTATGTAGTTATTTTTTATAAATTCAATTTCTCGGCTGTTCGATAACAGTTTTCAATCTCTAAATTCGAAGTGTGCAAAAAGTTTTTCGGTTCTTATTTTATTATGTAAGTTACAACTTAATTATTTATTTTCTTTTTAGTAATTATTGAAAAATTATTAAAAATCAAAACGTTAATACATTAATGATTATCTCCTAATTTAAAAAAAATAAAATAATTTACTAATTAACATTCAATATTTTTTTTTTATTATTTTAAGCTTGTGTGTGTAGCTACAATTAAATGAATAAAATAGTGGCAAAAAGTTCAATACCTCAATAACTACAATACGCCTTTTTTAATTTCCTGCAAAGGCAAAATTATAGTATGAAACAACTTATTAATTAAACTATTAGATTAATATTATAGAATTTAAAAAGTCGGCCAACTCAAGTTAAAAATATGATTATTAATAAATTTTTTATAAAGTTTATGCTTGAAATATTCTCTTAAAATTGAGAGGTATTATTTTATTTGCTGAAAAATTTGATTAATATTCGAAAGTAAGAATAGATTAAGTTAAGAAAAAAATTTCCAAATTTCATCAGTAATAAATCACTGCTAATATTAATTTACACTATTAATATATACTAAATTGAATTAATATCAGCGTTTATGTTTAAGTTCTTGAGAATACTTAAAAAAATCATGTATAAAGATCTTAGAGATTATAATTTATGAGCTTACCCATAGAATTTGCAGATCCATAACTTGGTTGCCTATTTGCATTTAATGTTGTAGATGATAAAAAACTTTTATTTCCTATAATATTGTTTAAAATGATATTTATATAACGTTCACATGAAATCAATGAAAAAAAAGCTTTTATTATTTATTTGCTCTCACCTGGACCAAAAGGCGTAGGACCTGTTGCAATTTTTCCTACACTGTGGCGATTATTTTTACCATTAACTTTGATTTCCTCAAATACATTTGTACTATCTTTCAGAATATATTTCCTTAAATTAAGATATTGTTCTTTTTGTTGTTGTACTTTACTATGAACATTTTGAAGTCTGCCAGCAACTGCTATTAGAGATTCGTGAATTTTATTCATTGCCATGGTTAATTCTAGAATAAAAATAAATAAACTTGAATAATTTTATCATTTATATTTAGTTGATAATCCGTTATTATTAATGTTGTTAAAATGCATCAACAATGAAACATGAACTCAATCTAAAAAAATTATTTGATATACCTTGTGGTGTTAATGCTCTTGGAGTCATCATGGTGTGAATATGTTTCTCCGTGGTCTCAATTTGTGATCTAAATAACATCAAATCTTGTTCAAAATTTTCGACTAATTCTAGGAAGAACATCAACGGAGCAGTATTTTCATATTGAAGCCCAGCTGGTGTATCATGCGTTCTTTGGGCGATTTCAGCATTTTGCAGTGCTTTAGCAGTGTCTTGTTTAAGTTTATCCGCTAATGCACGATCTCGTTGTACAGATCCACCTAAAGTCGTTAGCATTTCCATTAATGATGCCGTGTCTTCAGCACAGCGATTAAGTGGACGAGCTGAACCTCTTGCTATATCAGAACTGAACCCTTTTTGAGTTTTGACATATTCTCTAAAAAAAAAATTCCAAAGAAACAATCATTAAAAATAAAGACATTAAAGTAGATGAAAAAAAAAAGTAACATACTTGAAGCTCTCAATAGTCTGCGTAAGTTCATTTGGAATAAGGTTTTCTTTTGCTAATGTTGGACCAGTACCACCCAGTGAAAAACCTTTATTGCTTAAGGAAACATCTAAACCACCTAATCCTTTATTAACGCTAGTTGTTGATGATGTTGGAGCAACTGATGTTCCCAATGGTTTAGTTCCAAATAAATTTCCACTAGGAGCACTACCGAGTAATGCTATAAAAGTTCATTTTTACTAAAAATCTCAGAAAGAAATTAAAAAAAAAAAAAAATTTAATTATATACTAACATGAAGAGGTAGTAGTTGTTCCAAAACTTAAACCAATTGCTGGAGCGCTTGTAGTAGCTCCAAAGCCTGCAGTAGTTGATGTAGCAAGAGTTCCAAAATTTAGGCCTGTCAAAGAAGTTGTCGAAGTTGCTGGAGTACCAAATAAACTAGGAGGGGCTGGAGTAGTCCCAGTATTTGGTGGATTTCCAGTAGAGGTAACTGTGGAAGGTGTCATTCCAAAACTAAAGTTCGACGTCGGAGCACTTGTTGCTGCTGGAGTTGCAGCAGCAGTTCCGAATGTTAAACTTCCACTTGCTGGAGTTGCTCCGAACGAAGGAGCAGGCAATCCAAATCCTGTTGCTGGTCTGTAAAAAAATGTTTACATTTAAATATTTAATAATTATAAAAAAAAACATGGTATTTTAAATGATATAATTACTTTGGAGTGCTAAACGATCCAAACCCAGTGGCAGCTGTTGTAGTAGCTGGTACACCAAAACTAAAATTAGCCATTTTTTTAAGTTTTTACAATAATCTTTATATAATTTTCTCTTAATCAACTACTTCAGTATTATTTCGTAAATGAACAGATCAAGTTCAAATAGGTTAGTATCAAAACATCTTTACATAGTTTAGTAGCGACCTCATTGGAACTAAATACTTTGGGCCAATCAACAAGTTATTTTGGATGGAATATATGTATTGTGGAGACTGTAAAAGAACCTACTTCGGCTAATTTCGGTTTTCATTCTAATCATCAAGAGTAACGACATCGATCTTTTTCTGACACTTCAAAAAGTGAGGCGTTCTTTGTCACACTACATAGATGGCAAACAAAAATTTCTTTGAAATCTATTTAATGATTTTACAGAAATTGTTTAACACTCTTAAATTAACATATTCCATTAAATTAAATTTTTTTGAATAAACCTACTAATGTGTTTTGTACATTTAGATTAGAATTTGTATTCTTTATAATAATAATAATAAATTATTCAACATTTTTTTTTCATTATATTCTATTGAATAGATAAATAAAATTCCCATAAAAAGTTATAGATGTAAATTTTTTATAAATCTTAAATTTTTATAGGATTACTAAATGAATCTCTATTGAAAATTCTTAAATTAGCCAAAATAAATTAATAAATAATTAAAAGAGTTTTTTTTTAATTATCCGTCAGTTTTAGATAAAATTTGGATTTTAAAATGTCTATCTCGATAGAATAAAAATAAAAAAAAATACCTATTGATTTCTTACATAAAAGAATAATTGAAAATTAATGATCAAGGAAACAAATTATTTAAAATCTGATTAATTTTTTTTTTATTAATGAAACAGTTTATTGATGTTACAAAAATCTTTTAAACTGATTCTTGAACTGGTGGTTCGTAGCCTTCGGGTCTGTCGACCTTTGATCCAACTTCGCCAGGTTCGCTGGTCTTGCTGCCTCCATCACCGTGTAACTCAAGTAATTTGCTGAGCTCAAATCTTGGCTTCTTTAAAACCTTGACTTTACGAATGTAAACGTCATGGAGTGGGTAGATTCCCTGGCATGCTTTTTCAATATCCTTAGCAATGGCATCGGGGAGCAATTTGCTGACAACACCCTTCAGATCACTTTTGGTAATGTCATCTGTGATTGTTGATACCATTTTACGTCTGATGTTCCTGACCTAGAAGAAATTATAACATTAATTGTTAAATTGAATAATGAATAATCCCAAAGATGACAATGAAAGATTAAAAATAAATTTTGCTTCTAAAAACGGAAAAAAATTCATAATAATAATAAGAATTTAATAATGAATGTCGTTACACAATATTAACGCCTTATACAATTAACTATTAAAGGCGGGGTAAGAGTGTTCATTTATCTACGCAATTAAAAATTATCCACTGAAATCAAATTAATGTCAATGGAGTCTCAACTGCGAATTAATTAAAATTTTAATTGTTTTTTTACCTGAGCGTGCTGGGCGTAACAAGTTTTTCTCTGGCTGAGTTGATCTTTGTTGGTGAAACCAATGCAGAATACTCTTAAGAGGTAACCGTCAGTTGTTTTTACGTCGACGTTGGCTTCAATCAATGTTTGCCATTTCTTTACCATGGATCGGAGTTTGTCGGTTGTCAAGTCCATGCCGTGGAAGTTCGTGAGAACACTTCTTCCTTGGACATCTTCCGCAATTAATCTGAATTTACGGAAAGAGCGTTCCGCGTCTTGATCATTTTGCAAATCCGCAAGTGAAACTTCGAAGACACGAGACTTCAATCCTTCAGAAGCGATTTCTTTAAAAAAAAAAAAAAAAAAAAAAAATAATAATCATTATTAATTCCAATTAATTGAAATAGTTTATCAAGTTAAGTGAAATGACAAATTTCAATAATTAAGTGGCAGCTTATTATAATGTTTCAAGATTCAAGCATGTTTCAGTTTTATAAAATTACTATATACAAAATAAAAATATTCAATAATAATACTAGAATAATGTTATAAATTTTAAGTTCAAGTTAAAGATTCTTTTATTTATTATTGCACGACTCATTATGTGAAGCATCAGCGAGTGTTCTACGATAGAAAAATTATTTTTATTTATATATATTTAATATTTAATTTATCAAATCATTAAGACTATGTTGAGAGAATAGCAACTTGGTTTGAAGAAAAAAAAAAAAATAAAACTTACTTGTGCCCTGAGTTCTGTTGACCAAGGTTTTTCCAACCTGGCGTGTCGTGAACATGGACGGTGCTTTGACATCGTACCAATCTTTCCGGGTGAACGGGTCAACACTATAATGTAATAAAAAATATGCATTGTAAATATTTAATCCCAATCATCAAAAGTAATAAAAACAATATTTTTTGTTAATTAATTTGATGAAGAAGCAGTATACCGCTAAGCACGTGTATAGTGCTAGAGAAACTAACCAAAAAAAAATCTACCAGTAATATCAGCATCACAAATTTTTTATGTAAAATAAAATTTCGATAATTTAAATTTAACAATAGCGAATCATTAAAACAATATATTTATAACTCACATCTTCTTTTTAACTCCTTTTTTGCCTCCTTTGGAAAGACCCTTATTTTTCCCGACTGCCATTTCAAGAGCAGTGTTATAAAAGATCAAATATGGAAACCGTCGTAATGCAAAAGACTCGATATTCGTGAACCTCAAGCTGCGTGCGTAACAAACTAATACTACTTCACTAACAGTGAAATGTGCTCACAGATACTAACAGCGCCATCTAAAAACATGGTGGAACTTTTTCAGGTGCTTATACATATATTTACCAACACATTCATTTTTTAAGTAGTGTGTATGTGTACTCAACCAATTCTCGCACTAGAGGCGCTTTTTTCTCTATTACATCAAATGCCATCTCGAGTCATGGTAGTAACTTGAATCAATTTGTATTCAAAATTGAATTCCAGTATTTAATTAGCTTATTATTTTTTTATTTGTATATCTCGAAAAATAAATGAGAAATATAAGATCTCAATGTATACTTTCAATTATAATGTATTTATTTTTGATAGTACTGCTGAGGTTAAAGTACCGCCAATTTTTAAATTGATTGAACAACTTAATGCCATCTAGTATACAGTGTCGCAAAGTATTGGTAATCTATATTGTTTCAGTAACAAAAGAGTTTGCCTCGGGTTTTTTCGGTTCTTATATTATTTTTATTTCCGTTTTGTGTATAGAGTATTAAAACACTCGAGACTCGAGGCCGATGTTACTGCATGAAGCAGCTCTCTTATTAGTTTGTATATATGAGTTCATTCAAGGTAAAAATTTTTTTTAGTGTAATGCATACAACCATAACTTATTATTTTTTGTGATTTAAATGCACAGGGACTGTTGCTTAAAATTCATCATAAACTCGAGACTGTTCTGGTGTCAACATAGCATGAATAAACTAATGATAAAAAAATTTTAAACTTCCAAAATTAAAGTCATTTGGCCTATAACAAGTGACCCCATTAATCATGAATCTGCAAACGCTTTTTCAAGACTTTAATCCAAGGTAATTAAAATTTTTTGATAATAAAAATTGAATATTAAAAAAAAAACATTTAGTTTCTGAAATAAAAAAATTTACATATAATTAAATTTCAGCTATTTAATTTTTAATTACAGTTGTAGAAATTATTGTTATTATTATTATTAAGATTTACTATTAAAATGAATCATATAAATCAGTAAATTATAATATGCAAAAATTTTTTTTTAAACCTTGCATCTTTTATTATTGCAATGTATAAATATGATAATGAAAACAACTATCAATTTTAAATGTGATGTAACTTCAATCAAGATAATTTTTTTTTTTTTTTAATTAGTTTATTTTTATTTGATAAACACATTATTTTTACGTGATTTTAATCCGTTTTATTTTTTCAGTAAATTTTTAGTCCACTCATGTTTGATGATATTCACCGCATTATTTGCATTAAGACTGGATGGATTTATAGAATGGAGTTATTGGTCGATATTCAGTCCTATTTGGTTGTGGAAGGGTATGGTAATTCTAGGTGCTACAGTAGGCAGTTATGTTTGGTGGAGACATCCTCATGCAAGACTTGAAGGCGATGCTTATGTTCATTACAAGGCTATGTTAATAACTCTTGCCTTACACTTAATTTTATTAATGTTCGAACTATTAGTTTGTGACAAATTAGAATCAGATAGGCATTTATGGATATTAGTATTCATTCCTCTAATTTTTATTTCAATTGTCTCCATAGCTGTAAGTTTTTATTCACATTACATACATCAAATGATAAGTATGAATATAAAATTATTATTAAATTATTTAATTACAGGTGTGCATTTGGGCAGTAAAACACGATCGATCATTTGAACTAGAGTTATTCTGTGCCGTCAATGTACTACAATTTATTTTCTTAGCTTTAAAACTTGATCAATTTATAACATGGAGTTGGGAAGTCGTCTTTGTTCCTCTTTGGGCACTTTTGTGTTTATCATTAGTGGCTGTACTATACACCATAGTATTCGCAGCTGTATTGTTAAGGGCACCACAAGTTAATGCTCGTGTTAGAAGAACTTCATTAAATTCTGCTTTAGCGTATACGTTTCTCGTCGTGCCAATATTAGTATTTCAAGTAAGTAAAATTACGCAATTTTTAAATATATTAAATCCTAGATTAAATAGTTTTTTACTCCGTTTTTTTTATTCTACTCACAGTTTTGAATAGTTTAAAATGTTTTCCTATTAAATTAGAATATAACGATTATTTGTTTTAAAAAATACATTTCTATCATTGTAGAGGCTGGGTAATAATTCAATGATTTACGATTAAAATGGTTGTTTATTCGCTTTTCTTTCGTTTATTGAGATGAGGTAATTACAAAACACTAATTAAAAACAAAATATACAAATCCAATTACAATATCTCATACAATTTATTTTAAAAATCTTTATTAGATAACAACATATCAACGATTTTTTTATTAAACATTTACATAGTAAAAAATGAATCTTTCAATACAGTATACAACCGGAAATTTGTTTGATTTTATTATTATTTGTCTAAGTTGAAAGATCAAAGATTTAAGGTCAAATAAAAAAAAATTGTTCATAGTAAATGATATTTTCTACAAACATAAAAAGGTTTTAGAATAGTCAATTTATGTAAATAATAAATATTATTGTCGTTTGAATTTTTTCATACTATTGCAATAATTTAAAGAAGATTTGTTTTAATTGACATGTTATGATAAAGATTTCTAATAGTGTATTTTTTGCGTCTTACTGTCCTTATTTATTAAGAGCTCGTTATCGAATATATGTTAAATTCAATTTCAATTAGTTGTTTGCTTGGAAATTATATGTTTGTTATTATTAAATGAATTTTTTATTGACTGGTTGATTAAAAGACAATAATGATGTGATGAAAGAATATTTTTACAATTATTATTATTATTAATGATACATGTTTTTACTTAGACTATTAAAATATTACTGTTCTCAACCATTGAAAGAACAAAAAATTCTTTGTTGAAAATCATTTTAAAGTTTAAAATCTTTACTTCTTAACTTCAAAATTTTTGTTTTACCGTTCAATAATTACAAATCGAAGTAAAAATCATTTTTTTACATAGAGAAATGTCTCCAAGTGTAAAATTCTCTAAATAAAAATATATGAAAGTTTTGAAGCTAGTCATTAGTCGAAACTCGCAAAAAAAAACGGTACAAGATTCATCATTTGTTAAAATTAAAGTGCACGCTATTCAATTTTCTAGTAATATTTTTAAAACTAATCAAGAATATTTAAAGTTATATCTAAATAGTTAAAGAATTAATTATTAATCATGGTAAATTTACTCTGTCTCTAGTTATTTAAATATTGAATTAAGAAAATATTAAGGTTCAAAGTTTTATCAGATTAAAATTTTGTAAATTAAAGATTTTAAGTTTTGAAATTACATTTTAAATATTATCAAGAAATTACATAAATTATTTCGTTCTCGACAATTTTTGTGAACAGCATATTTGAACCGTTAAGTTTCGTTAGTGAAAATATAGCAAATAAAATTTCCTATTTACCTAGCAATAGTATAAACAAAAGTTATATTTTTCATTAACAAAAACTTTAATTAAAAACACCGATGATTAATTCACGTATCTAAGTACATGCAGTATCATGATTGATCACATCAGTTACATAAAGAAACAGTGAAGAATTTTTGTATGAAATATTTCACTAGATTTTGTTGAACAATTTTGAGTTATTTAGTGTTTTTTGCTGTTACCTTTTTTGTGTTCATACTTCTTTTTTTTATAATCACCACCTTTTTTACCATGATGCGAATGATGAGAATGATGCTCTTCGTGTCCATTTTCACCAGAATGTCCTTTATGTTCTTTATCATGGTGACCTTTAGCTGAGTGGCCTTTCTTATCATGATGCTTGTCATGATAACTTGAATGATGATTATCTCCTTTTTTATGTTCTCCATGTGCCTTTTTATGATGCCCTTCGAAATGACCATGCTTGTCGTGATGGCCGCCTTTATGTTCATCATCATAAAATTTATGTTCTTTGTGATACTCATCTTTCTGGAATTTGTTATGATACCCTTTTACTTTGTGCCCTTTTTTATGTCCTTTTTTTTCGCCAAATTTTCCTTGTTTGTGATTTTTTTCATGTTTATGCCCATGTTCATATTCTTCTGCCTCATCGTAATGTTTCTTTTCATGTCCGCCATGTTTCTTGAGAAAATCTTCATAATCTTCTTTTTTATGATCGCCTTTTTTACCTTCACCATGATGATGATGGCTATGAAATTCTTTACTATCTTTCTCGCCATGTTCGTCATGATGATCTGCATGATGCTCTTCACCTTTACCACTGGAAAATTTATGCTCGTCATGAGATGCGGATGGTAAAAGATCGTAATCTTGACGTCTTGTAGCTATTTGATCTCGATATTGGACCCATGTAACTGGTATTTCACGTGAATAACAAAATAACTGATAAAAAGATGACAATAATAATATAGATATAAATAATTTGTTAGATTTGATCATCTTTGTAAACATTTTTAAAATCCATACCCCGATCTATTTACAATTTATAGGAACTCTGATTGTCAATTTTCGTACGACGCACTCAAATAATCTTTTAAACGTCCAAGTTCACAATGTTCTGCTATGTCCAGATTATTTATACTCAATTATCTCACTCACTTTCTTTATTGTGGTCAATCATTTATAAAATAAAAAAAAAATTTATCTCAATAAAAGCTTAACAGTTAAGTAATAGTTTTTTATCTCGTCGGTTGCTAAAGATTTGGTAAATTTTTTCAATGATTTTCTCTATTATATAAACATAAATCTCTACTTTACGGTAATAGATTAATAAAAACTTTTCTTAAATTACTCAACTTTCTATAATTTTTTTTTGTTCTGTTTCTATATAAACTGTTATAATCAATGGTGAAATGTTCAATACTATAGATATAAATTAAGAAACATTTTTAATACAACTTTTGAAATTCAGTAATTACGATATTTTATATCAATAAACTATAGCGATATGTTTAATATATTGTATTTGATATTATTTTTTCAGTTATGTCTTTGCAATAACGAGCGCTTTAACTTATAACAAAAATTTAAAACAATTATTTAATAAAAAAAATTTTTTTTTAAAGGTATTACTAGCAAATAAATTGGATGGAGATTTGTCATTAAATTATACAACTATAGCTGCACCATTATTACTCTCTCATATGACACTTATCTTCATGTCTTTTGGTGCTAAAGGTGGAAATAGATGTAAGTAAAAAATTTCAATTATTTAACGATATTAATGAAGTATTTGACAAAAGATTTGGGGGAAAAAAAAATGTATGCATACTCACATTCTTTAATTTAAAAAATAGTTGAATTATAATTACTCTGCTAAAATTTAATATTATAATTTACAAATCAATAACACAAAAATATACTGGGTAATCATTAATTAAATCAACAAAATTATCCGTTAATTTATAATTTAAAAATTTTTGTTTCTAATACCTTGAAAAACAATTTTTTTAGGGTGGTTTGGAATACGAAAAGACTTTTGTCATTTTCTTTTAGGCCTCTGTCCGCTTCTCCAAGAGTACGGGAATATTTCTTATCAACCAAGAAGTGATCACGATCAACCACCATCAGAACCAATGGTTTCAGATAAGAATGAAAAGCATATTAAAAAAATCGACCTAATGAAGCCTGTTGTGCCTATTATTTCTATTGATATGCCCGATTGATGGCTAAAAAACTCATGGATTGTTGCGGAAATTTTTAAGCGATTATAATTGTGATGAATACAGAAACAACGGTCAGCACTGTGTATATATATATATTAATTGTGAATAAGATCTTTGATGAAGAAGTATTCAAAGTAGAAAGAAAAACATCAAATACAGTGTGAAGATATATTGGAATAGAAAATTTACAGCAAATTTATAAGTTAAGTTTTAAATATAATAGATTAATTTTTGCCTCCAAGTTATGAAAACGTTAAATGGCTTTCTGTTAATCGTATCTATTTACGTTATTGAATACATTTTCTTTATTAGCCTATTAACCCGTCCATTTTGTTAACAGGATCCTTATGCTTATTGGATCTGTAATCGATTATTTTTTGGCGAGTAAATATTAGAGAATATTAAATCTATTTGTGTTACGACATTAAGCATAATAACAACTCAATAATTATAAATTAGATTATGTCGGTGCTATACTATTGGTTGTGAAGTTCTTCCAATGTTCTCTTTTTTATTGTTATACCTATTTAGCAAGTTAACCGACTGTCATAATTAATCAAATGTTTTTTCTAAGAAAAATATTTTATGACGTCAGTACTCCATTTTTTTTTATATTGTATTATTGGATTAAATGAAATTTTATTAATTAAGTCAAGAGAATAATACTAAAATTGTAAATACTAAATTGAAATTCGTAAGTCATTATTCAGTTTAGTTATTAGGTAAATATATACCTGAGGTAATCAAACATAATTAATATTCAAGATTGTGTCATATTTTACTTAACATAGTTATACAGTGTGAACCGTATACCCTGGAGTTGGTGATCAAAGTTAATGAATTTATTTTAATTAGTCAACCCTATTAAAATTCGACAATATATAATTATTAAATTATTAAGATGGCCCGAAAAAAAAAAAAAAAAAAAAACAAATTTTTCCAGCTTCACGTCTTTCATGAATCTTGTAAGAATAAATAAGATCCAACAATATTTAAAGGTCTTAAAAATTTTTTAATTATTTCTAATGATGTTTGAATGTTTTCAAATGATTGTTGAAAGTTACAGTTGAATTTTTCACATTACAGTACATAAAATGTATAAAAAAAAAATACGAAAAAAAGTAAATAAAAATGAGTAATTAATGTAATTAATAACGATTATATTTAATTACTTTAAGCTATTTAAACATTTTTCAGTTATTGTAAACATTTGCAATAATTATGATAATACCGATGAGAAACAAATTTTGGAAAAAAATCTATTAAATAATTTAAGAAAATTTAGGTAAACAATTTTAAGTTAACTAAAATTTATCGATTTTAGTATACTATTTGAAATACATGTTTGTTATTCATTTTTTTAAGTGCCTTACATTCTATTTTTATTCATTTTTATGTAATCTAATAATTAAAAGAAATATAGGATTAATAATGAAATTTAAAAGTCGTTTGAAAACGTTCAAAATGTCATAATTCAATGAAAATATTAATCTATTTTTCTGAGCTACTCGTATATATATGTGCGCATGTAATATAATATAAATATAAGTAATTGAATATTTTAACTTTAAAAAATTAATTTTTCAAAATGTAATAGTGAAACTCCAACCTGGTGTAAAAGAGTTTGTCAACTACGGCACAAGACTGAACACTTTATGTGTAGATTAGTATTAATAATAGTTAATTTTAATCGATCATAATACACATATTTGAAAAAATGTTAAATTAAGTTTATATCATAAAATAATAATTGTAAGTTTCTGCTTAAAATATTGACGTAGCAAGTGGCCAATTGTTCATTAAATTAAGTAAAATACTATTAAATTGTACAGACATTACCTAGAGTTTTTCAAACCTAGATGTATACAATTAAAGTGTATGTATTTAACAATTTATACATATCGATTAAGGACGTTTAAGTGATGTATTAATTTCATTTTATAATTATATCTCAAATGCATACTACAACAACCCAATAAACTTTATATTTTTTGGTAATAATTATAATATAAATATTTTATTTAAAACCTTTATTAATTATACATAATAAATAATACCATTGATTTGAAGAAGAATTTTAATTACTCCTCGTTAAATTTATAAATAGGCCTATGAATAAAAAGTACATTTAAAAAATAATGTTAAAATTAAATATTGCAACAAATAATTTAATTTTAATAAATAATTATACTTTTATTAGTTTTTAAAGTATTTATAACTATAACTATTTATTTATTTATTATCCATAAATTTTTTTAATAAAAATACATTGTTTGATCAATAACATTATTCTATTTTTATAAAATTAAATGATAGTTTCTATTATGTTAATTCAAGTTGCTACCAAAATGGAATGCTCTCTGGTATCCATGGTCGACCTAGAAGACATGAAACTTGGGAAGCTGCTTCATCTACATTTAAATTTGAATCTTCCATAAGGGATGTTTCCCATATCAAAAGTATTTGAAGACGTTCTTTACAAATCCCAACGAATTCCACGAGACCAGAACATCTGGATGTAAATTCATAAAATTGAAATTTTTTTTAATAATCAAGAAGTATAACAATCTATTATAACTTATAACATATTCACAATAGGAAACTCACGTTAATTCACAGTCTCCAAGGCTTATAGCTGATAATTTTGGACATCCTTTAGCAGCAGCAATTAATGGTTCGTCAATAAGGCCAAAATTATACGAACTAATAATAAGTTCTACAAGTCGCGTGCAGCATTTACTAATTCTGCCAACAGTTATTTCAGGCGGGGATCCACTAAGAAATAAATGAGTAACTGGAATTGGTGTTATAAGAAAATCATTACAATTATCTTCATCTGATAAATACGACGTTCTGAAATGATAGAATTATTTTGATTAATTTCACGCAAAGTTTGACGTATTTTTCCATGTATAAAAATTGAAAATAGTCATTATAATTAAAAACAAACGATTACTTTAATGGAAAATATGTTGTATATCTAAAAGTATAGTGTTGAAATTGAATCGTTATTACTAATTTGTAATCATTTTGTGTAAATAGGATGAAGATGAACAAATGGGGCATTCCACATTGAATCGACCACTTTTGAACCTGACTCCTTTAGATTTCAATAATATTTTTTTTGTTTTTTAACTGACTGGAAAGTGTTTCTAAGAATTTTCACAAATTTTTTTACCTAATCAAAAAAAAATAACGGATTTTTTTTTTTTTTTTTTTCAATAGTTAATAACTTTGTTAAATATTAATTTATCGGGCCGTTTGTTTTTTTTTAATTTTTGAAGGTTTTTTTTTGCTTTTCAATGTAGTTTTTGGAAAAACGTTAATTTGAGTGATTTCTATTTTTCTTCTCTTACTTTTACAAAAAAAAATTGAAATTTCTTCAACGATGAACACTTAATTTTTTCTCTCTTTCAATTCTATGGTTCTAAAATCTTCATAAATTTTTAACAAAATTATGGATATTTGAAGATTAAAAGGCTTTTTTTTAATCCGTAACTTTTTTTTGGTTGGGTAAAAAAATTTGAGAAAAAATCTGTGAAACACCTTTCGTCAGGTAAAAAACAAAACAAATTTTCAGCGAAATCGAGAGGAGTTAGGTTCAAAAGTAGTCGATTTGCCGTGGAATGCCCTATTGATATTAATCGGTACAATTCAGTTTTTAGTACTTGTGTTATAAACTGACAACGACAGTTGGATATTACTGAATCACATATTTCGCTAATATTAAATTAGTATTTTTAACTTCCCGCTAAGAAAATCGAAGATTTTCGAAAAATCGGGAAGTTATTGGTTTCACCCCGTTTTTCGAAAATCGAGTTTTCAACGGATGTTGACGTTTTGAGGTCCTAGGAAGCCTCCCCGAATGTTTCCGCGATGATGTCCGTACGTCTGTATGTATGTATGTATGTGTGTGTGTGTGTGTACGGCCGTATGTAAACCTCTCATAACTTTTGAACGGCTTGACCGATTTTATCGCGGTTGGCGTTATTCGAAAGGGCTTGACTAAACTTAGATTTTCACCATAATTTGGACCGATTCGAACCAGTAGATTTTAAGAAATCTTGAAAAAACTGCAAAAAAAATTTTTTTCAAATGCGGTTTTTTTGGAATAACTTTTAAATGGCTTAACCGATCGATTCCAAAAACTAATCAGCTCTTAACATAAAAAAAAACACGTCGATTGCCGCCAGCTCGGTCAAAATCGGTTAATTCGTTCATGAGTTATCGTTAACGAAAAAAATCGAAAAAAATGTTTTTTGAGAATTACTTTGAAATTCCTTGTTCGATCACTTTAAACTTAATGGTTCTTCATAAGGCTTTAGAAACTGCGTTGAATGCCACCAACCACGTAAAAATCGGTTCATTGATTCAAAAGTTATTGCGGTTTAAAAATTCGAAAAATGGTGTTTTATTCAACTTCTAGCAGATTTTTGAGCTCGAAGAGCTCAAAAATGTAATAAATGCAGTTTTGTGCGCTTAAGTATGAAATGAGCGGGAAGTTGCAGGGATGGCCTTTAGGGTCAACCGTTTTCCGAATTTTTTTAATTGATGATATCTTATTAAAAAAAAAATCATTTAAATATTACATAAAAATTATTTAATTCAAGAAACATATTTTCATTCTTGTTTCGAAATATTGATCTATTATGATAATTACCGATCAGAGATTCAAATATTTGAATCCAATAATTTATAAACTAACAGAATGAATTTGTAAAATAAGATAGCCAATTTTCGTTAAAATAGTTTCCTCAGTTCAAAATGATGTCTCTTAAATCTAATTAGTTTGCCTATCAGAGTAGATCATAATAATAATTTCGTTATTTGAAATATATTAGAAATGATTTTTAAAGTGTACTTGATTATTTTAATTTTTCAAAAAAAAAAATTTTGCATATAAAAACATACAACCACATTGAAGACATTAATAGAAATTTTTTAATTTTTAGAATATTTTCATACAGATCATAATTATTAGGTGATGGACATTAAATGGTATATTTTTTCTTTAACTCATTATTTTTTTTTTTATGGATTAAATGTTTTTTTTTAAATGTTATTTGATTAAAATTGTTATAATTAATACTTACAAGACAACATTAAGATCAGGTAAATGATTTTCTAATGTAAGCCACGTTTTATCGCTAATGTGTGGTAGTGGTTTTTCATCAGGGTAAACTTCAATTTTCATTGTTTTGAGATTTATTTGATCATCACACGATAATGCTGTGAGTAGTTCATCACTGAGCAAAGAATAAGATAAAGATAGTTCTTGAAGAAATTGATACTGACTAATGGTTTTTACAATATCTAAACGGAAATAAAAAAAAAGTATAAAATCAAAAATCAAATTAAGAACTTTTCTCACTAATTTGTATAACCTTTTAATAACAATTCTGTTGAGTCATCAAGATGTAATTTTTCAACATTTGTTATATTTTCACATGTGTTGACTGACTGTAAAGTACAACTTGTCGATATGTCATCCGTTCTTAGCGATTTAAAAAATAATTCATCCGATGATTGTACTTTCGTAAAAGGTGTTATATCCAAATAAGAAAAATTATCAGAAACTGATAATGAATTAGTTAATGAAAGCATCTATAAAGAAAAATTTATCTGATTATTTTTAAAAGTCTACATTCTATTAAAAATTTTAAATCAAAATTTTTATAACAAAAAATAATTCTCAAACCCTGACTTTAGTATAGAATTTAGTCAACTTTTCTTGTTCCACTTTTGAAGATAATACTTTTTTTTCATAGGACAATAAAGTGAAGTTTATAATGATACATGTGATCAATGTAGACTAAGCTTGAAAGAAAACTCGGTAAGCAAGGACCTCAAGCCGTTGATGAAACCAATTGACGGAGTGTTTAGGGTAGGGGAGATGGATTTGAAAGGATTTAATTAAAAAATTCAGCAAATGATAATTCCTTAGCAAAATCAAAAGCATGTGAGACCTTCCATTGCAACACTTTTGCTCTATACTAACAGAGATCTTATGCCAATCCAATATAAAATGTATTCAGAATTACCAGTAAAAGGCGATTGTAAGCAAGTAGGCCGTTCACGTGAATGGCCCTGACATGTTTGGAAAACAGGCGTACTGGATCACGTGTGCATTAAATAAAAATACTAATAGAAAGGTGAAATAAATATTTTTGAAGTATAGTATTATAACAAGAACATGTGATTTCATAGAGTGCTAATTTTGAATTAAGATAAATATTTAACTATATATGGACAATTTCAACCTTTTTTAATAGATCTCAAATAATTTTCTCCTAATAATTTGGTAGATATTAAAAAATAAATCTAATAGTCTTTTGCAAAATGTCCGACGACAAATTAAAAAAAAAATTAAAGTATCTTTAAATAAATTCAAAATAATCTATCAAAAAATGATTACAAAGTTAGATATTTCATTTTCAAATGTCATAACTTGTATTACTATGTTTATAACTAGTATTTATAAAAAAACTTGATACGTCACATAAGTGCGCAATTTTATCTGATTGCGTCTAATGAGTCCTGAATACACGTGTGATTTGATCACGAGTATGCATAGAAAGTATAAAGCACGTGATTTTAATAATCAATATCAAACACATAAGAAAAAATTATTTTATATAAATGATTATAAATATATTTGAGACTTTACAATCTACATTGATTTATTTATTTTAATAATGTAATAATGAAACAATAAATATAAATAATACCTTTAGTATATATACTCATGTGTTGACAAAAAACATCTTCTATAATGAATGTTTTTTTTTAATATCATAAGTTTTTACATTTAAGTTGTTATTAAATGGCTATGGTACGTCGTTCTGCTATTTAATCGTAGAAGAAAAATAAACATATAAATAAAAATTTTAAAAAATTTACATTTTATGTCATTATACCTAGTTAAAATCAAATAGATTAACTTCATGTCTACACATTAATTTTATATAGAATAAATATTATGAAAGGAATAAAAAATTATTGATGAATTAAAATTTTGAATTGAGCTGAACAAAAAAATATTGAAAAGATAGTAATTTGAAAAAAAATCAGTTTTTAATTTTTAACTTCCCGCTATAGAAAATCGAAGATTTTCAAAAATCGGGAAGTTATTGGTTTTACACGGAAAAAAGTAAACTATAATAAATAAAAGTCGATTTATGATAAGTAATGATCAACTGCTAAAAATTAATCTCAAAAAAACATCAAAAAATAAAAGTTTGTGAATTCTTAAACAACTATAACTTTTGAATGCGTCGTTTGATTTTCATTTTCAAAGAAGCATTCGATACAGTTTTTTAAGCACAAAAAATGTATACATAGTTTTATTATGATTTTTTCGCACGCATTCTTCGAAATGGTTCGATGGATTAACACTCAAATAGAATAAGATCTAAGTTTTGATAAACCCTTTCGACGTTGCAGAATTCAATCGGTTGATTCGTTTTTGAGAAACCGTATGACAAAAATTTGTTTACACACATACATCCACACACACGACCGGACACCTCGGCGAGAATAGTCAGAATAGCTTCCTGGGACCTCAAAACGTGGGGATCCGATGAAATCTTGACTTTCAATAATCGGACCCAAATCAATAACTTCTCTCTAGTGGAAAATTTTCAATTTTCTTAGTGGGAAGTTAAAAATCCTGAAAAAGAGATTAACCTGCAGAGGCCATCCTTAGAATTTTTTGCTAGAAAATCCTCCTCAACATTTTAAATACATTGATGAAAAAGAATTTTTTTTTTCATTTTGCAAAATAACTATATCTGAAAAAAATTTTCTTTTTTAAGTTTTTGTTTTCATATTTTTATACTTGTAGAGAATAAAATTTTAAAATTGTCTTTTTGAGTCTATATTTTGCCACTATGCACGCTCGTAATATCTGAAACGCAATGTTTTGCTGATATAAAATTATATTCATAATTCGGAGGGTAGAATTTGTATTAAAAATTTCTTTCTGGAATAACTTTCAAACTTTCAACTTACAAACAGCATATGAATCAATTGCCATGTTGAAAAGAAATCGTAAACGGAAAATTTCAAAAGTCTTTTTTTAACTTCCCGCTAAGAAAATCGAAGATTTTCAAAAATCGGGAAGTTATTGGTTTTACCCCGTTTTTCAAAAATTGAATTCTCATCAGATCTCGACGTTCTAAGGTCACAGAAAGCTTCCCTGACTACCCCGGTGAGGGTGTCATTATGTCTGTATGTCTGAATGAGGGTGAGTGTGTGTTTTTTTTTTTTTATAGAGAACCGATTGCATCGCGGTTGGTGCCATTCGAAAGGGTTTGACTGAACTTAGATTTTGAATATAATTTGGACCGATTCGGACCGGTAGATTTTAAGAAATCTCGAAAAAATACGCGAAAAAATTTTTTCAAATGTGGTTTTTTTTGGAATAACTTTCAAACGACTTCATCGATCAACTCCAAAAACTAATCAGCTTTTTACCTTGAAAAACCACGTCGATCGCCGCTAATCCAGTCAAAATCGATTGATTCGTTCGAGAGATATCGTGAAGGAAAGAAAACCGAAAAAAGTGTTTTTTCGGAATTACTCCGAAATTCCTAGTTTAATCAATTTAAACTTATAGATCCTTCATGAGGCTGATAAAACTGCGTTGAATGCCGTCAACCGCATGAAAATCGGTTGATTCATTCAAAAGTTATTGAGGTTTGAAAAATCAAAAAATAATGTTCTATGAAATCCCTATCAGATTTTTGAGCTCGAAGAGCTCAAAAGCATATAAAAGCTACCTCTTTGTACTTGGAGAGCTCGAAATAACATATAAATTGTATGTTTGAGCTCAAAGAGCTCAAGAACTTTATAAGTGCAATTTTAAGCGCCTAAACCGCCGAGGTATAGAATTAGCGGGAAGTTGCAGGGATGGCCTGTAGGGTCAACCGTTTTTCTAATTTTTTTTCACTGTGTTGCACCAAATAAAAAATTTGAAAAAATTTCTATGAACAGAAGTGTATAATAGACGTTTTCTGATAAAATTTTAGAGATTGCATGTTTATAAAGACGAAATTAAAAAATGATTTGAATTTTATTTCTTCTGTTAAAAATTGGCTTTCAACTTAGGAATTTGAAATTTTTAAATTGGAGAAAAAAAAAATAGGTTTTTTTATTATCTTAGAAACTAGTTAAGATTAAGAGCTGAAATTTTCGTTGAATTCAGCATGATTATCAGGCTGTACTGTTTATCTTTATTTGTACTTTCTCAAATATTTGAGTATCTCAGTGTAATTCAGGATTTATTCTAAAGCAATTCAAACTGTTGTGGCACAGGCACGCAGCTTGCTGTTGGCGCCATTTCGTTGAAAAAATTCAAAGAGCAGTAGGATTAAATAGTTGTTTTTTTTAGTTACTACTTTTTGAAGTAACAGACTGTAGTTATTTGTACGTCAACATCGATTTTTGAACAATCATAAAAGAGCCATCGAAAAAAATTTTTGTTTGTCTTTCAAAAGGTCAAGAGGTTGCCCCGACAAATTTTAACAACAGTTCAGCAGCAATAGTTAAGCCCACACATCAACGTTTGAAGTTCTGTCTTGCCCATGCTTCAATGATAAGATAAAATGACAGTAATGTATGATAATAATGACATTCGAACCTTGGAAAATCCAATAAAAAATCAACTGTTCTAGTCTTTAATAATAACTCATTTTTGAAAAACTTATCATAAAGTAAAGGTAAAAAAATAATGTAACATACAATTGAAATATACGAAAAATTTATTTACATAAAAACTTTAAAATGTTACCTGTTTAACTGTTGCGCCGTTTTATTTCGAAATACCCAATTAATAAAATTTAAATTGCAAAAAATAAAAAAAACAATAGTATTGTCGCAATTATTAAAACTAACCCAATAAATTCAATAATGAATCTATATAGCTAATTAATAAAATTATACTTGGATGTAAATGGCTTTTTGTCTAGATTTATTTTTTGCAAAAAGGTAAATGAAAGCGCAAAAAAAAATTACAATTTACGGAGAATTTTATTCATCCATAAGATGCACGGTTGGTGTAATCATCTTTTTAAATGTATTAAATATTTGACGTTAATATATTCTTTTTTCTTTTTTGTTAGAATAAATCATTTAATTTTTTTATGCATAAATATCGTTTATATTAATCAATTGGATTCATTTAATAATAATTTTCTTTCATAATACCATTCATTACAATATTTACATAAACATACATACAACTTGAAAAGATCAAACATTAATCATTCAATAATAAAAATATTTCGTTTGTTATTATTATAATTATTTCTCATTACTAATTTCATTTTCGTGAATCATTTCATGACTGCCAATTTTACTAACTTTGAGTTCCAATTATTAAGAGCAATATTTTTCTTCATTTCTTTAGTAAAATAAAATAAAATATTTATAATTTCCTCATTATTTTAGAGTAATTCAAATCAATTATATAAATGAAATTTAAATGGTTTAATTATGTTACTAATTAATTATTATTTCCTTATAATTTCTGATTATTATTATATCAATCATTTCATATAATATACATAATTAAGCTCGTAAATGAATATCAGAAATAAACACATCAAATGCGATGAAAAAAAAACTTAAATTAACCCGTAACATCCAACCGTGGCCAACTTTGCTAATATTACGAATTAGCGGCAACAAATTTATCTAATTGAAAAGCTATCTACTTGAAAAAAGAGCCTGATATATTTACAGGCATTCATCATTATTTAAATACAAAATTTTTTTTTTTATTATTATTATTTCATTATTCTTAGTATGTACTTTGTTTCACAATTTTTTTTTGTTTACAATAATAATTGTTATCAAAATTTGTATTGGTTATAAAATTGAGGATGTCAGCTTGCAATAAGGCTCAAAAAGTTACAATTGGTTCTTGCATATTTTACCATAAATAAAAAATAATAATTATAAATATCATTTATTATATATACTACTACTTTTATTTTTAGATATGACTTCATATGAAATTGTTTCTTTATCTTTGTATATTATTTTTGACTTTCAGCTTTTTAAAAAACAAGAAAAAAAATATTTCTCTAAAAAATTTTAATTTTTTTTCACGTTAAATCAATAACATGCTAAAGAATTGTTAGTCAATTTAATTTAAATAATATTTTTCTGTTCTTCCACCAACAACTCATTCAACATGCGTAAAAAATTCAATCACGCAATTTCATAGTGATTGTACCACAATAAAATAAGAATGTAAGTACGGTATATATTTATTTATAATTAAAAATTTTTAAAATCCCTATTTAATAATTCATTTATATAATAATAATAATTAAACATAATCTTAATGGCTTATACAACACGTAATAAATGTGTTTATAATTAATTATTATTAATAATATAATTATTATTACTTTTCGTGTATATCATTATCAAAAAATGGCATTAACGAGATCTCAGTTATGAAAAAATCGTGCAAAAATTCAAATTATTAATTTTATAAACGCGATACAACATACAAAAGAAAATAATTAAAATTAACAAAGTTTACTGAATTACATATAACATTTAAGTTCTATATGTTAGGTATTCCATGATCGCGTTTATATCTATAAAAAAATTACGTACGTTTTATTTTGAAACTATACATTAATTATGATAATTATGTTTCTCCAATTGCTAAGTTAAACTTTATTGAGAAAATGTCTTATATAAAGCACCGTGAATAAAAAAACATACAAATAAAGTAACGCCTTGGACACTTAAAAAATATGCAAAAAAGTAACAGGCCCAATATTTGTGCATTCCAGTTGCTAACATATATTTTTCATATTTTATTGCGGACGCTTGTTACTTTGCAATTTTATTTTTTTTTTTAATTTTTCTATTATTATTAATCAATTATTGTTATTGATATTAATTGCACGTACGTATATTTCGTATAATCTCGTGTATATATGTATAAATCGTTTTATAAATTCACGAATATGTTTGTATATAGTTGCACATTTATTCAAAATGAATAATTAATATAAATCAATCGCAGTGTACTAGTAATATAAAGCGAGCTTAAAATTTATATCACATCCTTAGTGTGTGCAGCAGTATTTCCTACGTCTACTTATATGTATACAATTTATTTTTTTTTGACTTTTTTTATAAATTTTTTTACAATACAAATTTGTGTTTTTTCTATACTACGATGATATATCCGTTGCTTAATTTATGCTTCAGCCGAAAATTATTGCGCAGTCTGTCGTTGTGTTTTGTTGAATGATTGATCAAAAAAACAAATTCATGTTCGATTAAAAACAGGTATACAATCATTTGATATTGATCGATTTAATCATTTATTTATTTATTTGCATCAATAGTAACCAGTACTAAATGATGATGAATAATCAAATAAAATATAATGGGCAATAAAGTCAGTATTATTTGCAGCCACGCAAAAGTATTCAGCTAATATTAATGTAATAGCTGTTTAGTTGGCGAAATAATAATGAAATTAATAATAATTAATAATAATAATAATAATAATAATAATGACAATAACAATAATATTAAACGTAGTAGCAGCAACAGCCATAAATAGCAAGTACATAGTTACATTAATGATGAAAAATCTAAAAGATTAATCAGTGTTTCCACCAACCGCAGAAACAAGAGTACCACCGCCGCCTCTCGTGATGAGGCTTAATTATCTGCTATTGTCAGTGCATTGCTCGTGTTGTTAGATGAGTCGTCTCCGCTCTTTTTGGTGGTGGTGGTGGTGGCCGTCGTTTACTAGCTATTACATTAGCAATATTCATACTTATATTTTCATCAGCAAATCTCACTGTTGATTGTCGTCCTGGGCTTGAAGCATACTCAACAGGAGCAGTTGGATCATTTGTGTATACATTCTCGTATAAATTATCAGCACCATAATGCTCTTGTACCCAATTAGAGACATTTGTTTCTCTGTAGTCTGCAATTGCCGGGGGCGGATCACGGAAACCGAGTACTTCGTGGGGTGTAGTTGTTGAATCTAACTTACACTTTTGCGCAACTTGCCATTTTTTTCTCATAACTCTCTGAAGATCTTTTAGAAAATCACCGGGTGGCGCTTGGTCAGAAGCTGCCAACTTTTTCGGTGAAGTCAGTCGTGTGCTATCGGATCTTCTCGGTGGCATTGGCTTTCTTTGCGGCAAAGCTGGACTTCCTGGCTCTTGCTGTGGTGGCAAATTGAATGAAATCTTCTTACCAGTTCCAGTCTTTGATTTAGGTGAGGTTGGAGGCTCTAGGATGGTTACCCGCCTCTGTGGTTGTGGACTAGCGGTAGCTTTCAGTTCTGCAAGGTACGGTGGAGTAGCGTAGTGTCCGGAATTTTGTTTTAAAGCACTTCTTCGGATGGTATCCATGTTCGGATTAGGCCTGATTATTGGCCCACACTGCTGAGCAGCTGGATAAGTTCCGTAAATTTGATCTGAATTGTAATTTTGTCGCTGAAGGCTGTTCTGTTGTTGTGGTTGTGGTTGTGGTTGTAGTTGTTGTTGTTGTTGTTGTTGTTGTTGTTGTTGTTGTTGTTGTTGTAGTTGTTGTTGTTGTAGCTGCTGCTGTTGTTGTAACTGTAATTGCAATTGTTGTTGTTGCTGCTGCTGCTGTTGTTGAGCCCCATAAGCTGGAGGTGGTACAAAGGGTGGTGGTATTGCAAAATTCGGTGAACTTGGCATGAATGTCGGTGTGCTGGCATTGGATCCAGGATAAGAATCATTTGCCGACATATTGGATGCGTGGTTATGAGCATAGCCATTATTTTGTAGAGAAAGATTACAGTTTTGATTTGGTGTCATGTTATTGTTATCATTAATCATTCCGTAAATTTGATTACCGTTGTTGCGTGTTGGTGTGTGAGTTGGTGTGCATTCTGGTGACAATGAATTTGTTGGGGTTGTCTGTTTATTAGGCCTGGCACGTCGAATGGTACCGGTTTCGCCAACAAGCGGACTTGGCGGTGGTGGCAATGAGACTAGGCTTAAAGATGATCCAGAAAAATCAGTTGTGTCACAAATGGGTAACTCACCAGGAGCTGGTGGTGGTGGTAATGAATCTAAGGACAGATTTGACCGGAACATTTCTGGTGGAGGAGGTGGCAGAGGCTCGCCGTCAGACTCTATTTCTTCAGTAAGTCTTGGGGGTGATGGCGGAGGCGGTAGAGAGGTAATCGAGTCCATCATACACTCTGGTATTGGACTAGTGGGAGTTTTAGGTTCTTGACTGTCTGTTCTGGAGAAATTCATGGGACTGACTCTTTCGCGGACTGGAGTGCCAGGAGGAATGGGACTGACGGGTGTGGCGTTTCCAGATCTGTGATGTCGTTTTAAAGTACCAGACCCATCGGAATCAGTGCCGCTTCTTCTACGACTGTGTCTCCGTGTCAGTGTACCGGAGCCTGAACTCGTGGGACTTGGACAAGAGTCTGGTTCGTCACGGACAGTTTCGCCTACTTCTTTTAGCTGTCTGGTAATGGAAGTTAATGGCAACTTTGGGTTCATTGAGGGCTTGCGTTTTATTGTACCTGTTGGGAACTCGCCGCATTCAAAGGCGACCTCGCAACTGCTCGGTGCTCCATCTGACAAGCATCCACTGGAGCTGGAGCTGCTGGCACGGCTGAGTCTACCATCATTTGTATAACTCTGTCGTTGCTCGGAATTGTAGCTCTGCCGCTGATTATCATACTGTCGGGAGTTGTCGGTCCCATTGTGCCTGTTAATTTCCGTAAATTGTCTGGTGTTATCGTTGGTGGTATTGTACTGCGTCTGGTTGGTTGGTGGCACGGCGATTGAACTGACGGAGCAGGATCTAGCGTGCGCCAGAATATCCAAGTCTTCTTGTGCGAGTTCATCTACCAGCGTCCTGTAGTTTTCCATTAGCTGTCGCCCGTATTTAGCCACTCGGACACCAACCATCCATCGCTCCAACGAGGCATTATCCTCGGCGCAGAGAAACTTTATGTACTTTGTTGATTTTGGCTGCTGAAGTCGTGGATGTTTAACGGCGAAGCAAAAATCTGTTGGTGCTTTGTATTTTTTCTTCCATCCCACACCGTAGTACACTTGGTTGACGTCTAATGTCGCTAAACACACAAGATCCCTAGCAGTTCTCGCTTTTTCTTTAGGCCAGTAGTAAAGACCGGAAGCACGTAGAATAAAGTGGTACTTCTTCCAGCCTTTTTTACCGTCTGACTTCAAGTACAGTGGACCCTCGACCTAAGCAACAAAAAAAAAATCAAATGAAACGTTATTTCTATTACGAGTCATTCTGCCAACTCGTCAGCTTAAAATCTTTTTTGGCGATAAGCCCGGATGTTGACGTGACAAAAAATATTTAAAAGAAATGATAAAAAAAAAAAAATAATAATAATAATAATAATAATAATAATAATAAAAAAATAGATATATATGTGTGTATTTGGTATTACACTTGTAATTACCTCGGGTACTCCAACATTGCTGCTAGAAAAGAACTCCTCAAGCAAGATGTTCCTCGAATGGTCGTCGTACTCGCCTGTATTTCTGTCTGATTGACCAAGTAGGTACTTCTCGGGCGATAGAAAAAGTTGAGTTTTGTCTGGTCTCTCGACAAACAACAATTTATTCTTCGAGTCTCTTGTCCACAACAGTAGATTTTCTACCAGCAATTCATGATCCTCGTATACCCTCTCTGCAAATAGCATTAAAATGAAAATTTTCTTTTTTTTAACTTTAAACAAGAGGTAAAGTAGCACTGATAAATTATGCTAAACTCGAATAAAAGTTTACCCATAAAAAGCTCAGGCAGATGCTCAACGACAGCCCACTTTGGATCCATCGCAACGTGGTTCTTATCTGCTAATAATCTACAAACATGAGCGACACTCATTCCTTCGTCGACAAGAAGACTTTTTCCGCTTCCATCCAATGTGAAAGCTTTGATGAAAAGTTTTTGAACACTGGCTTCCCGCATTTTCTCCAGTGCTAATCGGATTTTTTCAGCTTTAGCTCTACTTGCTGCATCTAAAAAATTAAAAAAAAAAAAATTACAATTTTGATCATAAAAATTGCTTTTAATATTGTTAAAATTTATCAGTCAAGTAAATTTACCCATTAACTGATGTGATTGCTGTTGGGGTGCCGTGTGCATGACGGTCTGAGGTGGCTTGTGTCCTGAACCACTGCTGCTTGCTGAGCTCTCGCTTGACAACATCGACACCGTGTCCGAGAAGGCACTATCATTATCGGGACTATCGGTGCGCATACCTTTAAAGCAATAAAATAAAATAATAAATAAAAAATAGAGCAAAAAATAGTGATGGTAATGGTAATGAGATAGATCATTAACAAGTGCAATGAATTGAAAACTCAACAATGGCAATTATTAAATAAACTTCAAGCAAAATACAGTGACGATGCTCCATTATAAATAATAAATGCAAATACAATAATACCTCCGTCAGTTTTTCCAATGTCATTGTTGTCTCCAGTGTTGATTCTTCCACTGTTAGGTCTTCCAGTTCGTTGCGTATCTGGCGCCGGAGTAGAAGCAATGTCCCCATCACATCGTCTCTCCAACGCGCATAGTTCCCCGAGGATCGCGTCCAAGTCAACATCTTGGGAGTCTGTAAAACAAACGATATTGCTGTTAGACATCACGTAATCTAGACGCGAGTTGAATTTCATTTATATAATATAATCTAATATAATAATATTGTCAAACAAGCAAATACACTGACACTGATCATGATGAGTAAGAAATAAAATAAAATACAGTGAAATTATAGGAGTAATTAATACCGACGATTTATCACTTATGATGAAAAGTTTGTTAAAGAATTTATGACACATGTAGTTAAACCAGTTTTACATTAATGAGTTGGGCATTTCTTCCATGGGCTATCAAATGAACTAGAAATACTACACATAATTATTGGCTTGCTGCCGCAAACTCGTATAACATAAAATACCAGATTTTCTTCTCTCTTTTTGTAAATATATATACACTCTCGTTCTCATTGCAAGTTTGCTGTTGCTTAAATGAAATAATCATTTTGTTAATTTATTACCATTCGTACTCATATGGAGCGTGTATAAATTATTGATGTGTGTATACATATATTTATATGCTGAACGAAAACAATTAATCGAGTACCAACTCGAATATCCCTATAGATGATATCTATTACACGTTATCAAATTAATTTCCTCATTTCAAGCTATAGCTACAGCCGTGAGTAAACAGTTTTGCATTAACGGGCTGTTGAATCAATAAATTATATTTTCACGTAACGTTGTTTTATGCCTTAATTTTGTTATTACTATTATTACATTTTGTAATATTTTCTGATTGAATATATGATAATATTATTTGCCAATTTTAAAGTAAAAAAAATATCAATAATCGGATATTCTATAGAAATTTATTGAATAGATGGAACGTGTTGTGTATACAACAGATATCGTAGTCGCTTCAGTCGGTAAGTTAATTAACGAAATTTACTTTAAAACAGTATTTATTTGAAACTTTTTTTATTTAACGGCGTAAAGCTATTTTTTTTTCCGAAACTAATATATTTTTATAATACACGGTAGCAAAATTAATTTACCGTGTTTTAATGAAAGTTGAAGAGAAATTTAAAATGAATAAATAAATTGAATGAAAATAGATGAAAGTAAATTCGAGCTTTGATGTCGATTGCGTTTGAATGATGATTTTCTCTGATGCAAAAATTTAAATGGATTCGTACATACACAGTAGTATAGAGCATGTGTAATTTTATTATATACAATGCGATGATATGATAGAATTTTTCAGTCGATAATGTTTTAATGTCAATGTTTTATGGCCAAATATTTAGAGTAAAATAGAGGATCTAATGGGAGTGAAATGACAAAGAAGGAGAGATTGAAATTTATTACTGGACATAGCACGTTTAACACGAGTTGCAAAATGAGCTGGAAGTGAAGGCGTTTAATTTCATTGAGTTTGCAAACGTGCTCTGGGCATTCGGGTTTAACTGACTAGTGTATAAGTAGAGCGTGGGTTTAAACTTATAACGCTTCCACTTTACTACACATATCAAACATGTAATTCGCATAATATCCGAAGATAAAGTCTCTTCTGGGTGTATTTTAGAGTAAAGTTGATATGAGGCTATCCACTCTTCATACTTCATACATCCATCTATTTCAGCTCACTGAATTATCATCAATCATAATTCATGAGGATAAAAGTTGATGACTCAAAACTATGCAGATTAAATTAAATCATATAGTATTATAATATAAACTATTGATAAAATTTATTCTCTGGGATATGATAATAAAATTAATACCTAATATCATATACATATTATACTGCGGACCCAGAAAGTCAGCTATTTTTTTTTTAGAGATATTTTAAAATATTGCACACAGAAAAAAATGTTTATTTAAACCAAAAAATTTTTTATAGAAAGACTTAAGTCGTTTTAGAGCGAGAAGGAATTTTATTGAGAAAAATTTTTTTTTCTTGATTTTCTTGATTTATTTAAAAAAAAAATTTTTTTCTTTGAAATTTTGAATTGTTAAATTAAAATAGTTGAAAGTCGTACATTATTAAAGAACATTTAATGTTCCATTAAAAAGTCTGATTCATTTCTATATCATGACAAACAATTATCTTTTTTTTTTTTGATAATTTTATTCTAAATTTAGAATTTTTTAATTAAACAAAAAAAAAGTCTACATTTTTTGATAAAATTTTTCCTTTAAATATTATTCAACCAGAAAATTTATTATAGATCCAACTTTAAAATTGAATAATATTTGAAGAAGTAAATTCATAAAAAAATGTAGAGAGATTTATTGTAGTATAAAATTTTGTTCAACGCCGTTTTTAGCTTTTTTTTTCAATTTTTTTCAATGAATAATACGAGTTCAACAATATTTACAGTATATGTTTGGAACAAAAAAGAAATCAATTTTGTTTAATATTTGTATTATAAATTAATGCAATTATTTTTCCTATTTAATAATATCACTCTTTTTGATCTTAATAAATACTTATATTAAGCATATCCGCGACAATACGATGACGATTTCGAGTTGGAATGCGAGATAACTCGAGAGAATGGTTAGCGGTGATGTGACAACAGAGAAATGTCAGTGGCATTCATATTAATAGTTAAGTTAAACTATTGTAATCAGGTGAATGTTTAATTCTTCTCAATTAGTTAACAACTTCTTTTTAGATTCATTAATCTAAATAATTATTCAGTTATCTGTTTACTCTATAATTTAATAAACTTTGTTGCCGGTATAAGACGGTTATTAATAGAAAACATCAATTTAAAAATAAATTTTCAGTGTTTACCGCTATGTATGACAAATAGACGGTATAATTAAGTAGAGGGAGTAGTTTACATTAGTATAGCTCGATTCTTTTAAATGAAAATTCAAGAATAACATAAAAAAAGTTTGGTTTGTATTCTCCAGACGTTCTTCGACTGGCAGTAGGCTATCGTGAGTCACCACAGGTTGTCTGATGTATGGTTATAACGCGTTTCTGTTCTACAATTACGTCGACGACTCCTAGTGACAAGGAACGAGTAAATGTTTTACTTTTTGCTATACTTCAGTATAATATAAGCAAGGCCTATATATAAATACAAATGTGCACGGGTTTTACCCACAACACTACATGTTTTAATATATCTAACTAACAGAAGAAGATATTAGCTAAAGAAGTCGTCAGCTTAAATTTTATTTTTTTTACATTTTACACGAGACTATCAGATAATTTTTTTTACAATCTTATTTATATTTCAGTACTACAGTCAAATAAAACAATAATGATAAAAATCTAATCAATGTGATGTATACCTATGGGCTTAACAGAATAATAGCCAAGTATACTCTCGTTACCAAAGTAACCAAGCATTTTCGAGTGATTGATTTGTATCAAAGCTGGTTTGCACTACCCAACTGCTGCACTAACAAATCGAATGCAATACCAACAGCCAACTCTTGTCGTTCCGTGGCACAAAGGACCATCGAAAGCTATAGATACCATTAAACTCGTGATCAAAGCATCCAAGTGTAAAACTTTTATCCCAACATCCGTATTCGCCTCGTATCTCTGTTGGACAATCTTGATATTAATTTTATTTTATTCCATATATCTTCACACCTTACACTTCACGTCATAGTAGTAAAAATGTTTCACCTCTTTTCTTCTCACAAACTTCAATCACACGAATTAAAATCTTATCATATCAATCTCTACGTACACATGTATGTACAAAAAACAGAAAAAAGCAAACAAACATACTTGCGTCAATTTGATAAAAATAATTTTTTTTCTTTTTTTATATAAAACAAATACTGAATTTGATTATTTTTTTAAGGAGGAACTGAATGAGGCGCGATGTTAGTGGCGCGTGCGATCAAACTCGACTAAAGGCCTAAAAGGTAAGAGTCCCCCGGCTTCTCAACTTGTGTTTTCCATGCGCCTTCATATGTATGTATGTATGTATGTTTATATATCATGGACATTCATGTGTGTACGGCTCATCAGTGAACGCGTTCTACACAGCTCTACAGTTAAATTGCACTTATGTTTAAGTGAATGTCTTAAACTAACATATTCAAGAATTGTTTTTGCTTAAGTTCTTACTGTACACAAATTTCCATACAAATTGAATTTTATTTTAACTAACGTGACTGTGAACTCTAAAATTCATATAGTACCTGATGTGAGTTTAGATTTTAATAATTATTCTAATAATTTAAATTCTAACAAGTCCGTGTTTTACACGTGAGATAAAACCGTATTTAGATGAATATAAGTCATTATCGGTAAGAAAATTAATTACGATGTCTAATATATACGCTCAATACAATAAGGACTCAAGTTTATTGATATTAGTTGAGTAACTTTTAATTGTAAATAGAAAACAGTGTTGCTCATAAGTACTCTATTAGTGAGGAAGTGGATTAACGCATTTTAATTAAACGTCATTGTTATAGAAATGTAAGAAAAAAATGATGCATTTAGAACAATACTATGACGTACAAAAATTGTTGTTGATTTAAATGCAAGCGGTTATTGATACTAAATAAGGTCGGTGATCTATTTGACAATTGTGTAAATCGAACTGTTTAATGACCTCAGTTTTATGGAGAAAAAATACCGTGTGTAATTTTTTTATAATTTTTATTCTATTTATTTATGAACTAATATTCACTTATAGTACTTTTATGAATTATAACTAAAAACTATGATACTCTATAGTAAATGGTTTAAGTTTTAAAGCAGCTATTTTAGAAACAATGGAAAAAATAAAAATAAATATATTATAAATTTTTTTGGCTACTCAGTCCTGAATTAAAAATTAATAAATAATAATCAATAAGTAGCATCCTTCAAACTCTCAATATACTCCTGCATGCATGTAATTAAAGTTTTAAAAAACATTTTTTTTTACTCTTGTTGAACTTATTAACTGTCAATTTGTTACAAAAATAATGAAAACGTCTTAATTAATTCAACATTAATTAAAATTTTGATTAAAAAGGTTGATAAAAAACGATAATTATATTCAAATTTTTTATCACGATAAAAAGAAATACGTAGTAAATCTAATTGAGTGGGAGTGTTGAAAATATATTTAGAATACTTTAAAATGACTTGTGATGAGGGGGTCTTCTACTCTAGAAATTTCAAAAAATCGAAAAATTTTTTTTTCCATAATTCGATAGTTTATATATTCAAAAATATCTCTCTAAAAGGATTTTTCAAAATTCAAATTATTTCCTAAGTTATAGCCGTTTTAGTGTCGTGGCAACTAGACCGGTTGGGCGGACGACTGGAACAATAGACGACTGGAGGCCCGGGCTACCTGAGTATGAATAACTCTCTCTCTTTTCTTCTTTCTATTATACTTTCAGTATACTAAATCAATCGTTTGAAGGTCATTGTAACGTATTATACAAAAGTTTTTATTCTATTTACTTTTAATTTGAGTTAGTTCGATGTTAACTTCGAAACAGTGAAGACGTAAAATCAAGTGAAATATTTTCTGTAAACTCTTAAATTTCGTGTGAATTTTTTATTTGTGTTTTAAGTATGGATAGAAAAAGTCCCAGACAAGGAACTTATCGTCCAAGCAGATCGAAAAAACGGAGATTTTGCGGCAATCAACATAATCTCGAAGAGGATACATCTTTTACTAGTGCATCAGCAGCAAAATTGAAGAGTTCAAGTGATGATGAAATTCTTGTGGATTCTAATTTTGGTTATTGTATATTAGAATTTTGTTCTGTATTTTCATCTCTTGCTTTAATGATAATATGTGCTACTTGTAAGCAAAAAATGTCATTTTCTCGGTCAGCTGCACGGGGACTAGGATTTAAAATTGGAGTACAATGTGGCTGCGAAAAAATCCGTTATATTCAGTCATGCCCGTTTGTAAATAAGGCATTTGAAATAAATCGACGAATAGTAACTGCTATGAGGCTCGTCGGAGTTGGGAGAGAAGGTATCAACATATTTTGTAGTATTATGGATATTGGTCAGGGTTTGGCTATTCGTACATACTATAATTGTTTAGATAATTTACATTTGGCTGCATCGACTGTTTATAACCTGGTAATTACTAAAGCTGTGAATGAAGAGAAAGAATTAATTTCAGCCGCAGATCCGGATGCGGACCCTACACATTTTACAGTTTCTGGCGACGGGACGTGGAAGAAGAGAGGGTTCAATTCACTTTTTGGAGTCACTACACTTCTTATATAGGTAAATTTAGTAAGAAAGTAATTGACACTGTTGTGAAGTCGAGTTTTTGCCAAGGATGCAAATATTGGAAAAATAAAAAAAAAGACGACATCAGTGCTTACGAAGACTGGTATGAAGAACATCAAGATTCTTGCTCAATAAACCACAAAGGAAGTGCTGGGAAGATGGAAGTCGACTCAATGATTGAAATGTTCAGTCGATCCGAAGAAAAGCATGGAGTAAAATTCGTCAAGTATATTGGAGATGGCGACTCGAAGACTTTTAAAGGTATTCTTACACTTGATCCTTACCAAGGTCAACCTGATGTTATAAAAAAAGAGTGTGTTGGGCACGTTCAAAAACGTATGGGATCGCGTCTACGGAAGGCAAAAAAAGACAATAGTGGAATTGGTGACAAGGGCGCTGGTAAGTTGACTGATAAAAAAATCAACGAGTTGTCTTTGTATTACGGATTAGCTATTCGTCGTCATCCTGACTCCGTCGAGGATATGAAACGTGAAATATGGGCAACTTACTTTCACAAAAGTTCAACTGATAAGAATCCTCAGCACATGAATTGTCCACCTGGACCAGACAGTTGGTGTAAGTGGCAGAAAGCAGCGGCCGAAGGAACTCTGAACGATTTTTCCCACGAGGATCCACCTCTAACTGATAAGGTTTTAAAGGTTTTAAAGCCTATTTACGAAAGCTTATCGGATGATTCTTTATTAGAGCGTTGTTTGGGTAGCGAAACTCAAAATAACAATGAGTCGCTAAATTCTTTGATATGGACATTTGCACCGAAACATATTCATGCCGGATCCCAGACAATCGAAATTGCTGATTATTTAGCTACCTGTATTTTTAATGAAGGCTTTTATCCTATTTTAAATATTATGATACTAATGGGAATGAAAATTGGTCCGGAATCTTATGGGTTTGCTGTCAGGCGCAACGCAGGAAGAATTGAACGGTCTGAGATTCGAGCTTCAGATGCTTCGAAAGAAGGAAGAACTGCTCGTTATGAGGAGAGAAATGCGGAAAACATTCAATATGAAGTCGAGGAAGGCCCAATGTATGAAGCTGAGATGGCTGATTAAAAGAGTGTAAGTTATACGTACTATACTATCAGTTACGCTGCCTAAAACTTAACGTAAAACTTTTTATTAAACGCGTTTTTCTCGAAACTACTTTTTTCGATGTGGTAACCACAATATCTCAAGTTCTAATCAGATGATTTACGTGAAATTTGGCATTAATATTCTTTATATATCTCTCTAACGCATGAACCAACAAAAAATAAAAATTAAAAATTTTTAATATTTTTAAAAAATTCGACAAAGTTGAAAAATTAGTGAAAAAATCGACCTTTATTTTTGAGTAGCCGCCATTTTATGAAAAAAAATTTTTTTTTCAGTTTCGTTGGTTCATGCGATAGCGACATTCATACTAATCAAGAATCCATCATTGTTTTATTTTTCAGATGACCACAAGGGCGGAAATCATGGTGATGAGGACATCGCTTTTTTTTCCCCCCTCTACTTCAAGGATGCATAACTTGATGAAAAAAAATTTTTTTTTTTTGAAATTTATTTTGTGTATTCTTTAAATATAAATAAACACATGATAAAAAAATGGACAGTAAAATTATCAAATCCTTTTTTTTTCTCGACTGCCGAAAAACGCTCGAAATTCGAGCCTCTAGAGTAGAAGACCCCCTTAATAACAGATACAGTCCTTTATTTCACACATGATACGTGAAAAAATTTCCTTCTATGATTTCATTGATCCTAGTAAATAACTAATGTACTAATGATGGTGTAAAAATTACTTTAAGAGCTGTTAGTAATGTTTTCTTGATATAAAGGATTTCAGTCGAGCCAAAATCTCTAATTACACAATACTTTTCATCTAATTATTGATTACTGATCATTTTTATTGTGAAAAATGTATACGAGCTTGAAGATAAAATTCCTTGCTATTAACAAAATTTCAATTACTGATTGAACCGTAATATATGAAAAAATATTAAGATTCAATATTATTCAAAAAAGATTCTTATTCTTATTCCGTATCAAAATAGAGTTGATCGAGTATATGAGGTAAAATTTATTCTCCTTGAATACGAAAACAGCCATTCATTAAATAAATTGAGTATTTTTACATGTTAGATATATGTAACGACCACGTTGTGATATTTTATACGACTTTTTCGATTATTGACATCAGTAAATCAAAAAACTAATATATTCCAGAACGAGTGATATCTACTTATGATTGTAGTGTGATGTATGAAAAATAAAATGACACATATCAATTCTATTACCACTATATGAAATTGGTTGCAAAAGTTGTCAAAAAATATTCATTTAAAATTTTAAATTATAGTTATAAATTTTGTAGTTCAAATGTCTAGTTTTATCTCTTAGAATTTAAGTAGTAATTTACATTAATATTTTATAAATTACACAAATTAATAGTAGTATAAATTATCAGTATTTGCACAATTTTTTAGTGACATTAATTTATAAAATGTCAAGTTTTTCTAATTTTATTGTCCGCTGCTATCATTTTTGTATTCTTATTATCATAAGAATATTAACAATGTCTTGAATGTAAATAGTGTTTACATATTCTTTTTTCTGTTTCATGTGCTATAATATGTTCTCTCTCTTTTTCAGAAGATAATATAATCTAGTGTATACTAAAAATAACAATATATATACTTCCAATAAAAATATGTATACTTCCTGCATGTTTTAACTATTGACATGCTGATAATTCTTTCTGAAGTATACATTATTTTTATTTTTCGTAAAAAAAAGAGTGTAAATATAATAAAGAATGTTAAAAAATTTTCCTCATCATATCATTAACATTTTCAAAGTAGCTAAATAGTAAAATTATTACATAATAATAAACGTAATTTGAAGCATTAGTATCTGAAACTATTGAAAATTTAGTATCAATGCTAAAGTTGACGATAATGGAAAGTAAAGTTACTAATTGAAGTAAATATATATGAATGAATTCAAGTCATTATTTTAATTCAATTACTCATTAATGTACCAACTTTTAAGCTTTGATTTCATTTTTCGCAGTTATAAAAAAAGTTTTTATCTTATGAGATAACTTTTATTTTTCATACATGACAGCGTAGCAAAGCGGAAAGAAAGCCATTTAATGCTTAAAATCGATTCAGCAGTTGTCATAAGGGCAATAAAAAAATAATGAAATAATAAAATGACTATCGTTTGCAAAAAAATTTGCGTGGTGTGGCATAAAATTAATTAAAAGGACACGTTATTCAATAGGTAAAATAAAATTAAAAAAAAAAAAAAAAAAACGTACAATCTATGACAAGAATTTTTGATTAGCTGCTATTGACACCTGGTAGTTATGACATACGATGAATAATAATTGAAATTTTGAATAAAAAAATTTATCATGACAATGATTCATTGTTAATTCATCTGACAAATTTTTATTTCAATATTGTACAAAAGTAAAAAGTACATTAAAGACATAACAGCTATTGATTAATTCAACAAAAATAACTAGTAAGATGTGCATGCGGCGGCGGGCCACAAAAAAATAACGTGACGAAAATTAGAGCGCGTGCATCAAGATAAATTACGAAGATGACAATGTCGAGTTAACGAATTATATATTGGCCCTGGAGCGAAATTCTCCCGTGCGTTAATTAACTAATGAAGCTCGAGACCTGCTGACTTGGTACTATATATTGTAATAATTTGTCCTCACAGTCACGCGGCTTGCACTTGATATCACGTGCTTATGGTACTCACATGGTAAATCTTTACGCTATCCTGATGGGTATATTATGTATTTTGATGATTACTGTAATTATAATTATAATAATAAGGGGAAATAATGATGATAATGATAATTATAATGATGATAATAATGATATAAGGTAGATATAGTGTTGACACGAACATGACAGACCAAGAAGATATTAATCTTGTTATGTTTTATATCTCACCAGTTGTCATTTATTTTATTGATAGACGTAACGATTCTCGCAAACTGGAGCTAATAGTCTTACATGAGTCCGAAATTTTATTCGTTGTAATCAAAAAAGTTATTTTATCAAATCGATGTAATAATTTCATACTTGATTATTATTATTACTAACTATATAAAATATATTAGGCAATGTCTTTAGTAAATAATAATCAAGTTTTCCTCTAGTTTTGACTATAAATTTATAGTGGAATCAATGTCAGATTATTATGAAGAATTTAAAACTTTGTAGTTAAATTGCACTCGTAAATCACCATTCTAAAATCAGCAGCCATCAGACCATTATTTTATTTTATTTAATAAATAGATAAGTATCAATAAAATGTCATTTAAAAATTGCACCAATAGTTTTTTAAATTTACTACACGTGAAATTAAAAAAATAATTTTTTTTCATTACAGTTTATTTGTTAAGAGAATCCTTAAAGTTATCAAATTTCGGTTGATTTCAGAATTATGAAAAATCTATGCAGTTTTTTTTATATGCACATTTTGTTATTATAATATATTACTTTTTTTTTTTAAATGACAAAATAATAATAATTAATGCACAGGTTGCTTAAAAATTAAAATATTTAAAAGTACCATATGATTTAAAATAAAACTTTAATGCAGAACTTATACAAAGAAAATGAGAGCGTAATTCTGAGTGAATTGGTTCTGAGATTACTCCCGTGCGAGTATGAAAATAGAAGTAGATGTTAGAGTGCAGCAAGAACGAACAGATTGTAAAATGGAGAAAGAGAAAGAGAAATAAGTTTATAGAGAGTACGTGGTGAATTGATACTTCTATGAGGAAACTCAAACTTTAACTCATATGCCAGCTAGTGAAGTGTAACTCCCGCGGGGTTCTAGCAATTTCTAACCTCAATCTATTCCATGTGGTCGCTTCAAGGTAAAGAGAAACAATTTCTCAAAGGGAATAAATTAGCGAGATGAGACGCGTACAAGTTGGATGGACTAGGACTAGCTGTGGGCTAGGCGCTGAAGCATATAGTACAGGTGATGGCTTGCCAAGTTGAGAAGAGGAAACTAAACGGGACGTTGCCAGCTGGAAAATCAACCCAGAAAGAGATATGAAAGACGAATGGCGCTCGAGATCCATGACAAGTCTAAGTGCAAATGAAAATCTAAAAAAAAGATGAACGTGCTATGCAGAAATATCATAGATAAAAAAATTATTCTACTTTGGTATTTTTGTTGGTAGTGTTTTTTTCCTTATATCGCATGACGAGTGTTACTCTGAAAAAACTTAATGTATAATATTAAATTCCTGTAGGTAAAGAAAAAGAATTCACTTTGGTTTTGCTTTGTCTTGTTTTGGATTCCAGCTCCATTAAAGAGGCTGTCACATCCGGATATAGGGTGACTTAAATGTTCCGACAGTCTCTCGAAACGGATCTTTGGTGTGGCAACCAGTCAGATATGCATTCAGTTTTGCCAAGTGCCTCGAGGGGTGAATGTTCTCTGCTCTAATCCATAAGACGTTCTACTTATACTTCTCTACTTCTCTGTTCTAAGGTTCATCTTACAACTTACAATGAAATGGTCTAATGTCATGATGCAAGGATTCGCCTCGCCGCTATTGTTCACCATCAAGCCTCACACTGTAAGACTAAGTGAAAATTCAATCATAAAGGATGAAGGAAGTGTGTCCTGAACCGTAGCCACGTCATGTTCACCATCATTCAACGTGTACTTGAGTCTTGAGTATTATAACATACAATACCTGTACCTACATTGATACCCCTGTTTGACTATTGCAATCATAATCATAATCAGTAGGCACTCATACAAGAATTAATCAAGTGCACTGACCACTATTCAATGCCAGAGATTCGTAAGTGAGATGAGAACACTGAGATATCACATGTGCATTGAGAACCATGATATTATTTATGGAGGAAGATCGATCAATTGGTTTGATCAAGATGTCGATGAGAGAAACATATCAAGTTGATACGGAGTACTGACGAAGATACTGAGTGTACAATATACCTGAAAGTACGCGTGAAGCCTCATTTATCTTATCTTATCCTGTTCTGTTATATTCAAGTATCGCTCATGATGGATAATACATAAAACTACGGCATACATGAAATTTAAGATATCCTTAAGGTATATTAACATTTTAAAAGCTGGTAGCAATGTACATATTTTATTCGCAATAAAATTAAATTGTGATAGTGATAATGATACTAACTTTGTAGGCTTTACTTGAATAATTTAGATTATTTTTATTTTTTAGTTTGTATTTTCGATTTATGAAATTGAGGTTTAAGGTTTAGTTACTGTATTTATTTAAAGAAATATCGCTCTTTGTTTACTTGGAATAATCCAAGTAAATGTTACACCAAAACTGTCACTTAATAGCATTGTACAAACATTAAAAAAGTGACTCATTTCCGGTATGATAAATCGTTTTTAAGACAACTTTTCTCGAATAAATTATTATACAGTAAAATATCTTTTGATCCTATGCCAAGTTAATAATGTTTTCAGATTTTATTTTCAAATGCGGGATTACCATTTTCAAATCTACAAACTTGCTCACTCATAACCAACAAGCAAGAGAATAATTTAACATTTAACGCAAACAAATTATCTCAGCAAGAATGTTTTTGAAGTTATATTTTACAATTTTTGAATAATCCATTTGGAGTTTTAATTACTTTAGTTAAATAACTGAAATCAGCAGTAATTTAAAGCCGCATTGAAAGTTTTACTGGTGATTTATCAATACAAAATCGTCTTTAAAATTTATTATCTCAAGAGGTTGGAGCGAAATTTCTGCTGACAAGAAAATTGCAAGTTTAAGTGACGAATCGAGATGTTCGCGTCGGCACTTGCGCTTAATTTATCAATCTTCTTTGATAGATCTTCATACTTAATACTTAGTTGGTAGATAATAAATTTTCAATATTATCAACTTTAATTTAAAACATCAAATATCACTTAAAGTTATATTAGCTAATTCTATTATTATTATTTATTTATTTTTTTCACAACCGTACTTTATTTATTAATATCAGTTAGTTTCATGACCATCATATTACAGTAAAAAGAACGACGTTAAGCTAACTGATATTAATTATTATTATTATTATTATTATTATTATTATTATTGTTATTATGAAGTTTACTCGGAGTATAAATATCCGATTTTCAATTAAAACATTTTATCGATATATTGAATGAAAAAAAAAAAAAAAAAAAATTTAATTACAGAGAAATTTAGGGGAACTATTTCAGAAAACCACAAAAGCAAATAAACCGATATCAATTTAATATATAGATTGTGGCGCATCAAATATGAAATATAATATAAATAGAATTAGTTTATGAATATTTAACATTTAACCGAACAATTATTAATTATAATGAGTCTTTGGACGGATATGATGCCGCATAATGAAGTTTGCGGCGTATCAGTAATATAGAGCGCTACACGGAAGAAATGGTCGTTTGATTGCTTGCGACGTAAGCCAAAGTCTGATATGGAACATTAGTCGCACCAAGTTATCAGTGAGTTCCCACACAAAGTGCTTCATACATAGTATACTATACAAGTGATGCGGTAATGCAAGCATGAACCACATACATGCACACATTATGTGATATCTACATCCCTTGCTCCTGTTTCACTGCTGTATATTGTAGTATGTTACACATTTCGTATATACACTATGATATATATAAGCCAAGACAACATATTATGCATTGCCAAGGCGCAGCTTGTTATCCGATATCAGAATCATAAAAGAGTCAGGGTAACCGTAACTTCTTGTCAAGAAGCGACTCTAAGGGTTGAGAAAATAAAAAATAGCCACAGATTCCTTGTTACCCGCAGAGCTACTGTAGACAAAAAATGGTTAAAAATTTGATAAAGTTAACAACGAAGACCATCATAGTGTGAAGGAATTTTTCAAGTGTAGAACTTTTATTTTTTGAGTTGATTCTATAGAAAGAATAGATGTTGTAATTTTTTGGAAAATTCTACACAATCTAAAAATTTATATTTAACAGCTAAAAGTGAAAATTTAGTTTACATTGAAATTGTTTTAAATTTTATCCACATTGGTGATAAACTTTTTTTTACAAAAACCTTTAATAGAAGAACGGCAAGCGCAAAGTTAAGCATAGTAATGTACATGTTTAATATTAATCCAGTCACGTGAAAAATTTTAACATTTACTTATAGCAAGTATTCTACACATTAAAAGATATACTCAATAACTTAGATTTTTAATGACAAAAGTACTTAAACCACTGGACCATTTTTATAGAATCGTTAATATAAATGGATGGATTCGAACATAAAAAGTATGAAGTTTTTTGTCGTAAAAATTTATCAGAAACTCTAGTGTTTCTTGCGAGTGTATATGCATACTACTAATAAGGTACAGCAGCTTTTTATATAAAAGACTTAGAACCCTATGCCACGGGATAAAATAATTTTTTATTTTTATTTTAAAAATAACTGGCTAAGCGATCACTACTCATAACTTATAATAACTGGTAATAAGCCGTGGAATCCACGGCGCTTATCTCAAAAAGATGCCTAGGGCAGCCATACACTTGAGCTTAAGCACTAAACCAAGTTCAAGATGCAAGTTAATTTAATGCACTGTGAAATGAAAGAGAACATGAGAATGTGTGTATGATTGATTCAATCTTTGAGAATATTAAGTATTAAATACACTACATTTTTTAATATAAATATAAATATGTAGATGATTACGATTATCATTATTGTTTATTATATAAATTTAAATCTAAGTAGTTTGGCGTCTTGTTGGTGGAAGTTGCTTATATTGAGCGAACCGTGTAATCAAATACGTCGGCTGTATGGATTCTCGCTGGTCGACGCCGAGTTTTTGCTTGTAACATTCTTTTTCCATCCATACCAAGATGCTTAAGTCGAACCGAGTGACGACAGTCAGTTAAGATTTGTCAGTTTAGTTATCCGTATGCTGTCGTTATCGATTTGCTTTTGTAAATACACTGTGAAAACTTTTACGGTTGTACCATCTGGGAATACTTTTTTTACTTTCAAACTTCACCCTTTTTTGTCGTTATACCTTTTGTTTTGGTAGCTTTCAGTGCGCAGTAATGCGAAAGTTAAAATCTCTTACTATTGAATAAGAAAAAGCTTGCGGTTTTTAATTCTTTGTCAAAGAAGTTAAGATAATATGTACTTGCTTTATAGCTTGTTTGATCAATATGTCCTCCCTTCTTTAGGAGAGAAAATATTTTTACTCATTCATATTTTCATGGAAAAAATCAATGTCAATTTTTACTTAAAAATAAGTCTACTATAATATTATTTCGTGTATACATTCTATTAAAACATTCAATTACAAAATCAGTTATTTATAAGTTAACAATCGATATATATGTAACTATATCAACGCAATTATTAATTATTCATAAATATGTGTATAGAGAGCCTCATCTATAAATAATTAATATTGATTACTCCAATGTTATGAACGAATCATGTTAAATACAAACATCCATGTTAACGTAATAGATATTAATGCATATATTTTTGTAAATTAATAACGAGTTTAATGTGTACAATACAAAAATTAATTTTAATGAAACTGTCGAAATATTTAATAGAAATATCAAACTCTGGCTGTTTTAATATATACATACGAGAAAGCTCATTGTAATCAAGAATTTATTGAAATCTACAATTTTCCAGAACGCTAATTATTTAATTGTTTTAGTAATGAATGGGTGGATACACGGAAACAATTTGTTTCTATTAAACAAAACAACTCTTTGAACAAACGAATTTATATTTAATTTGTTTTTAATGAGAGCGAATGATTAAAAATGTAGAAAATATATTGGCCAGTCTGTAAAAGACATCGATGAAGTCACGTCGTTAAAACGTGAGACGATTTTATCAGAGTAAAAGAGTGAGTCTTTGGATAAATAACCGAGGACGAGCAGAGGAATCATGAAACCACGAGACCGAGAGTAAATAATGTAAGAAAGAGAATAAAGAGAAGTAAAGCTAAGTATAAGGAAAAAGTACGATTGAGACACGCGTCAAAGTGGCGCGTTTTGTTGCTTAAGTAGACGCCGATCGGAAGCTGGAATCGCTAAAAAACGTATTACCAAATAAAATTAAACTAAATGAAAAATGAAATAAATGAATAAGAGGGTGGAAGTTTGTTGAATTATCGACGAGGTTTCACCGCATACCAATACAAACTCTTCAGTTCATACTGATACTAGTTTAACAACGCGCATAAATCCCCCGATACGACGTGAAAGTTTTATCATTTTTTATAAACAATATATGTATGTTCGACAATGCACACGTACAAGAGTCGAGAGGCCGAGCTTTGAGATTAAAGATAACCAGTTAACCAAGTACAATCGATCCCATCCCCTAAGGCGATTGGCTATGGTACTGTGACTTTGGTTCACCGATGCTGAATCAGAGGTAAATGAAATTTACGGGCTAAGCAAACTTAAAAATTTCAACAATACTATTCAGAGATTGTCTATATAACGATACAATACCTGCTGGCTTTATCCGTTTAAATATGTTTACTTTTTTTTCGATTTATTGCCGCACAAATATTATTTATTATCACAGTCCATTTTATTTTTCTATTTTATATTATTTATAGCAAAAAATTGTCTCTTAATCCATGCACTTTCTAGTTAAATTGAGTTTGCGATAAAAGCGCAATATTTGTGCTGGGATACATTTGAATAATATAAAATACAAAATTGTCATCTCTGAACTTTTAACATTTTTATAAGCGTTAAAAGTGAAAAGTTTTTTTAAAAATGCTTTTATCAATATTATGTAATAATCTATTTGATAATTTGGGTAATTATTTGGAGAGGTAGGTTTTATCCGAAAAAAAAAAATTTATTTGATCCTATGTCTTCTGAGTATTAAATATAATTGAAAGTAGTTGACATAGCAATTTTTTTAATTAAAAATTAACTTGAAACAATAAAACCTTAAAGCCAAGGTAATACTCTACCATTAGTAGCTACTCGTAATCAAGGTGATATCAAGTCAAATTGCTTCTTTTAAATTTAATGAAACGAGCCTGAGAACTGAGCTTGAGCTTTGATTTTATTTTTATTCTCGTCGTTATTAAATTATTTATTGGAAAAAAAATTAAGAGAACGTAATTAGAAAAATAAATTAGATGTATTTTTGTTGATGAAAATAATGACTACTACTAATTGCCCATTAACTTTCAGGAAGTGTTTTTTTAGTTGAGATAATCAATCAACGAGACGTAGGATTGATTTGAGTAAAAAAACGGAGACTGTCAAATGTAGTCAGAGGGAAGCTAAATGTAGGGTGAGAAAAAAGCTGAATAATCATCAAGAATCGGTCAATGTTAGAGCGCGGTCGATTTCCCTGTGTTGTGACATCATGAGAGAGAAAATTTCTTATCTAAGAGGGTCCCTAATACTTTGGTCATAAGTATGGATTAGGGATAGCCTATGCTGTATCTGGAATTTTTTTCTTTAATCTCAATATTAGGTATAAGTAAAACAAAAAAAAAAATAAAATAAAAAAAAGTTTTTTTTTTTTAGTTTCGAAAGATTATCATTGTTTATCATAAAGATTTGTTTTGAGTAAAATAGAAAGAAACTTACCTTCGAGATTGGCCATTGAAAACCGGTAGCTATCAATTCTCGGTGTATTGATGTCTGAATTAAAGGGCCTTAAAGTTGCTGAGCTCACATTGTCCAAACCCTTTAACAAACAGAAAATGAAAATTAAGTTAGATTGATATATTTTCAAAAATGACTTTCAATGTTTGGTAACAACCAAATGTTAAAAATTTTATCAGCTTAAGTACAACGAATTTTTCAATATCATGTCTCTCGCTGACTTTTGTAAAATATCTATCAAAGAGTTTCACGTGAACGCGCCTGTTACCAAAAGCATCTCGCTTTCATCGACTTTTGTGCTCAAATCCTTCAAGCACCCGACAGCCTAGCAAATGTGATTCGAGGCTCTCCAACACCCATCAATTTCCGGCTCTTTAGGCGTTTCCATTTTCTCTCTTACACTGTACATCCTAGATGTGATTTTCCGGCTTCTGTGTAACGATGGATAGTAATAGACATACACCGCAGCTGATACAGCGATGTTCATCATTCAATGCTTCAAAGCGCTAAGATTGGAGCCTCAAGCGACAAAAGAGAATTCATTTACCAAACTTTATTTTTATCACGCTTTTTAAGCGTTCGAAAAATGAAATAAAGTTGTATCGGATTCATAAAACTCTCTCAAAGAAACCTTTTAGTGGAAAAGTAACGCAAAAAGTTTAAAAACCTTGAATTAATATGAAATAAAAAAAAATATATATATATTTATCAACAGTATTAAAAGTAAGGAGTTTATATTTCTTGCTTCTATACAATGTAGACGTAATGATGTCGCAAGTATGTCGTATAGTTAGTTTTCCGATACGATGGATGATAATCTGACGAGCAATAACAGTATAAGCTTCCGCGTTTTGAACCATTAACCGTGAATAATAGGAACCTAGTTGGTTCGAAGAGCATATAAGTACGGATGAATGACTAATTAAGTGGGAGGCATATCAGAGGGTTCACAAAGTCGCGTGGCTACTTGGCCTACTCATAAATAGCATCTTTTTCTCTTCATCCATCCCCTAGATTCGTTTGCGGTTAAGCTGAAAGATTTACTTACAAAAAAAAAAAAAAATATAAAAAACTAGTTTACTAGCATGCATGTGACCCCAATAGCTACAGAGAATTTATTCTTAAGCTTTGAATGCAACCGACAGCTTCAAGGGCCGTTTCTCTCGGGAATGTTTTTCTCATGCGACTCTTCTGCTTCTGTACCGATCTCTGAAGGATCTATGTGACTATGCGACTCACTAATGCAACAGACTCTACGAGTATTGAACGCTAGGAAGGTTTATCTTCCCGATCTATGTTCATGGAAATACACTAGTCTTCATGTTTTGGTCAATGTTTCTTTCTAATGATCCTCCATCCTACATCAACAGCAGCAGTCCTGAACAATGTCGCTAAATAATTCCCTCGCAGAGGTATAAACGCTACTGCAACGTTTATATACAAGAGTAAATAAGATTGTTTAATCAATGAGCTCATCATTGCACTCACTGCTCACTATACAAACGAGCTTTATAAATTTATAATATTGTTTGCATATATTCTTGATAATGTTATCTTGTTAAAGTGTAAGCAAACAAATTTGTACAATTATCTATGTTCAGAGGTTTAATATAAACAGAGTAGCAGAGCAGTCTCTTTGATGAAAAAAAGCTAGTCAGATAATTACTTGGTAAAAACCAGGATTTTACCTGAATTTAGGAATGCTGGTCCAAGCACGGATATGTTTATGGAAATATGAAGTTGGTTTGCTTACATTAGCATTTACGATAACAAATTTCCATCATCCAGCGCTCATGAGATGCCTGCTTTGCTATTTTCCGAGATTTAAACAAAAAGATGAAGATATGTAAAAAGGCGAACGGTCATATTTATTTTCGAAGTGTTTGTTCTTGTAAGATAGGAAGCAAGATTGATAATCTGTACTCGAGAACATGGCGACTGAGAAATAGAATACAAGTTTCTTAGACAGACAAATTTATCATAAGTTTTTATGTTATGATCTGGTTCTTTTTATCACCGGGTTTGTGAATGTGCATTTATATTTTATTGAAATTTTATTGTGGATGTTTTGTGAGCAAAATAAAGGCTACACCCACCTGTCATTCTTTAGGAATGCACATAAAATTGCTGAAATTTACGTCATTGATGTAAAGAAATGGGAAATATATTTAATGCATAAGCCACCAGAAAAAGTTTGTGTACGCGGAAACAGATACAGATATCAAACACATACATATATGTATTGTAAGTTATTGGTTTAGCGTTTAATGTCTGATGTAATAATATTAAAACGAGAGATTACGTGTGGGAGTACAGGAGACTGAGGTAAAAGCACTGGGCCAGCAGGCATAACAATTAGATCCAACCGGATAAGCTGACTCTTCCGGTAATGTGAACTCCGTGGATAGTTTTTTCATGCAGTACGTTTACCTCGTTGATACCTTTTATAAATAATTTTACTGAAGAAAAAGTAAAAATAAAATATTAGATAAAAAATTTTATATGATAATAAAAAAAAAAAGACACAAGGTTTATTTATAATTTCTTTTCTTTAGGTTTTCTGGAGCATTATGTGTAATGTGAATTTACCACAAAGAGGTGAACCCTATGGGATATTGTTTTCTTCCCACCGTCACGTTTACCGGTTGGAAGCATAAGCGAGACTTGAATCCGTGATAAACGCCGTTAGAAGCAACCGAACGTGATCCATGTACTGACTATACTCTGATGTGTTGTTGTTTTTTTATCATTTTTTCATTCCTTTTCAAAGTGTTGAACCGACAAAAACTAAAAAGTTATAAAGTTTTTTTTTGTCTATAAAAAAAAAGAAGGAAAAGTGTTAACGTACTTGCTGAGGAAAATTGTTTGTTGAGTTTTTAAAGTGAATTAAAAGCAAAAAATAAACGTTTACTCAAGGGAGAAAGTTACTTAATTTCAAATCGCTTACGTCGTGTAGGATTATGCAATTCCGGAGTTAGATGAAAGCTTTAATTTTTCACACTCCCCACGGTATATTGTCCGACTGCAGCAAGTATGAGTACGAGATACGGTGTATTACACGGGGCAAAAAGAAAAATATAAACACTCTTGGGTCCCCTCCTTGTGCTTGACTCTGAAATTTTTTTTCTCCCTCAGGCATTTCGCTGTGTAATATAGGACATTTTCATCAACTCTATTTCAAATGGTAAACTTATTTACTTAAAGAACCTTTTCCTTATTTTATTTTAACCCTTTTTTATCCCAACAAATGATATAAATGATTAGTTAGTTTAATTATTTTCATGAAATCAGAGTGTTTAATACAAAGTTAGCAGTTCAAATTTATCTTTATCGAGTAAATTCTTTATCACACTAAAAAATTTGGTCTAAACTGACAGTTTGATCTCAAAGGAACTTAAAAAAACCCAGAAATTACTTTACTCTTTGTTTTATACCACCTCGGTGTAAATCTTGTGAGAAAAAAAGTCAAGTGATTCTTACGCAAGTTGTGTTAAAGTCTCTCTAGAGATACCTTCATACCTCTTGACATATTTTTCGGTGCTTGATATTTTATTTTTATAAAAAAAATTAAAATAAGATTGATCGATGTCATTCTTTAACTACCATATAATTGCAAAGCTAAATCTAGCACATGAGCAACAATCTAAGTAGATATGAATGAGAAGATATAAGAAGGGTTAATAAATAATCCTCAGTGACAAGTTATAGCAATTAGATTCAAGTTTGTAGCAGGTGTTCGCGGTCACGTGAAGACATCCTACGTGCCGTGATGTTTAGTGTCTTCTCTTATTTTATACCTACGCGTTTTTCTTTGTTTGTCAGCTGGAAGGGTGGTAAAAGTAACTCCTAACAGTTGCGAAGCTTTCTAAATTCACGGATAACTAAATCTACTTTGCATAATCTCATGCAAATGTATTATGGCTTCTTGCAATAAACCAAGCATATACTTACATCTATTTGAACTTTGTGGCTCTTCCACGACCGAAATAATCGGTCCATTTCGATAAGTTGTGATTAACTCTTGTTAAAAAAACACTTTAGATTACTTTTTATCAAACACTTTTTTCATCTTTGTTATTATAGTCAGCTTTTTGAAAGTTTTTATTGAAAAAGTTTACGGACGGTTGTATTTTGATTTTATGTGACTGAATAAATTATAAAAGTTGTTTATAATAAAAAGTATAAACAAAATTTATAAAAATGTTATTAAAAAATATTATGCTGTTATTGAGTATCACAACAAGCCAGAGAGAATATAAAGCAGAGTAATCGCTTGAGATGGACGGTCAGCAACCCTTAAAGCCGGTCGTAGGACGGAGTTAGTCCGAATACTGGATGTTGTCCCGCGAGGGATTCAGCGTGGAGCCTCAACTGCGTCCTCTACTCCTCTGATGTTTTTGCCTCCCTCTTTTGCTTATACGCTCTTGTAAGCTCAGCTTTTCTCACTCGCGCACTCACGCGGTAAGCTACCTAGTTGTGCTTTTTATGCGCATGTGCAGCTATCGATTCCGCGAGAGTTCCCGCAGGATGTCAGATTCCCTACAGGAAAACTGTTCTGAGCATATACCCAATACTTTTGATATATCTGTATACATATCTTTTGAATCCTGTGTGTCTTTCACGTTAAAGTAACTCGAACTGGTTAACTTATATTGCTTGAGTAGTGATATGTATGTTGTGTGGTACATGTTACAGGGTAGTGTTAGCCCTGAAATTCCAGAGTTACAAAGTTGAAAGCCAGTGTGAACTTAGGTCTGTTGGTTGACCGTCAGAATGACCGCGAAACCACGATCTACTATCCGAGAGTAAGTGCCGAGAACAAATAACGAGAACAATCTCTTGTGAGATTTATGAAGAGTAGTAAAGTATAACGAGGAATATTACTATCAAGTATAATATCCAACAGAAGGATCCATTTTTAATAATAGTTAAATTGTTATTATTTTTCATTTATTTGCAATTTTCATGTAATTTCATTTATTTTTCACTTTGAACTTTTCTACTTTTTTTTTTTTTTTCACTTTTAGTCCGATTTCGTTACATAGTTAGTAATTTAATAAAAACAACCCGTGAAAACATTGATTCTAATGTTGCCAGATCTGGGCATATCCGGCTATTTATTAATTTATAGATAAAAATTGGTTTCGTAATTAATAAAACTAAAAATCGATGTAAGATAAGCTGTTTAAGAGATTAAAAGAAAAAAAACTTAACACCTCAAACTCAACTTGCTTTTAAAGAGACGATTTATCGATCATGCGCCCTTCGTCGGAGATTTTCAACACTACTTTAGGTAGAAAAATTATATATGGGCATTACAGTGATTCGTTTTGAACGACTATTTATTTTCTCCAGCAAAATATTTTTCTCTATATTGAAAAGAAATTCCCTGAAAATTTGAACCATTAATATTAATTCTAAATAATTTGAGAAATATCGAGTGATGAGTTTTATTAAATTAATTTGTAAACTGCTCTATACCCTTTAAACGATACTTTTTAGTGTTTTAATGGGCCATATCAAGTCATGTCAAGATATATCAATAAGCCAGATATGGCCTGATATGTCCAATTTTCATAATACTAGACCATACATGGACATATTAGGATGTATTAACAAATTTTTTTCATTAGAAATGAATCCTTTGTAAATTGGACTATAGTCTATTGAAATTTCAAAATATTTCTAGTGTTTAAAGTCACGTTTCACTTTCTATGATGAAGGTTTGACATAATATTCCTTCTAAACGCCTTATGGAGGCATGTCTAAATTTTCCCAAGAAAGGGCTTAACATGGTTCTTATCAGAAATGTCTTACATCATCCTAATAATGAGGCCTCAATGTTACCTGGGGACAAATGTCATGATGAAGCCTCATAAATAAGATCTCTCGTGATACAAATTACAATCTAAAATACAAAAGAACTTGGAAGATCATTTCAACCAATATGTTATCTACAAGTCATTAATCTCGGGTGCTGCCGAAATACTTAACAATACCAATCTGACAGTGAAGAAAGTCTTTAAGAAACAGGCGGTTACTTCTACAAATTCAATTTAAAAAAGATTTATCCAAGCTGTCTAAAGACGTTGGACTTTAAAACTAACTTGCGAAACAGGTCCATCAATATGAGGACACCTATTAAAATTAACATAAACTGTTGTTGACTATGTGTTGTTATTATTGTTATTATAATAGTATTTTGTGTACAAAAAAAAAGTTTTAGACCTAAAAAATGTTTATATTGTATATTTGTATTTTACCATTATCTGTATTGAAGATTTAAAGAGACTAAATAAATGATTTAAAATTGGAAAATAGCAACATAAAAAAAAACTATAACAATAGCCCAGACAACTATTGAAAATATATACTTTTTTTTATTTTCTTCTGATGCAATTTCTACTGGTGAATTGATGGAAGCTCGGAAAATAAATGTAAACAGTATATTCGGAATAACACATTGAGGTGTGCAATGTTTTCCAAACACTCAAAATAAAATTTAAGAATGGTTTTTCAATGTATATTGGTATATTTACATTAGGAAAAATACAAATTTTTTATTAAAACTCTTTACCTTTACCTTTATGAAAGTAATATCAAAGAAAAATATTCAAGTGTAATTAAAAATGTATACAGCAAAAGAGAATGAGTGTTAATGAATAACAGCTCAATTAACTTTGATTTTATTTATATAGTTATATAATAGCTGGCTGGTTCTATAATTTCTTCAGCACATTTGTTTTGCCACCCGTTACCCGTTTTCTCTGTGTAACTTTGTCTAAGCATCGTAAACGAACACCAACATTACGTTATACATATTATGATCTTTCTATTAAAGTGAGAAAATTGTATGTTGTATTTCTATACAACACGACCTTAAAACTACTGTGCATAATATTAACAATAACACCGGCAGCTACATAGAATAAACAGCAACAGCGAAATGGTGGTTAACCAACCATACTTCCTTGGTACATATTACTTACAGTCACTCAGATGTCACATCTAAATAAATTCACTCGTGTATATTGGGTTATATCACATATATATTTAAACTTTAAGGTAAAATTCCTTTTTTTTTTTTGAAATAAAATGAAAAATAGTCTTGTAATGATGTGAAAAATTCTTCAAGATAAAACCTATAAAGATACTTGAAAAAGAAAAACAACTTGACACCTGAAATATTGATAATCCCGGAAGACTCCCAAAGTTTTCCCCTCATAAAGGAGAAAATATTTCATACAATCTAGTTCACAAACTTTCGGTATTTTTTAATATATTTGATTGAGAATCAATAAATCTTTCTATATATCAGTACAAAATGGAAAAATAAAAAATATAAGGTATAAATCAGCTTCAGAATTTGTTGGAGTCTTTGGTAGATATCAAATGTGAAAACTCAAAAGTTGTCAAGCTTTTAGTTTAAATACACGCGGGAAATGATCCAATTCCCATTTTTGCCAAGGGTGAAACAAGCTTGAAAGTTCATTTTATACTGAAATGACGTATGGCGACACTAATGGTTCATCTAAAACGTGAGCGTCAAACATTTTATTCGGTCTATTTTTCTTAAGACTGAACGAACAACTTTGCCAATATTATTATTTTAAATATAAAATGAACTAATAAAAAAAAAAAAAAAAAAATGACTTTTACAGTTGAATCTGAAATGTCGGCGATTCCTATGTATATGTAGTCTTCAAATCAGATATTCAGTTCTTGAATTGATATTAAATATTCGTTCAGTATATATTGCGGAAGGAAAATAAAACTAACATAAATAAAATTTTTTACTATGGATTTTCAATGGAATTTCCTATTTTTCGCTTTTATGCGATATTGCGAAAAATTAAAATTTTTTAACATAATTTCATTTGGTAAGTCTGGATTCATTACTGTTAATTCAGACTTTATTTTATCTCTATATTACTTTTTTAACTTAACTACTTTATTCTCATTATTTTACAATTCTCTCTCTTCTATATTTTTTTATTTGCAAAGGCATTAGTACATTTTGTTTCGACTTTCATAAAAAAGAGACAAGATAAGTGAATTGAAGTTAAATTTGCATAAATATTAATGAATGCTTTTTTACTAACTTCAAAAATTGAAAACTGTAGAATCTTTAGATAAAATTCCAACACCATTTGATTAAACTGGAGTGCTCGTAAATGCAGAGCACTAAAAGTATTTTGAGATTTTTTATTTGCAGGTTGAAATTGAGGTTACTTTGCATAGCTTTTACGATGCGTTTGTACTTTGGTTAAAAACCAGCAATACACTCTTAGAATCTCAACAGCATTTGCTCTTCACGACACAACTATAAATATGCTAGTCTGACCCTGGTAATTTTTTTGTTTTTATTTTTTTTTTGCTCTTCTTTTGCTCCTTGTCTTTCTTATTGGTGAATGTATCACCGTGAAAAGTCGTGCACTCAATGCTTCTTCCTCTTTGGATCTTACAAGGGCTCGACGTGACGAGAAAAGTTCGCCAGACGATACTAACCAAAAAATAAAATAAGATCTTCGAGGGCAAATCGTGGCACACAAGAAATTACTTTTGGTGCTGAAGAATATCAGTTTAAAATAAGATAAAATAAAATGCTAAAAAAAAATAAAAAAACAGTTACTGCTGTTTCTGCATCTTTTTATCGCCCAAAGTGCCAAGAGAAATGATTTATTTCATTAAAATGGAAAAATGATAACGACTTTTTGTCAGAAAAGAAGACTTTAATGCCGTTTGTTAGTCCGGGTGAACTAATTGGTGCACAATTGTGTTACTTCAACATTACATCATACTACCGAGCTGAGAGAAAACTTTTTATCTTATAAAGCATGATTAAAATTCAAGATTCCAGTGAAACTTTTAATCAGCATTTAATCTATTTCTCGACAATATGAGGGTGATGTTTGTTCGTTAACTGTTGATAAGCACGTTCATCTGATGTCGTTTTCAGTATATGTAAGAAAAATTCAACCAAAGAATAATAAGTACATTGTATACCGTAAATAAATTCAGACGGGTATATATCGTCGCATCTTATCACGTTTATCACAACTCAAGACTCTTGTCTGCACAAAATACGTGCAGCTTAAGTTTGGAAGCCATTTTAAAAGTGCCAAGAAGTAGAAATAAATTAAAAAAATATCAATATAAATCTATGTACACCATTAGTTGAGTTACAGAAGAAATATAGCAAAAGGTCGTTGATACTAGCACGGAAAAGTAGCTCCGGAAATAGTAAATGGTTTTATGCCCGGCGGCTTTATTACGCTCTACTGTATGTGAGGGATATGGATGCAAAGTTCGTATACTGATTGACAGGATTCATATCGTGAATTAAATCCCTTGATTACTTCCTTTTTCTATCTCAAGTTTTTTACCCTCATGCGGTATACATCACTGAAAAATTAAACTTCCTTTTCCAATAGAAATCGACCATTATGATACCGCGCCACGAAATTAATGGAACCCCTTAAATTCAGAGATTGACATTTAAATTCAATTATATAGGGTTTAACTAATTTCTGAGAAGTTAGTCCTCATGGATAGAACATAAAACAATAAACGGGAAACTATTGTCCTTAGAAATATATGTACCGTAAACTCTTTTGACATGATAGAAGAAATATTGAATCGAAGGAGCTGAGATAACGAGAATACAATCGAATGTAAGAAATGAGTAATTGGTTGATGGAATAAATAATAATTGTAAGATTTAGATTGATAAAGTCAAGACTTGTTGTTAATACAAGGATGTTTCGGTGTTTATTTGTAGGTCATCCAAATTGCTCGATCATATTCTTGGATACTTTATGTATTCGTAAAACTCAACAACTTCTGGAGTTTACTGATAACGATTGAGAGCAGACGTCGATCGGTTAAATTAAATACAATAAAAAGTCAAGTGTGCTGAAGTTTATCTCGATAAATTGACAAGACTGAATTGATGGAGCTATATCAGCTGACATACTCAATGTTATTGTTTTTATTTTTTTATCTGTACTAGGTCATCGATTCACCAATGCAAGCTCGTATTCTATACGTTCCATTTAGGAATTGGCTGATTTCCGCATAGGATATCAAGGATCAAGGGAAGAGAAATTTGATCTTCCAAGTGTATTACTGTGGTCAAATTAACCCAGATTCAGCTAAAGCTTCATCCATATATCACATAGATTTTTCAATCGTAAAAGTATCAAGAGATTGATGATGTGATGAAAAGTATTTTCAAATATCCTAATGCATTTCACTAAATTGAAATTCAAGGACCAGAAGTTCGTTTCGTTTGATTTTTATGATTTATTCTATACTAATACTTTAAATTGAATTCTCAAGGACCAATTTGATTTGAAAATTACTGATCAGTAATCAAATAAAAAATGGTTTTTGATGATGACGATGATAAAGACAACATTTCTTTGTCGAATTGTTGAAATAACAAAGATGGCAGCATTGTCAATCGCAAAAGAAAAAAATTTATATGTATTATTCTTTTGAACAGCGGCAGGAAACGAGTAATGAGACTTGAGCTAGGGCCGATTCTTTTTTAATTGACCGCGCCCTATCTCTTTATTGTCCTATTGAAGGTTAAGTTATACTCGAGGCAATTAGCTTGAAACTTACATTAGCTCAGCCAAAAAAGTATCGAGCAACCATGTATAAAGGTTTAAATTCATTAAAAAAATTAATAATTACATGCGTCTTCTAATAAATCCTAAATAAGACAGTATTACAAAAAAAATTATTCACCTATTTGTAAACTTAAATAATACTCGTGCGTTGCAAAAGCACAATTGAATAGGACGAACTCTTTAGTTAAAGTTTTCAAAAAACTGATCACGTCCTTGTGTGCGACCTATCAATACTGCGGAAACGGAAGAAACCGCAGAACATGGTAAAACTACCGCAGTATCTAACTTCTCTTTACTACTCTAGGTATACCAATTCGTTTATAATACACACTTTCTATTTCAAAACTTTAATCAAAGTATTATAAAAAATCGATTCACACATGGAGGAACGTCACAACCCCAATCGGGTTATTTGATTGACGTATTCTTCCATTCCAACCCAGTCTATGAATTTATAAGTTCTAAAAAAGTTACTACGTTGTACTTTAATTCTAGTTCCTTAAAATAGAATAGACGTTGATTTTTCTACCCTCAATAATAAGTATTGCCAGACGACCTTGAAGACTCAACAATCTCATTACTTTTTTTCGCTTGTCACTCAATACATTACATTAGAATGTTATTCAGTGGTTTTTTGCTACTCAAGAAATCGAAAAGCTTCAGGTAAACAGTCTACCAATCTTCTTTATTATCCCCTATTGTCATCTATCGTTCGATACTTGATGTTTTTTATTTTTCGTTGATAGAGGAAATGTCTGTCCAGAATGTTGAAGACAAGAACAATATTTTTACAAGCTTTTAAGTTATTATTCGGGCCATGGTCACTTTCAATCATAATTTCATAAATCAATGAAATGTCATCCGATAAAATAACAATCTAAATGTTTATATTGCGCCATGATACTTTTAGATTAAATATGGTTGACATGAAAAAAGGAGGTATTACATATTTGCACTTGAAATGAGCTACAATCAACTTAAAAATGATGTAGCGTATAAGATTATGATTGGCATGAGCATGTCAAGAATTTATTGAAGCCACGAGGTAAAATATTGTCTCGTATTCGGTCGTGGTGTCATATTAACTTTCAAATGCATAATATGGCTTTTTCCGCGTGTAATACTCTCCAGATTCTGCATATGCGAAAATATAAATCAAAAGAACGAAAATATAATAATATAGAGGTGAAATATATTTGCTGGATAATGTTTTTATAATAACTTTATGTTTGAGTAGAAACAAGTATGAGTTATAGCAGGGGTACAATATTTCTATTTATAACAAATCACTGACGCCGTATTCTCTAGTTTCCTGTTTCTCCGATACACATACCAATAGGGGTTCGCTAGTTCTCTTCAGTGAAAAAAAAATTGACAGTGTGTGTAAGAATAAAATCCACGACAAATAAATTCCGGGAGAAATTAATTTAAAAGTGTGCATAGATTTCTCTATTTTTAAGAATTCTTCGGATAATTAACTATGGATCTTCGATCGTATCATGTATGCTGGAACCTTAAGCGAAGCGTCAGCTGACGCTTATTCTAAGATTAGCTGATCGTCGGAGAAAACCGGCTCTATATTTATCGAACATGGGCGTTGTAATTGCCGGTGCAACACACCAGCGGCAGTGAAGATATTCTTGACGATGTGATTCAAGTACACTAAGGCCATTGAGCTTATTCATCCATGCTTTCGTGTTTTATTAAATACTATGCCTTACATGTGTTCAATAAACTTTAAATAGGGTTCAATCAAAATTCAATTCACTGGTCTAGCCTAGTCTGGTACAATTTTATTCAAATTTTCTTTAGAAGTCACATTCGAGCTAGAAAATTTAAATCTTTTTAACCATCTTCTAACAATTCGTCGACAAAGAGTGAAAATCATGTTCATAAACATTCTATAGAATTGTGAAATAGATTGCTGCTATTTACCAGCTAACACGCCTTTTGATTTCTAGATTTTGTACGTTTATTGCTGCTTTGAAAAAAAAAAAAAAAAAAAAAACAAAATTGTATTTAAAAAGTTATTTATTTTGATGAACTATAAAAGAAACGCCTTCTCTCATAAACGACACCCAAACTACTGCAGACGAAGACCGTAAAAGCGTACTTGAAAATGATTTCATTTCCGTGATATTTTATTTTTTCGTTTCTCATTTATTCTATTGATGAATAGAAGAAACGTTTACGTTTATTTGCAGTTAAATTTAATAGTGCTTTGAAAAAAAAGTCATTGAATGATGAAATATTTTTTATGGTTTTAAGAAATGTTAGTAATTATTTTGGTAAGTTTATTTTACAACATTTAGCTGATTCATAAAACGAAAATAAACCTGAGGATTTAATGATTCGAAATGATCTCGTTTTTTAATCAACTATTGGCAGCTATAAAACGATCAGTAAAATAAGCAAGCCGAAACGATTCCATTGGTCGTGAAAACGTTTTTTAAGTGTGGTCAGAAGAATTAACGCGTGAAAGAGGAAAAAATAAAACTGTAAAAGGTAAGTCATTTAAGTTTAAGAAATTCAAATAAAAGTAAAGAGGACCAAAGGAATGACTCATCGATGGTGGTCGAAAAAACCGGCAACTTTACAAAGCGGCTAACAAAGACGCGGGTGGCAGCCAGTCGATTTCTCGTTCTTTACTACAGATATACATCACATGGTTTTGTTTAGACCATTCAAATCGGTGTTCCTGAGCTTTTTAGAAATCCAACGACCCCTACCGCGCGAACCTCATCGCTGACAGGCCTCTAGACTGTAGTCTCTAAATTTTGCTCGACAAAATGTGAAAAAGTCACCAATGCATCCGAAACTTATTGCGTTTCTCAGGGCCTTACAGCTATATGCAATCGGTATTGTTTTGAGTATTGTTAGACTACCTGCTGGTCTACTACTTAATTTTAACTCAACACACATACGCATATGTATGGCCGGACAAGCAACCAAGTAGAAGGTATAGTTGCGAAATGAATCGAATATTTCTCTCACGGTGGTCACATTTTTTCCTTCCCAAGTACTTTATGAGTTCTCAGGCGAGATCTCATGAATACCTAGAAAAGGATCTTTAATATTAATGCTCCAAAAGTCGGAGAAACTAAGTGTGAATTATAAAATTAATATTTCATAATAAATCAAGAAAATTACTTGGCTGATTAATTTTCTGAATAAAAGTTTTTGTCTTTTTGCATCTGAATCATTCATAAATCCAAGATTCAAGTGATAAAATATTTTCAAGTACGTGGATAATTTATGATCCCATTAATAAAAGATACAAGTGTTATTATCGAAGCGGTCGTACCGCTATAGAAAATATTGAGGAGATTGTCAATAATATCACTTCTCCCTGGGGTATGTATGTTTAGTATCATAAAAATCGTAGAGGGAAAAGGTCCTGTTGAGAGCTGTACTTTGATGATTTACCCTAGTGGAAAATTAGAGGGTGTTACCTTCAACAGGAGATTGATGACTCTAACACTATTCTAACAAGGACCCTAAAATTTTTATTTTAGTTCACTGTATGTAAACATTTCATTCCACCTTGCTGTAAATAAAAGATTCAATTTCGAATTCATTTTATTATTCGCTGGGTGCGTGACCCCACCGCCACCTAACGATACAACTTACGGTGGCTTTTTTAAGAAAATATACATGTATTAGATGCCAAATAGTTATTTAAACAATTAAATAAACTTGAAAAAAATTTTTTTCTATGTAAAATGTGACATATTACACAGAATGTAAATTAAAGTAAAAATTTTTTCTTGGGTCAGTTAGAAATAGTAATAAGGAAAATATAAACACAATAACTAAAACAAATCTCAAGTGAATTAGGTTATAATGAGTGTTAAAATCTGTCAAGGTGTTTATTGTTAAATTAATATTAAATAAAAAATCAGTATTAATATTAAATATATAACAATCTGAAATTATATAAAAAATAACGAATAGCTATTTAACATAATTATATATTTACGAATGTATCTTAAATTTTTATTTTCTTTATTTAATTTTGCAATTTATTACCAATAATATTATTTTTCAACCACAAACTTTAATAAAGGATAAAAATTTAGTCCTGGCTGAACATATGAGAGATGTTTAGCAGCAGCTATCCATTTTTTTCGCTGATTCAATTTCCAATTGGCAACCGGAAATTTGTAAAATTTACAATTACTATTTCTATTAGTATTTTTACAATCAACTACACAACAATGTTGATGACCCATTATATTTTATTCATTTAATTAAACTAACACACGTGTTATTTTCATAGCTTTTAGTAATAAAGAGCCACCCTTAGTTCTGTATTGTCCGCAGCAGACGCTGACATCAGTTTTGTGTCCCCCACTATGCCTTACGCACCCAGCGAATACTTTTGTACACACTTTTATATCTTTATTATGCTACTTAGCTTTGAGTTAAATGTAAATAAATATTAAATGATAAATAAAAGTTTTAAATTGAGCGAAATTTTTCAGTTTAATCAAATACTTTAGTTAATCGTTCGTCTCTTTTGTTCTTTTTTCTTTATAATTTCGCTAGTTTTCAATTTCGATGTACCAGCACAGAAAGTTTAATGAAAGCATACTGCGTACCTTTTAATCTTGAGCCTTTAAACCAACGCTAAATGAAAATAAATACAGAGAATGAAAAGACTAAAAACTGGTAGCTTTTTTCGATTGTCTGATCTGCTATTTATGATATATATTCGGTTTTAAGCAGACGCATGCACTTATTTCTTTCATCTTTACTTTTTATATGCAATGTTTTCTTTTTATTTTTTCCACAAATACAAGGGTCGAAATGTCTACAATGAAGAGAAACCATTTATATAAGTTATAGTCGTAGAACTCTTTACATTTTTTTTTACTTTATTGTTTTTTTCTATTTGTTCTTCTACGTTCATTAATTCATACGTCAAACATTAAAACTAACAAGAATGACCGGCCTCCCCGATTACCACAACCCCTTCGTTATTTACTTTCTTTTCTGTCTGTGTGCATAAACTTTTCTTTGGCTTTTCTCTTTATGACAGCACTCTTGCATCCACGCTCTGGTTCACTTTTATAGCCAAAATTTGAAGCTTTGTTTGAACTGGATACTAGGATAATTTACTTTAGTTTAATTAAAATTTTTTATATTGTATTATAATTTTTCTGTGCTGAATGAATATTAATTAAATATTCATATCCGTAATATGGATCGTAGACCGAATTTGATAAGTACTTCTTTTTCGATAATATATCCAAATAATATATATTCATGATTTTTTTTTAGGTCAACGTAGGCGTGTTCTTGTCTCATTGAAAGTTGAACAAGTTTACAGTAGACTCAAATTGTTATTTAATATTTTATCAGAGTAAAAAGTTTCTAGTTTTCAGTCCGATAAAAACTTTATTTATTGAAAAGTACTACGACATTTTCAAACTGGAAATAGTCATGGAAATTTAATAAGAATAAGTTATTATTCTAGTAAAATTTGTTTTTACAAATGATTTTCGTAAAACTCAAGAATTACTTTGTGTAATTTTAATATTTTTTGCACTAATAAAAGATAAAGAACTTGATTCAAAAGAAAAAACTTTGGACCAAGAAAACCATATGAAAGATTTTCACTGTCTTGAATCAAGTTGATAAATTCATGAATGAAGTAAAAAATTTCTTGAAATAAAGAAAAATTTTTTAAATCTAATTCTTAAAAATAACGTTTTGGTTTGGGAATGTTTCTCGAGAATATAGTTCACTTTTTTATCAATGTGTAGAAATTAAAATTAAAGAATTTGTGATAATTTTCCTTCGAGTTTAATATACTAAAATTGAAATAAATTCTGATATTTAAATAAGACATTAGTTACTAGAACATTATAATGGACAAGTACACTTTTTTAGTATTCAATATTCAATTGACTACTTTATAATCTACTATTTTTTTGATTCTTTTGAAATTTTCACAATTTATTGCGTTCAATTCAAAGAGCTATCTTTAATTCAGGTCATATTGAACTTTATACACTACAAAAACATGAAATTTATGTTCTTTGGTGTTAGCTGATGTACCCACATATGTACACAAAAGATCTGTCATTGAATAAAATCTTGAATGAAGAAATAAATTATGAAAAGCCATTATAAAGGATAGTAATGAAATAAATAAGAATTATTAGTACTAAAAAACCACAATAATCATTAATTTAATTGTAACTAATCCGAAAAACATTTTTATGGTGGTTATGTCTTGACATTTTTTGAAATTAAAGCAGCATAAGAAATTTAATTATTATTCAATTATGCATTCAATATTCCGTTATTTTATTATGAATTATAAATTAACTAATTTACTACAAAGATGAAAATAAAGAAAAGTTTACAATATATCAACGGTTGAATAAAAAAAAGTCAATAAACGTAGGATAAACTTTTCTCCACGTTTCGCCCGAAGCAATCGTCGATAAATGAATTTTTCGCTTGTTAGACTATTGAATGCCCTAATTAATATTTTATGCAGACTTTTAATAAGCTATGCAAATTAGTTGAAGTGATTGTTTAATATTGTTCGGTAGAGTTGCTTAAAATTTTTCGTCATGAAATTGAATAACTGCATGACCCGAAGAAATGTTTACATTTCTTCTAGTTCTTCTGGGCGTGTGGAAACCTGAACTACCGACAGTCAATACACGGCTGGAAAATATATCCAAGGGGTTGGGTGTTCATGAACAATCGAGTGAGGGTGCTATATCGCGTGCGTACAACTGGATATTATGCGATGGCACGTGCCGACACCGCCATGCATACTATTTACCAAATTTCCGAAAGCGAGACGTTGACTCCTATCCAAGGTCTGGGATGTAAGACAGGCATATACAATTATCTACAAACAACAGCATTGTTGACCAGCCATTGAATTTTAAATGGTTGTTATTTTTAGATATCCTAACGGAAGCGATAAGAAGTGATGATCAAAAATATACCTAAGCATTGATAATTTAAACGGTGAGACACTTATTTTTCAGAAATGTCCATCATTCTATTCTTGCGATAAAGTTCTAGGTAATTAAAATTGATGATTGTGATTAAAAACTGCGACTTTATAATTTTTTAAAAATCGTATAAAGTTCACGGAGTAACAAATGCCATCAAAGACTCAAGTTTTTTAATTACACAGAAGTTAGATTAGAGGTTGATTAAAATTTTTAAATTACGTTTTGTAAAACAGCAGAAAGGTTAAAATTTAATAAATTTAGCTTTACAATAAAAAGAGAGCTGCGTATAATAACTTAAACAGAATCTAAAGAGCTGTCAGAATTATCTTAAATCATACATTAACTCGATAAAGAACTCACCTTTTTATTGTATTGGTGGAACACTCGCCTAGGTTTAGTTTGAATATATATCTATTCTTTACAATTTAAAACGTTCATTTTAAATTTAAAGTATAAAGTTTTATCAATCAACAAAGGGTTTCTATCAATTTAGTTCACATATTATGGGTTTACGACCCAAAAGCCGATCATGGATTATAATATTTTCGGCAGCTGTATTTATAAAAGACTCAAGAAGTGTATACAAAGATTACAATATTCTGTAAATATGATAAATAGAAAGGCGCCATCAAACGGAAGTGACCAATGTCGTATGTACAGCTAGATATTGTCGTGGCGCAATTCCGGTTCAGCAGCTGCGTACCATCTGTGACTAATGTTCTTCGCCAAAAAGCTTACACGAAGATAAAAAGTCTTCTGTCGATTAGATCCTCAATAAATATAAAAAATTATATAATTTTTCTATTGATTTTTCTTTGTTCTCGGTTACTTGGTTCTTCTGCAATCAAAAGACAAAAAAGATGCAACGAGAGAGTGGGTTTAATAACGCGTGACAGCGTGGTTACCAGTAATGATGGTCTTTAGGATGTATTATGCTCCGAGTAAAATTGTCGGTTGAACGTTAAGAGGCTTGCATTACAGTTAAAATCTAAAATACCTGGAAAAAAAATTCTAATAGATAATCGAAACCATTCAAAAAATTTGACTTTTTCGGTGGTTAGAAATAAAAAGTTAAAAAGAAGAAGAAGTTAATTTCACTATTTTATCATAATGAAAAATTTTAAATACGTCCCAATAAAAGTATGACAGAAATTCTTTCAAGACAACAAAAACAAAGAAAGATATGAGAAAAAAAAATAAGGTGAGAAGAAACATGAAGGAAGAGTGCGTAGCCTAAAGATACATTATACCTTTACCTCCTTCTTATACTTTTAAACATAAATAAGCCTCTTTTAAAGGTCGAGCGATGTTTCTACCATAGATGTAAAAATATTTGTCCGGTAAAGCAACAGCTTAGCTTAATTTCACGCTTATCGCGGGTCATATTAGCTCTGGGCACTAAAAATTTCAATTTCAAAGATGTTTGAAACAACCAAAATTAAGATCTGAAGAAATTTAGTGAGACTCATTAATTAATAATTACATTCTAATCTTTTTTGTGATATAGAAAGATTTTATTTTTTGTTAATGATCAGATAATATTTATTTAATTTTACATGTGTAAGAGAGTGTACATTTTATGGGCACACAACTCTTAAAACTTTCAGTTATCATGTGGTATTTTAGATTTTAGAGATTCATTAATCATCAAATACTACATTAATTCATCATTTAATATTTATGAAGTGTCAGAAAAATTAATTTACAATAAGTTTAAGAAATATTTGATGAAATTTATACGTTCGTCAGTAATCTTAGCACGCGGTTGCTCGATTAATATAAACTACTGTGGGGGACTAAAATTATGTTTGAACTCCCTATATCATACAGCAGAGGGGTTGGAAATGCCTGAAGAAAAGTTTGCGAAAGTGCGTACATTCATATAGTCGGAGAAATCGCAGTATTATTGCGGCGATGATAGACTGTTGGGGATGGGTTTACAAAGAAAGTAAAACGATGAAGAGAAAGATCAAGAGTAAATACATTTGAAACAAACTGAAAATGAAAAGAGGAGAAAAAAGCTCAAGTGTATTTTAATGCGTGATGCTATGAGAAGAAAAAAATACTGCGAAAGACGGAAAGTGAGCGCAAGAGTGGATCAGAAAGAATAAGAAAGCTCGCAAAATGCGGGTGCCAGGATTCTCGGTCCTGAATCTTGTTTGTTCCTCGTGTTTTTTCCTCCATCCGCGTGTTCATTATTTCCTAGAAAGAAAGACGATCTCTGTTGGTTGATCTAAAAAGACTGAAAGAGTGTTCTTGGCGTTTTAACAAAGGCGATGGGCGTACGAGGACAAAGCCACATGAATAAATTGAGAAAGCATGTGTATATAGAGCTGAAGAAGTATAAAAAATAAGAGTAAAATAAAAAAAATATTAATGCGACCAAAAGGATACAGAGCCAGCGATGTTACGTTCTCAGTTATCCTGTCATTGTGTCTGTTATCCTGTCGTCGTGGCTATTCTTGTCCCCGCTTTTATTTTCAAGCCAACACAATATTTAGTATGATTGTATACATTTATTCGAGTACTTGTAGTTTGTAGCATTGACGGGCTTCAAACTCTTCACTTTGTGCGGTAGAAAGACGAGGGCTTGATCACCGGATAATTCTCGCTTCGAAAATAAATAAGAGTAACATATGTATATAGCTACAATGTACAATAAAAAAATACTCGTCAACGAATAACATAGGTACTTGACGTCCATCTGTAGATCCATTAGAAGACACGTGTGCATCGCATATACATAAATGAACTGAGAAGTACCATTGACGTGTTGGTTCGTAACAAGAAGAGAGGATTAAAATTTAGCTGAAATCTTTTTCGCTAAGTCAGATCGAGAGGTGTAACTCTAATAACCACGGATTTCATTTGGAATATGCAACCAGAAGAAACGTCAATGAAGGATCTTTTAGTTTTTTACTTATTTTTTTTTGTGTCCCTTGATGAATATCAGGTCCACTTAGCACGGTTGACTACTGATGCAGGAATAAGGAATGATAAATAGCTCGTTAACGCAACAAGCTATAAATCTTTGCATCCTTCGAGCGGATGAGAGTTTCGTTTAAGTTAGAGGTACGAGTGGATGAACAAGGCACTGCCGAATGCAGTTTTCATCATCAATAAAGACAGCATGTGTACCTCCGTTGTTAAATTTTCACGCTTGTGCGGTCTAATAGTCATTTTGTTAATTTGCAGTAAATTGATGTTTAATTAGACAGTAATTGCACGCACCATAACGTGAAACGTGTCGTGTTAAAAATGGCTGTCTAAATCGGCGTGATTTAATAATAATTGATAAAATAAAATAAGTTTTAGTTGTAATGTTTTTTGATATTGGTAAAACACGAATGTTTGTGATTTAAAACATTTCTTTACAATTTTTTTTATCAGTTATTAAAGATAATAAATTATTCTTTTTTCCGACTCACTTTAAACCTCAGCAATATAATTTTCATTTAAAATTGACATTATAATACAAATATTGTAACGGTAAAATTTATTTGACTTATATTTTTTTATGGAAATAGGTACAGGTTTTTCTGTTATGACAAAAGAAAAATTTATTGATATGTGATGCGAGCGTAGAAAATCCTCAAGAAAAAAAAGACAGACATAACAAGAAAAGAGAAAGAAAAAGGAAGATGATGAGATGAATATGGAGAGAGGAGCTAAAAATATCTCGATCTTGTGCTTCGGGCAGTGCACTCTACTCCGGATTCTTATGATAAATATTTCGTCTCAAAAGTGTTACTGACCGACTAGACAGAGTATGAATGTATGATGACGCACTTTAACTTTAAATTTTTTCCTATACTGTAGGCTTATAAAACCATCAAGGGTTGGGTAAGTGACGTCAGCGATTAAAATTTTTTAAAAAGTTAAATCCTGTGTCACACATATTTCATTTTTAAAATATATATATATATATATATATATATATATATATATATATATATATATACTGATTCACTAGTGTATCGTTTAAATTCACTTGGATACGAGGATAGTTTAAGAAGTTAAGAACCGCGTGCAGTCCCACCAGCCTGGCGCCAAGCAATAATAACTGTTCACCCACGCTGAGATCAGCTTCAGCTTCAGCTTCAGGGTTTTTGCACGCCTGTCGTGATACATTCTATAGGATATAAATGAAACCGAGAATCCTTTCAGGACTATACATCATCAGTTCTGTACTGTGCTAACTCCAAAATTTTAGAATGTAAAAACATTCCATTTACTTTAATTTTTTTTCAAATCACCCGAACAAATTGTTATATAAAAATTAAAAAAAAAAAAACGGTACTAGACCATATAACTGACGTAAAATTTCCTTTATATATTTTATGGGTCATTGTACTGTACCATACGGTTCTCAAAGAAATGTCAATCGGATTTTTTTCATGTTATGCCAAGAACCCATTTCAAAGATCTAAGACTGAAACAATCGACCCTTTGGTCTAGTAGAGCTCCACACGATGTTTAACGTATAAATGATAACAAAGTCGATAACAACATTAAGTATTGATCATGACTGGAGGGCATCGTCTGTCTTCCAACTTCCAACATACAAAAATTCTCCCTCTCGTGCTTAGGAACACCCTCGTAACATTTACGGAAGACATAAATTCATGTGTTTTCTCGATTAGACACTCTGGAAGTACACGTTCTATACATATATACATATATTCTTATGCTTTGAGGTCAAAGTAATCTGATTTAAACATCTAATACATCGCGGAATCACATTGGTGTAATTGTATACTGTGTAATGCTTTATTCTCGTTTCCCAGTTGGAATCAAGATGGATGATGATGTTTTGTGACATCAGAGTAAAGTAAGATGAGAAAAAATATCAAACACAGTGGAGTGGAAATGCTAAAAAATGCTCGGAACAAGACTTATTCATCCACCGCATTCGCCATTTCCCTCAATGCGATGATCTGTCTTCATTATTCATTGTATTTTTTGTCATTAATGTATCAGATCTGGTAAATCTCAATTTTCAAATGCAAATCTGTACCAAAAAAATAATCAATAGTACGATAACCATTTCTATACAAAAATAGGAACAGATTCTTCATAAATATATAAAACCAATTTGTGGGAATTAAAAATATGCGGTAAAAGCGGATTATAAGTTGAAATGTTTCAACTGTACTTACTGATAATGCACAGAATAGGCTTTATTTTTGTAAAAATGTGGTTAGATTTAGGTCACTAAAGTAACTACCCGCGATAATGATCATAAAAGGGGGATTGGTAGGACTAAAAATCTGATTATATCCTACACGTTATTTTAATCCACTGGTATAATCAATACAATTATCAATAAATTTTATGGGCTGTGATATAAGATACAAATAGAGGTTAGCTCAACACACAATTTAGTCAAATTCTTCGATTCATTATAGTACACCTCAGCGAAGTAACTGTTACTCCAGAATTTTTTATGGCTGTGTATTATGATTATAAGGGAACTGCTTTTATAATGTTATGAGAATCATTCCTGTAATATCGTAGAATCGTGAGCGTACTCTCCATATTAAAATTTTGACGAAGAAACATTCCAACATTTTATACAGAAAAGGTTCTACGACATTATATTATAAATACAGAACCTATAATACACATATAGAAACTGTTTCTATCACTTTCTTTCGATGTATTTTTTATAATTTGAATTGTAAATAAAAAATAAAAGTTTTGAGGCGTACAAAATAAACGCATCTTATAATAACTTTTCATTTTTAACAATACATACTCATTAATGTCATACTTAAAATAATATTCAATATATTACCATAACTGGTTTTACGTAATTTATAAAATAAAATGATATAAACTGTTAAATTCATACAAAAGTAACGTTATATAAGTAAAGCGTTATCGCTGTGTAAGAAGTGAAATATGGCCAATAAATATTTCTAATTAAAATTCATCAGGTTGTCTCTGTGATTCAGTTAAAGTTATGTTAAAAAAACATTCAACACAAAAGTTTTCCATAAATTTGCTAAGGTCTAGAATATTATTTTATCAAAATTTGTGTAGATGTCACACCAAGTTGTACCAATACTTAGCATAATACATAGACTGTGGCACCTGAATAAAATATAACCAGCATTCGTGCATTCGAAACGAATTATGATAATTCTGTTCTACGACAGCTCTAAAAAAATGTTGAGTGACAGTAACCTGGGAGATTTGCTCGCTTACAGACACCAAAAGGGTCGTTTTAGTTATTGTCTATGTATATATGAATATATGTATACATGTTTATAAATGTATGTACATTGTGAATCGCAAGGAAACTCCAAGGGTGGTGATGGTGAGTCATGCTTTCACCCTCATCATTCAATCCCCATTCCAATTTCCCTTTTATGCCTTAACTATCTCTCACTCACGGAGGGATATTTTCACTCTGATTGACATTAAATCTCTTCTAGTCTCGAGTAGTCTCCCTTGATGTATACCAAAATTTCGAAAAAGATCTGTCGAATGATTAAAGTACTGCTCGAGATTGATAAAACCCATTTGTGGGTGTTGAGGGTAAAATAAATACAATAATACAACAAAAAGATTGAAGATCATCGAGATTTGCTCAAAAACGTCTACCACAAAAGAAGCAGATAGGATTCGGCTGTCCACTAGCCATTTTCGAAGGACAAAACAATTTAATGTTATTCTGGATTATTCAGGGAAACGTCGAGCGGTCCGTCAAGGTCCTCGTGTCCAGCTGTCGTTGAATCATCCAGCGCAGGATAAGCGCGCGCACCACCAACAAACTAATGCCTCGTGTGTATTATATTTCTGACTCTACTCTTTTGCCTGTACGTGCTGTCTATGTCTAAGTATGCGGTGTTGTCACATTTTCTAAAGCAGATTTGCGTACTCCTCTTCTATTTCGTCGCTGCTTTCTTATAATCGTATCGTTTTGTCGGCTTAAAGGTTAACAACATTATATTCATAAGCCATAGTACAGTTCTCCAAAGTGAAGCAAATTTTTGATCTTTTTTTAAAACAAGGTCCCTTTTAAATAAGGATAAGAGTTTATCACGTAAGATATTCAGCGTGTAATCATATCAATGTTATTACTATATACTTTAACGGATCTGGTACGAGTGTAGTGTTTATCTACAACGCAATATGCTAATGTCATATTCATTGTATTTATTGCATTGCACAGAACATAAAAACAGCATACAACAACGATGCATCACTTAAAGATTAAGTACCATAACTGGCCACAAGTTCTGGAATGTTACACCAGGCATAAGCTTATTGTCAGGCTCAGTATGCGGCTCATAATTGTCCAAGAGTAATAGCCTGCGCTTACAAGTAATGATCGAATGTATAAATGTATATATCTAAGTATATACATAAGTAAGCAAAGAAGTAAAGGGTACAAATATTAAAAGAAATATCGGTACTGTACTGCAGAGTATGCATGGTGGTAATGAAAATATTTAAAGGAGAAGAGAACTAGCAAATGCAATGAGCGCAGGCGCATTAATGTCAAAACCCGGGTAATTCAAGTAGCTCTTTCGCGAGCACTTATTCTTAACAAAACCACAATAGATGTAACTGGACGTCGAAACTTGAGACTGGGTTATTTTTCGCCTTCGACATCACCAACTTACTACCATAATACTAAATACAAGAGTAATATTTTTATATTCTAAAATTTATACCAATTTTTAGAGTGTGGGAATTTATTGTACTGGTGAATAGCAGTAATGGATTTTCGGGGTTAATGTAAGGTCACATAGATATTATGCCAATTATTTAAAGCTTTATTCTACATTATATGTATTTAAATAATGGGTACTGTTGGTATCTAAGAGTAATAACAACCATAAAAATATTGTTACTAAATAAAAAGGAGTGCCTGTACTCCACATGCTTGATAACTGATTATAAAACCGAGTGAATGCTAATGCTAATGATTAATGATAACAATATTACGATAATGAGTACATAATCAAACCACTGATAGTTTTTATGAGTTTCCTAGGAAATTTTCATTATGATAACGCGCCACTCCGCTTGATAAGAGTGACTAATACCAAAAGAATTTTATACTGTCATTGCCATGTTTATTTTTTTAACTGAACAATAAGTAGTCTGGAAAATTCTAAACCTAAACATAACTATTCAAAGTATGTAAATGTTAAAATAAATATTATTTCTTCAGTGTCGCACGTGCAATTTTATAGTTATATCACGTACCATGCCTTCGTCGATAGATCCATCCTCCTCGAAGTAACAATCGTCGATCTTTTCCGGTGGCAACTGACTAGATGCTTCCGGTGACTCTTTAACATCTTGACGAGCTTTCCAATCCATCCTTGCAGTGACGAATTTTTTACAATAAAAGTTTTCCAGAGATAAGGGAATTGTTATTTATTAATGATTTTGTAGATGTAAACCTTAACTTTGATTTTTATTTTATTTCACTAGTCACCTATTGATTTAATTGATAATTTTTCGACACCACGTTTCACACTTTTCCCTCCCATAATTTCAATAATATCTATGTACTTTAAGCTTTCAGTTGTGGCGCTAATTCAACGATGGTTAAATCACCATAGAAAATGATGTACCAAGTCAAAGATATTTTAATAAGCGGTAACCTGACATTTGGTAAATGTCAAGACAACATGGATTGTTTGGTACTCAATTACTTGGTAGTTTTGGCACTAATAAACATACAACAAATCACATTCACAGGCACTAATCAAGTGTCACTTGGAGAAGAATTTTAATAAAAATTCATGAATTGATTGTAAATTGTAAAAACACACAAAAGTATTGTTGTAAAATGTAAAATACAAAACTGCATTAGTGAGGAAGGAGACCGATATAGTAGCGCGTAAACGAGAGGGAAGGTGATGTTAGCGCGCGTGCGGATAAGCGGTATTGCAGCTGCTGCAACTGCGGGTGAACTGGGAATGCTGGAAGTAGTAGTATGGAGGATCGCTCGAGGTACTAGTTGGAGTAGCCGGCCGGAAAGCGACGGCTGCTTCGCGTATGTAGCCCGTATAGTCCCAGTGCCGGCTTGGTTATGCTATACTATGCTATCTATATGCTACAACACGCAGTCAGACCGTGGAGAGAGTGTATCGCGTCACGCAAAGAGCGACAAAGACCTCGAAAATACAACCATAGAGAGCGAAAAAGAGAAAGAGAAGCAGAGTTGAGTTGAGGATTCGAGGCCTAAATAAGAACGAGGGAGACAGAAACAGCGGGGGCGTGTGAGTCCTCCTTCTTTTTCTCCCTTTAATTTTTGGCTCTCTGTATTTTTTACTTTTTATCCTTCTCACGCAACTTACTCACCGTGCTGGTTCCTGTACTTGTCTTGTTTAGTCTTTCTCTTCAGCATAACTTCTTTCCTTATTTTTTCCCCCACTTTAACCAAGTTTAAGCTCCTACCACTGTCTGACAGTCACCGGGTTCAGGGACGATCCTTCCAGACTCGGGGAGCAAGAAGATATAAGGATTCCCCGATAGTATTATACTTGTCGTTGTCTATGTCTGTGAAAATGCTGTAGACGTTAGACGTGCATCAAGGGGAATCCTGAGCCTTCGAATGAGAGATGCCAATGTGGGGGTGCACGCTAAAAAATAAGGCCAAGGGATTCTGATCGATGGTCCTGATGGATTATCACTGAGTAATCTAGTCCAAATCAACTAAGTACAGTTGTAAAAGTTCTACTCCATAATTATTATCTATCTAATTAATACTTCATTTGTTTGGTAGTTGTCCAAGTTATTAAATTAACATTTTTCTTTTTGGTTTATTTAATTATAATGATTTTTTCAAAATATGCAATCTAATGTGGTGAAAAAAATCATTATAACATTATTTAATAAGTACGTAACATAATATTAAAAAATACTGTAATTTCTGTTTTATAGTGAGATATTGATTGGGATTTGTAAATATGATTTTAGTATTCAATATATAGTCTTTCTGAGTAAAAAATAAACTCGTTTTTGGCTAGTGTACAATCGCATACAAATAAATATTAGATTTTTACAAAGTTTGGATAAAGAAAATTTGCAATCAAAGCTTTAAAAATCAATTCTTAGAATTGTATTTCATAAAAATGTTATTTTAAACTATAATTTTTCCAATTTTTTCCTCAAAACTTCTCTTTTTTACTACAGAAAATTTAATTTTTCAAATGTTTTTGTTTGGAGTGCGTTTAATTTAAAAAAAATGATAAAATTTAATTGATTTTTGAATAAAAAATAAATAATTTTATTATAGTAAAAAACTGATTAAAGGCCGACAAAATTTGATTATATTATTATCGCGTAACTCTGATATCTGATGCGTATTGAGAAATGAAGATTTTATGTGTACATGGTGAAGCAGACAAAAAAGTATGTACAGAAATAAAAACTGAAATATATTATTTAAAAGGGGTCGATATTCCGTTACAAATAGAAATGATAAATTTAGTCAGACGTTGGATGTGTATTTTGATAAGTTAAACCGAATGAGTTATGAGTAAATTAAGTGAGCAAGTATGAGTCAAGAATAGCGAAAAAAAGAGTAAAAAGAGGATAACAAGCTATGTAAAGGGTTAGTAAACGGCGCCGACGATATTTCGGGTTCATGGATGGCTGCCTCTAATGAAATACTCGGTGATACATCCCTGATTCTTTCTCTCTTTCTCGCTTTATCTGTCACTGGTTCTCTCGTTGAGAGGCAACAGCAGCAGCAGCAGCAGCAACAGCAGGGGCAGCAGCAAGGGGGGCTGATGGAAGGCCGGGATGAGAGAGAATACTATACAGGATTCAGGGGTAGGATTGAATGCAAGGACAGGAGAAAGGAAAATAGTAGAGCAGAAGAGAGAAGAGATGTGAGAAAGAGATGGTGCATAGGTTGGTTGCCCTTGGCAACCTACGCGGCTTATGCCTCGTCCAACTCACTCAGAATATGCTACAGCGTGTAGTATTTGTTACGACTGATGTGTGACTGTACATGAGCCACCAGCAGTCTAGTCTACACAATTACACACACGTCAATATCATGCATGCTTTTACTCTACTGTCATTGCGCATACATACACACATTCACAGATTCACATATGTACACACAATTACGGAGATTTATATGCGTGGGTGAGTTAATTGATTTCCCTTTTGTTGAACGAGGGCGATGTCCCTGGTCGATCGGTCCACGGAAAATACATTATCAACGTCTGAAGAGGATATTTTCATCCACGTTGTATAATAGAAGAAAAAGAAGAAAGAGAAGGAGAAGGGAGTGAACCTTTTTTCAGAAATTATAAAAAATCTTCCAGGATAATAAATGTCAGTGTGTAATTTAATACTACGACTTGGTAGCTAGATTTGTCGGACGACTAGGTAACTAGTTCACAGAGTTTATCGGACCGGAAGTGAGTGGCTAGTTATGAAAGATTGCGCGGTGATCGTAGGAACTATTGAGTGTAATTCAATGTGGCAAAAAATTTAATACCCTTATATTTTCGTTGGTCAATTGCTGAACTATTAACGTCTTTTACAAAAAAAAAGCTCTATAGTATATACGTATTTAAAAAATAAATTTGATCAAGAATAAAAATTTTGATTCTGTTGTAAGAAATTGTTTATTCATCTTCATATTCTATAGAACTTACGATAAAGAATAGTCATTCAATCTATAGGAGCATACATAATTGATACGTAAGGAAATGAAAATCTATATTTAACAGATAAAATATCCATTGAAATTGAACGAATCAATTCAAGAACACTTTTGATGTTTTCTTCAATCTTGTTGATTTTACATGGTGCAAAGTACAATGCAATGAAATTTTTCTTAATGATTTAAACAATTTATACAAAATTCTACCAATCAAAATACACGTATATCTATTTTGATTACTAGTACTATACAGGTATTGTGTAGTGGTCTACCAATGACTCATAGAAAAAGTTCATTTCTTAAATTTATTTTGCTCGATATTGTAGACGGTTTTATTACGGCTTTTTTTTTTTTCTTTCAATCAATGAATCACTAAATAATAGTTTATATAGTCCACAATAAAATGTCTTTATAGTATGATAGAAAGTACTTCAGTTATTTATGTGGTATAAATTTATTTAAACCGCCAAAATGATAGGTTAGCATTCATATAAACTTTAATGTACAGAAGTAGAAAGAAATATTAACTCTGGTGCAGACAAATCGAGACAATATAATAATAAATTCTGTGGATTTGTATTTTGTTTAGAAAGTTTATGTGCTGACAGAAATTTTCTTCGATTAAACTTATAAATAATTAATTGTCAATGGAAATTAATTTAAATGAAAATTTTCGTATTTGTGTTTTTTAATAAACGAAAATACAATGCCTTTAGTTGATAAAATTATATATCTACAGACTAATTAATTTTTCAAAGCTTTAATATTGTAGATACTTTTTATAAAAATGAATATAATAAAATTATATAATATTACTCGCCCTAGCGATGAATCATTCACGAATATGGATCGTCATAGGGAGGTTGAAAAAGTGCTGAGTAAACTAAAGAATTATGGCTTCGTATACCTAATTCTCAACACCAAAAAAACTTAACCCTATGTTTACGGATTATTGAGCACGAAGTAGAGCCTAACCCACGCGACTTGCCAATCAAAAGAACCTACCACCATAATCTAGGATACTTGGAAATATGCTAATTCCTTGTACGTCGGTGTACAATTTTTTGATCCAACCTCCAATGCAACAGTATAATAGATTAAGTAACAACTACTCTCTCATCCTGACTTTTTTTTTAATAAAAGACAAAGTTAAAACATAAAATTTAAACGGATGTTCACGATTGCTATCACTTTTCATGTATTGATTAAGTGCAGTCAGTTATGTTATGTTACAATGTCACATTTGTTTGAATTTTGAATCATCTCACCCTTCAAATGAAAACATTAATAAAATTACTGTTGTTATTATTATTATTATTATACATTATTTCATGCATATCAATTTAACTTCCGCTGATTACATTAATAAAGTTTATGAGTACAATGAAACCTAATTAATTAAAAAAAAAACTTGAGTATCCATTTGTGTATAATTATTCTATTATTTTAAATGAAGAATACAGTCGTAATTATGAGATAACACAACTAATGAGATCGTCAAAAAGATAATTTAATAATTATGTATCAAAAGATGATCATAGTTTCATTTTATTTAACAATTTAATAATAATAATAATACAAAAATGACGTTGACGCTATGATGAGAAAACAGCTTGCTTAAAAAGTGTAAAGGGGATGATTTATCATTTAAATCCTAACGGGTATCTCGGCCCTGTCATACTGAAGACAAGTTTACGTGTCGTAACGAACGTACAGTGTACAAGGAAAGTCAAATGTGGGTGGGCGTAATACAACAAACTTATTTTATGCCCTATAGCAAGACTGTAATATAATGTTCGTAATACCCCACGCTTTTCTATCCTGTTACTCTATTCTATCCAACTAACATACTATAATACTACATTTGTGAGAAAAATTACCAGCAATTACTTTTATTGCAAATGATTTAAAAATAAGAAACACAAAGAACATTTCAAACTCTAAAATTTACCAATGGCAAACATAAAAATATATATTAAAATTTTTTTATTGTACATAATTTACAATTTATACAATATTGAATGCCTCTATTCAATCTATGTATCATGTTTTTTTGAGTTGTTTTAATTATAAATAAAGAGAATGTTGTATTAGTCTTTTGAGTTTAACATTATGAGTGATTGCAAATATATATACACAAAAACTGGTGTAGTGTGGAATGAATAGAGACAAAAAAGGATATTATTGTACCCGTTCGAACTAATGCGTTACTTCACCTATGAGGTCATGGCAAGTCATCTTGACCTCGAAACTCCATCGTAGATGGTTGTTAAACGTTTACCAGAACTAAGCGCCCACAGGGTTAAAAGTTAAGATTTGCATCTCTCTGTGAACGACGAACGACCAAGACGCTAAGACCTAAGACTAAGTTATTTATAGAGTATATTACCGAGAAAATCATGTATTGTACATTGTGCACATATACTTATTACATATCACATCTAAAACAGTTAGTTTAGAAGATAAATAAAAACTGAATTCCTTGAGAAATTTCACATATTTAAGCTCGTGGAATATTCTTTAAGTTCTTCAGGATTCTCTCCTTTATCTGTCTATGTGGTCATATTATATTTTGTTCATATCTTTGTCTGCTTGCCACACATCCACTATATACATTATACACCCGAAACTACACTACCGACAAAACGAATTGCACGCCGAAAGCAACAGTTCCCCTTTCGATTCACTTTGTCGCTGAAAACGATCGGACAACAGCCAGCAGCGAGATAAAAAGTGTATAAGAATAAACATCACAGGGATCCTCGCTGGATAAAGATGAGCAACTAAAATGAGCTTACATACTTTGTTCTCGACAACTACAACAATGATCAAACAATGGTTATATTTATCGTTAAAAATAAAATAGAATGAAGAATGTCTGATGCAAATTTAATGGAAATATCTATAAGTACACGGTGAGAAATTTCTATTATTTTTTATTCTGCATGGATTTTAAATTTTACAATGGTGCATATTACTAGTGAACCTTATTGACTCAGAATAAAATTTTACAATGGCCCATAGTAATTTCCGAAACAAATGAAATCAGACATAGCAAACGGTAGAAATTGAAATGTACCATAGTAAAATGAAATATGCAATAATTTAAATTTCCGAATGTACTATAGCAAAAAAAATAAGAAAATGTTTGTAAAAAATAAAAAATTTTAGAGTAAAAAATATTTTTAGCAATCAAAAAAAAATATCAAACCAAACAAGATTTTTTTGTTTGTAATAATTTTTAAAAAAATTTTTTTAAAATATAGTTTTTTTTATTTGTTTTCTATTTTTAATTTGAACGAAGGATTTATTTTGGCAGTTAATTATATTATAAATAATTATAAACACAATATATAACTTTTAAATTATTTTTCATTATAATAATAATA
>CAJNRD030001123.1:13283609-13320364 GCA_905319865.3 Cotesia congregata
AAATATAGTTTTTTTTTATTTGTTTTCTATTTTTTTTAATTTGAACGTAGGATTTATTTTGGCAGTTAATTTTATTATAAATAATTATAAACACAATGTATAACTTTTAAATTATTTTTTATTATAATAATAATATATTATTAGAAAAGTGTCGGTTGCAGGTTAACCATCGAATGTTTGTTTTCATCTTAATTTTTCACGTTAAATTGTTAAATATTTTATTATTTAGGAATCTTACAACAAAGCAGCACGAAAAAATGAAAGAGCGTGCGTCGCGACTGACGCGCATACGTTTACTATGGGACATTTGAAAATTTCATAGTCACAATTTTAAGTTTAAACCGAGTACACGTGACTAAATGTCAGATTTTTTTATAAATTTTTATTGTCGACTGAACAACAGACATTTTACTATGGAACTATAATGAAAAGTTTTAAGCACACTCACAGTTTTTGTTCAGTCAGTTTACGAAAATTTTTTATATATGTTTATGTAACAGTTACATGGTCAAATTTACTATGGTCCCTAGTAAATATTGATTGGTACAATATGATATTCTTAAATTTTTATGGTAATATTTTGAATTGAGTCATTAAGGTTCAGTCTTATTATGTATGCATAGTAAATTTCTACAGAAATTTCTCACCGTGTATATAAACAATTCACAAAATAAATTCACGGCATATATTTATCTGATCCGATTTGATATTAATATTACATAGTACTAGCAAACCCGTGTAAATATTTTGCACAATATCGTGATCAAATAACGAATGATCATATAATAATGGGGAAATAGGATTAAATCTCATTACTAATGTTAAAAATAAAATATATTTCATTATTAAATATTTAAATTTACTCACTTCCACATTATAATACGATCATTCGTTTTTTGATCAAGACATTGTGCGAAATGTTAAGTTAATTGTGTTAGTTAATTACATTTATTTGTCTATGATTTGAGTGGATTAAGTTTTCAGGACTCGTGTGTTGGTGCACTCGCTTCGCTCGTTATGCCAACTCATCCGTAGTCGAAAGCCCCGTTCTTTCAGTTATATAATATACATTATACGTTGAATTATAAACAACAATTTATATCACATTAATAAAAAATGTCTCGATCTGCGTGATAAATTACACATTCGCGTAAAATATAAACAATCCAAAATCTATCATGTTAGTTAAGCAGACTGTTAATTGATAGGATCTTCGATAACCTTTCAACATCGTTAAATGTATTGTTAATAGATGGCGCTACATTTATTTTTATAAATATTTTTTACTGTATGCATATATTTTATACGCAATTATAAGTAAAAAGTAATTTATAGTGGTGGTGATAATAAACAATTATTCGGCATTTTCAGCCGACGACTTTGTATTAAGTAGCTGATGTTAGTTGTTAGTTACTCGAATATTGCTCATTGACGATAATTAGAAGGCATACCGCTTCTGGCGCCGGGTTACTCGAGTTGTGAGAACAAATCGAGTCTCTTGTTCTTGTTATCTACTCGTTGCTATAATAAAGTAAAAATAGAGAAAAAAAAAGAAAGAATAATAATGTGGAGTATATAAGGGAGAGACAATAATATACCACGCACGATTGAAACAAATTGCTATGACCGGAAAACGAAATTGCGAAAGCAGCTCACCCGCGATCACTATCTCGTGTAATGAATTATCTTTGCCTGCACGTGGCGAGAACAGTGAGAAATATTCTACCACATATATATATATATATATGATATTATATTAACAATACTGTTATTTCTTTGAGAATAACACATCAATGCTAGTATGTCCTGTTCCTCTCGTGAACTCTCAACAAATATATCTATCTATAAGTGAATTTAATATCGCTGGTTTTGGGTTAATTACGTAAAGTATACCAATGGAGTTAAATTATCGAAGAAATAAATTAACACCATTTAGGGTTCAATGACACTCGATGTGGTTTTGTTAGATTTTATACACTTCAGAGGTAATTTATTATGAATTAAGATCATCATGATTCTGGAATGATGTAGAAAATAATCAAACTTGTCAAAGAAATAAAATTTCCAAGCTTGTAAAACAACCAAAGCCACAAGGAACCACAATGGAGAAAAAAATGTAATTTATATATGTGGTCGCACGATTTTGCGGTGAGATGCACCCAGGTATTTGCAATGAAAAGAGTGCAACACGGAGTCGCTGGAATGAAATGGGAAGTGTAGAACAAAAAAATCAAATATTGCATGTAAAAGATGCGAAAATAGTAAAAAACAGATTGAATTTTTAAATGAAAAAAACGAAGAAAAAAAAAAGACAAATTTCAGCCATTCGAGAAAAGATGTGCTTATCCTCCGGTTGAACTATTTTATTTCTCTATTATATGCCTTTTATTTTTATCCTCTTTTCTTTCATTTATTATTATTATTATTATTATCATCATTCTCACACTTTTGGCACACACCACTAACTCCGAACGCGGCCAAATTTCGTCCCGGTAAAATCATCACGAACAGTGTTCTCTGTATTTGGCCTGAGGCACCATAAAGATTGCCCTCGTTATGCTCTCGGTTCTTTTTTTATATTTCTGTTATATTTTTATCTACCTAAAACTTTTCGAATTTTTTTAAATCACTTTAATTTTCGATATCAATACTTGATTCTTTTTTTGCGACAAAATTTGTACTTGTTAAATATTTTACTAATTTTATTTCAATATATAATGGTCTTTTCTGAATGGAAGCTGGGCACAGTTTTAATTTCCAGCGTGATCAGATTTCTAAGTTATCAACCGCTGCAAAATATTTTTTACAGAACAAAACAAAGGCAAAGTTATATAAATAGAAGAAAAAAACGTTCCAGAACCAAAAAATATAAGAAATAAAAGGAGATGCATAAAGTCATAGGAACAACAATAAATAAAAGTGGAGGCATTACAAAGGGTTTCTAATGGAAGTTGAATACATTCCATAAAAGGGACCATATAAGGCGAAACACCCGCGGTTTGCAACAACACAGAAGCAAAGCAAAACAGCTATCGCTTTTTTTCCTCGGTTACCTTTTGCTCAGTTTCTCGTCGCTTCTGTGAATAATCCTAAGTTACTACATATACGCCGCACGGGCTCGTGGGCGCCTCGGCGCCGGATTTAGACTTTGGACTTAAATAAAGCCGGCAAGACAAAAACAAGAGCGGTCCCTCGAGTCGAGTAGTGGTTTTGTTTTATTTCAAGCCCAAAAAATTTTAAGTAGCAGAGATACTGATTGTCAGACTAATAAAACCTTTAAAAAAACAAATTTTTTTTCTTACCGTACGTGAAAATTGAGGCAGCAGCGATCTCGAACTTTTGGGAATTTTCATTGAATCCTCGATCTTATTTCTAGAATTTTCACATCTAGATTGTACTATCGGTTTAATGTTGGATCTAACTAGTTGATATCCATCTTCAGAGTTTTTTTTCTTCCTAAAAGAACCGCAAAGCATTGTTCACCAAATTGTTGAGGAATTTAACTAATTCGTCTGACTATGGTACGTAATTCGTCGACACATCATAGAGCTTCTCAAACAGATCTTCGATAAAACAGTTGGTAAAATGAGTCTTTAGCGGTCTGGTTAAAAACACAGAAATAAAAATAATATGGGTCGGGAGACAGTGGTTAAAAATAATCTTTACGGTGACTTGAATTCATTGGATTGCAACACGTTTCGCTCGAGTTGCTCGAACTCCAGGCCGTTTTACCAACGGGATATGCTATCAGCTCTTTATTTTTATTTATCTTGGTACGTTTGTTGGCGTTCTTTTACTTGAGTTCTTTCTACTCGTTTACTTTTCCTATGAGCGACCACCTTGGCGCCAGTTGCAAATTCCTGCATCTGTTTATTTCAATCTTTTAATCTTCCTTCTTTCATTACTTCACTCACCCTAGTATTTATCTAAAATGGTTATAGTTACTTTTTTGTTGACGTAAATTCTCTAAACAACTCGACCTTTTTCACTTATCTTGACACTGTTTCACGAGATTATCACCAATAAATTAAATATTCAAATCTTTGAGTCTTTTAGTTCAGTACCACGAGATAAGAGTCCTTAATCATATAAGCTTGACGAAACCCACTAATGTGAGATTATTATGTGAAGAGTTATCGACCCAGTTGATCAGTCTTTCGATTCTCTCATGGGCTACACATCAAGACTGTATCTTATATTTGTGTCACTTGAATAATAATCAGGTATGGAAGAATACTGATTATCATTCCGCACTTCCGCTTGATATTTCTTATAACGAACGTCAATCAACATCACCAATCGTTGTGGCTGTTAATTATAATACGTTCTTATAATAACTTAATCGATACTCAATGCAAACTTTTCATGATCTCAGTCTTTGACCCTTGACAATCACTGGACCACCAGACAGCAAAGTCTCTTCTCTTCACGGTCTGCTGATGTTTTGAGGACGACACTCCACACCCTGTCGCGTCGAGCGTCCGGCTAACCTTTGATTCAAAATTTTAAATAGATTTGATCCACCTGCAGTCTTCGAAGGATTGACAGGTTGAATGTTGTAAGTGGTAAACAATATAAGATTTTAAATTAATGAAATCTCAGACTCGACGCATTGAGTGTCGAGAGTCGACTGAAGGCATAAAACCTCAGTTATAGCGGTCGAAGGAGCCCCACTACGTTGGTTTAAACAACACCCGGCAGCCGGCTTTACTTCGTTGGACGACCTGGTCGCGTGCCTCTCGGCACAGTTATGCAGTGTTTCTCAAAATATTGCTACCTGTTACAGCATCCAAAACCAAAATTATTCTTGAATTGCATCATTTCATATTCATATTTAGCTGTTGAATGTTTACATGTAGCATACTTGTGTGTTAAAATTGGCATCTATTGATTTGTTCTAAAATAAATGTTCATTACATTAGATTCGTTACAATTTAAAATGTAACAAATTAATTAGAGAAGAGTCATTATTATAATAAGAAGCTGTTTCTATACATTGCTAACATTTAATTATCTGCTTGAATATATGTGAACATACATGCAAACATTAATTAGCTGCCCTATTTCATAACACGCACTTAATGTTATGAGTTAAATATTTTTAAATTTGTCTTAGAAAAAAGTTTATTTTCTGTATTAATAAAAGGTTATACTTGTATAAAGAAGATATATGTATAAAAAAAATTTTTAAGAAAAAAAATATCTCATTGTTCACTTAAAATAATAAGAAACACAACAATATTGAAGAAAAAAAAACTAATCTAAGCATGTTGCAGTTATTGTAATGAAATAGCCGACATATGATGATATATAAATCATAATATATTTTAGCACAAAAAAATTACATCAAAATGTTTATGTATAAACCGTACATATTGATTTATGTATTCTTCACCAAAACATTCTTCATGCCTAATTTAAGTTATTAATTAATTTAACTTCTATCAAAATCAGTTTAATGACAAGTGTAGCAAAATTTGATGCTAATGCTTTTGTATATATATTTAAATGATGAATCTTTAAATTTGAATATGTTAATCCAAGCAACGTTAATCCTCCAAATGACTCAATTGTCATTTTTTTATAACTTGTTTTCATAATGGTGATATAAGACAACATCTCTCTGAACACAAATGTTTTGAAAAAACATCATCAAGGATACGTAGTATATACTTTTATTCATTTATGTCCTTCGCAATTACCTTTCTCTGATTGATAATAAGCATAATTTTGTCCTTCAAGTTTTTTTATTCTTGCTTGTTAGGTGTTATTTGTTTTTCTACACCCGTAACGGTTGTTCGTAATAAAACCAAGAAAAAAAATAAAATGTTCTTGTTCTTACTTTTAAATTATTACTTTGTAGCAGTTATTGTATTACATATTGAAATTTATTTAAAAGAAAATTATAAGGTAAACAACGAAATTTGCTACAAAGAAGTCTTAATAGAACACTGGCAGTAATTTAGTTTTTTTGACATGCGACCACAAAATAGTTTTGGACGTTATTGTGTGAAATGAAAAGGTAAAATTTAGAAATGAAAAAAAGTATTGGGAACAGTTGGCCAATTGTTGCGAATGAGTAATACAATGTTCAGGTAATGGAAGTTCATTTACATGATAAATGAAAATACCGAGGGGTCGGTACACTCTATGCATCTATACCACTCCCTACAATTGATATAACTCCTATATGTATATTCATGTTTAATTTTGAGTTGACTCTGAGTCACCTGCAACACTTATGATTTAAATCAACAATTCAACCTTTGCACGCAACATTTATATAATCATTATAATTATTTAACACTTTTTATGTATGATTAAGATTTATGGATTAACTAGAAATAAACAGAAATATTACTTTATTCAATCAAACACAGTTACGTTGAGTATTTAAGTGCAAGATTTTGACATGATATGAACAAGTTTATCAAGTTATTTATAAGGAATGACAAATAATAATAAAGATTAAATAATACAACAATAAAAAAGTGCACAAGAATGTCTAGAAAAAATAATAATCGCATCGTTAAAAGCACTTTACTTGAAATGTCTTCAAGCACGTGACTAGATTTTATGTTACTCACGTGCCATTCGGGATAATTTATTGTAATCATCCGTCCTATCATCAGAACAGGTCCAGCTAGTTTTAAAATCAGAAGGAACCGTGTAGCCGTAATGTAACTCGATAGACTTTTGAATAAAAATGAATGCGAAATATGACAATCTTCTTAAAAATTTAAAGAAGAAATAAAGTATATTATTCAATATCAAATAAAACGGAAAATTGAGAATCCCTGTAATGCAGGGTTTACCTGTATATAAGCATACGCATGCGCCGGCAAACGACAGATGTTTCCTCATCACCAACTGTTGCTGGTGCGCTTGAACCGAGAAAGATTAGTTCATGGATCTGATTTATCAAAAGAAGAAATGAGAAACCAGTCTTTTCATCGTCCAGTTTTATTTTTTTCCTCGGTTGTTTTCATACTCCTTAAAAGTAAATCATCGCGCTAAAACTACCTTTTTAAGTTGTCTTTTCAAAGCATAAGTACATTTTCTGTTATGCCTTTTATCAAAAGATGATCCATCCGTTAAATTTATTTTATAATAATACTTGTCCTCATCAGTATGTATTATTTTATAATTATGATAAATGAATTGCTTAATGCATGTATTTAGTAATATTAAAATTTTTCAAGCCTTCAAATGAATGCGAATAATGATTTAAATCATTGTCACAGGTGTGCGAGGCACCAATTGTAATTAGCATTTTCCACATAAACATCTGCCGAAGGAAGTAAAAATAGCTGTCCTTAAAAGAAAAATATGTACTGCATTTAAAAATACATAATATTTATATATATGATGTATGATGTATGATAGTTAAAGTCAATCACGTACATACTATTAAAATATCTTTCATATGTATGCCAAAATTTTTTATCCAGACAAATGTAATATTAATATAATCTGGAGAAAATAAAAAATGACAGTAGGCTTGAGTGAACGAATGAATTCACCTGCCCAAGTATCATGACAATAATTTAATACGTATATTGTACCTACATATATCGTAATTTAGTATTCCACACGCGAGATTTATCAAATGATTCTTGGTCTCTGGCAGCTTATTGAAGATTATTATTAGAACGTGCTCCTACTCGATGAAACCAGTCACGAGGGTTCCGGCCATCACCTGCTCATCGTAATTTCTATCATCCTCATCCTCCAACCCCCCAGAACGCATAGCGCGTATACTTATACCCTATATCCTACCACCCATCTCACATTTCTTTTTCTGCCATAATATAAACACTTTACTTCTTCAGCATCTCAATATAGTCGTTGAACTTTTACTGGCAGTTCGACATGCTATCTATTTATATTATTTTTCAACTCGTTTTTTCCGTTTCTTTCACTTGGTAAGTGATTGAATTTATTTTTTTCATCATCCTGTCTTCTGATCTTGGGTAAAAGTGCTGTACAAATCTCAACGACGAGGGGGAAGAGAGGCGATTGCTTAACAACGGCAACCACCTGCCTCAAAGAAACACGTGCTCGCCTTGGCCACTAACGGGCAGCTGCCACTTTTGTATCTCTCTTCCTCGTTTTCGTCTTTTACTCTGAAATCTTTTATACCCTCGTTTTATTATAATACGATATATGTATATATAGATACCTACACTCTTCCAGTATAAATGGAACAGGTATATAAATATAGCATGCATCGTGCTTACACGACTAATAAAATCCACACGTACAACTGAACTATTTTCCATGTTTTTAATCCGGTAGTTAAGTCCTACGTGGGTGTAACTAAATCTTATAACGAGGATTACGAAAAAGATGATTTAGTTTGACATGAAACTTTTAATTTTTAAAACTAATTGATTAGATTTTTTAATAAGAAGTACATGATTAATGAGTGTATTTTAATTTTAATGTACGTGTTCAAAAATTTATCAGTTAAATTTTACAAGAGAATATCAAAATATAAATACGATCACATACTTTCAGGTACTAGGTAAAATATCTACGTTCTTTACATGGTTCTTTTGAAATATTTTTAACAGGATGATCTTGACGAAATATTTTTAATGAGATTCTTTAGATTGCCACTATAATAAACACAGATAAAATTTGAGTATTAAAATTAACATTTAGGGGTTTCACATTAAAATTTTTTATTCTTTATCTAATTAACATAAGGAATATTTTTAAGCTTTGACATTAATTTACTCCAATTAAAATTTTAGAAAAACTAAGATAGAAATTTTCTAGAAAATTAAACGTTCTAAAAAAGAAAGTTCTTACTATTTTGAGATAAATCTTGGTGTTTAAAAATTATTCGTGGTATGTGTTTACAAATTAAAAAAATTCTTAAGTAAAAAACAGTGCCTCTATGTTATTTTGTTGGACGATGAAAAAAAAAAATATATATATATATATATATTAGAGTGGTCCAAAAAAAACATTTTTATTTTTTTTTTCAAGTGCTGCTGTCTTAAAAACTTCCCTAAGGTATAAAAAAAATTCTCTCCAAAGCGCAATTTGATATCTCAATTCTTCATGAAGCTCAATGAATTTTTATTTTCCCATTTAAATAACACGTAAAAAAAAATTTCTTTACGTTTTCATCCGGTAAAACTACGAAAAAAATTTTTTTTGTATTTTTCGTCAATTGTTCTTGTAGGAAATTTAATTCTCTACAAAAAAGTACTGAGGTAGTTTTTTTGTAATCCTAACAAGTAAAAAGTTATTAAGCTTTAAATACTCGCAATAAAAGAAAATTTAATCAGATATGATTTTAGAATCCACGTTGTATCACATTTTCTGTTTCAAAGTATTTGATCATGTAATTTATATTTTTTTCTTAAAAACATGGTATACAGTCTGATATCGGTAATTTAGTCTGGATCAGTGACAACAAATGACAATTTAATATATCGGTTTGTTTATTAGAACTACATGTAAAATGCACTGGAGGAGATTACCAGACTTTGTAAATACTCTAACCACTGCTTAAAAAAATGAAACTAGGTAATTTACTTTTAGCACTCTCTTGCGGCCTACATGAAGATATATAGTAAATTAAATTTTTTGTTGATAATGAGTTTCTTACCCTAACCTAGCTGCATTTTAATAATTATGTCTTGTAAGTAATATAAACTAAAATAAGAAATAACCAAAAAATTAAAACAGTCTCAAAGATTATATTGGTTGTATGTTTGTTAGCAATTTCTTTATAGTCAAGCTTATTTACTTAAATATGTGATGACTCCTGAGATAAGGCAGTTCTACGCACAAACTCTACCTGTTTATTTATCATTTTTTTTTTTTCAATGATTAAATTTAAAAATAAAAGAATCAATCCACGAAGGACTTTTATTAACGTTCTCCTGCAAAGTTTCATGATTTTTCATTCGGTCAAAAAGCGTCCCAGCATCATGTTCAAAATTTAAATATTCACCCGCCCTACATGTTCTTAAATAAAAAAATTAAATTCAGTATACATCCGGAAGTACTAGCTTGCTCTTGGTATTGCTCAACGTATTGTCTAAGTAATCTTTTAAATATATTGATCCTATTTTCACTGGTAATTGCAATATCTAGTTTATTATACCATTTAAAACCTTTGTATATATTAATGTTTTTTCGGCTGTGTGTGTCCTCGTTCTTACAATTTTCAATTTATTCGCATTCCTTGTTTTATAGTATCCATCATTTGAATCTAATTCAGTCCGTAAATATTCTGGGCAAAGATTATTTTTTATTTTATGTATTAATAGACATGAGTTATAAAACAGTCTTTGTCTAATTGACATCCAACCTAAGGTATTTATAAATTACAATTATAATTGATTAAATCGACTCCAAAGCTCCAGTTCATTACGCTGACTTAACTCATTACCCATACTTAAAACATTTACATTACCAATCTCATTTGCAATTTTTTCTATGTTAGTATCTTAGGTAACATATCGTAGGTTATCTTCAAAAAACAAAATTTTTTTCTGCGTGTGGAATTCAAAATTAATCATCATTTTAGTATCTACTCATCAATGTCTGTCCTTATTTACTATACATCCATTACCTAGCGCGAAAAAAATATTATTTAAAAAGAATAAGGTAAAAGCCCCAATAGATGATCATGTACCAGTATATGATCACTCCATGTACTTGTATACCTATATTTATGAATATAGATATACAAATACATGGAGTGATCATATACTGGTACATGATCATCTATTGGGGCTTTTACCTTAATACAAAAAAAAGTTACAACAAGTGTACTCTAGTATATATTGTTTGGGCTTTTATAGTTGTAAAAGTTAACTTTATGAAAGCAATTTATTCTTTATTTGTGCACAATAGCGATTACACTAGTTAAAAAGCGCTTGGTCTTTTTTTATCATAAGAAGACAAAACCATCGTGGAATGTAAAATTGCAGCAGGTGGTTACCATTAAAAAAAAGTCAGAGATTCGTAAGGTGAAAGAGACGGTAGTAAAAATAATAGTCCGAGAAAGAGGTAAAAGGCAAAGGATATAACTCCCGTACTCTTATTTTCCCTTGAGGATTTACAGATCTACAAAAACGATAATGACGTTAAAGAAGACGCGTGCCAGCTGGCAAATTATTTTGTGAGTCCCCATTTTGATATTGAGGACTTGATTTTTATTGTACTTACTTATTCAGCAAAAATTAAACTAATATGCACGGAAATAAATGAGATAGCAAATTCAAAATGAACTGATTTTTTGGAGATTTATTCGATACATTCCAATCAATGAATACGTTCATATAATGAAAGATTTAAATAGAAATAGTCATAACATGTAATATCTTCATAATAATAGCAATAATATTTTTCCTTACTTACATTCATACGCGCATTGTTACTGACACACTAACGCTTGCGTACACTAGTGTACAGTCTCACACATTAATCTAGCATCACGTACGTCCGCCGTCTACGGTCGGTCCGTCCCCACTCTCGGTCTACTGCGTGCGAAGCCGGCAGCATCTCTAGCGTCTCACTCTCGCATTACCCACTGCCTTCTCACTCAATTTTTATTCTTCTCTAGCGCGCTTCTGATTGGTCACTTTCATTAATTAATAATTAATTATCTATGCGTCTGATTAAAAAATGGCTGAGGACTTTTCGTCTCAGAATAATTTTCTCTTTCGATCCCTACAAGGAAGTGCGTGACTTCTGGGACACCCTGTATACTATCATAATTATGAATTTTGAAATTAGATTTCAATTTTTCTTTTCGAGTATAATTTTATATGAATAAATTTTTAATCAATGGTGTAAAAAAAATTTATAATAAATAATAATATTGTCATATAAAACTTGTAGACTAAAATATATCGATTAGAAAAGAAATATTTCTATTCAAATTAGCGTTAATATTTAATAAATATAAATTAAATTTTTTCAATCATAATTTAAAAAATTTTAAATTTTCAACTTAAAAAATCTCAAAATTTACTAAATTCATTCAAGCCAAAAATTATGTTCATGCAGACTTTATTTACTATCAATTTTAATTGTATTTATAAATACAATTAAATATATATATATAATATATATAAATATATGAAAAGTTCAAAGGAAAGGTCTCGATAAGTGGAATATCTGAGTGAGCTTGTATCTTTAAAAATGGCAATAGTTCACCAGATACGATGTAATTTCTTGATTATGTATCTAGAGATAGAGCATTTTCGAATGCAGCCTTAATTCCTATCATAATAAACACTATTGACTATTGGTGAGAATGATATGAAACCTTGAAAAGGCACAACTCCAGGTCAAGACCTTTCTAATGATACCAAACTCAACCATAAAAACCCATTTTATCATATAAATGCACTGGCCACAAATTTTTCTTATTCTCTTAATAATATAGATTATTATTATTATGATAATTATTATTACTGTTTTAAATATTATTGCCTGTCTCATGAAAGTCATGTTGCTGTCACGGGAAAATCATGTGGCAGCTATATGGAAAAAATCATGTGGCAGCCACATGAAAAAATCATGTGGCAGCCCCAATTTTTTTTTTTTGCGTGTGCCATTTAAAATGTATTATAATTTATTTTAAAAGTTAATATTACTATTTATTTTTAATTTAAAATCGAATGTTCATTATTGGGGTGCAATTTTGATTTTTCCAAGATTTTTATTTGATTCAATTATTCTGAGACATTCATTGAACTTTTGTTGATTTAATTGAAAATATCATTTAGAGTTAAGTACTGTACTAAACGTATAGCTCAATATTTTTAATTTTAGCATAGATATTTTTAAAAGCGTGCTGGTGAAGAAATCATGACGATAAAGTTATAATATTGATGTCTATAATTACATAAAAAGAAGCTATCATTTATAAAATTTGATTTTATAGCACATAAATGTATAATCAAATAGTAGGGTTCGACATCTTGTTGAAAGGATTGCTGTTTTTAATGATGAGAGTGGAACCAATAAATGCAACATTTTATAACAAGCATGATGAATCAACAAATACGCACCAAGCAATATAATTATATAGTTATTATCATATGCTATATAATTATTATTTTTAAAAAACATTGGAAGCATTCGTATGTTAGTATTAAAGAATAAATATCATATCGAAATATACTATAAGTTATAGTTAAATATATTGCGATATGGAAAAGTTGTTTGAACACTTAGACGTTGTCAAAGTTAATGATATATATATATATATAATTATACAATAGGTAAATGTTTCTCTTTGATTGTAGAGCTAATTTTAACTACTTTGAGTGCTTTCAGTTATATTCCATTGGACATATTGAAAATATGTTGAAGAGGCTTATTTACATCTTCGACTAAACATTTCAAAGCTTTTACTATTCATATGTCATCGACCTCGCAACCCATCTCTTTCAAGTTTAGTATAAGTTTTTGAATATTATATCAAGTAGACGAAAAGAGGTAAAACGAGTGGTTTAAGAAAATTGAATAAAAAAAACCGCACATAATCTTGTTTTTTCATATTCTTCTTGATACCAATAGTACTTTGACATAATACACACTTCAATAATTCGTATTTACATACAGCAACCTTTTATGAAATAATTAGATGAATAATTATCCAATATTGGTTTGTAATTGTTACGAAATAGTTTGATTATTCTTTGATAGATCTTAATGAGAATTTTACTATTAAAAATGACTTGAATTCTATTTTTTTTATTTTTACGAAGGTATATTAAGAATAGTGAAGAGGTTGAGTTACGAAGTTACCTTAGGGCATCTTCGATGGCGAGTTTTCAAAATTCTAGAAAATAAAACAAATTCTGCTAAAAAAAAAAAGAAAAACAAAATCGTTAATATGCTAGTGGATTAAAATTTTTTTTATTTTCAGACTTAATTACAAACTATTACATAATTTTATAACCTTATATATTTATTCGTATGTAATCAATCTGTAATTTAAATTGTCATTTGGCCTGTGCCTTGGCATAAAATAAACAAAATCTAAATCTATATCTAATTTCCATTTATTTCATTATTGACTGATTGCTAAATTTCTCTCTATCATGAAAGTATAAGCGTGTTCAAGAGAAATCGTATTTTTAAGCTATGCCATTATTTAAGCTATACCAAATATTCAAGATAATTCTATAACGAAGAAAACTTACCAAATCAAAAATAACTGAACTTTTCTGCGGCTTGTTACTTTTGCACGCCTCATAAGCGAAGCGGATAAGGTTGCGCTCTACACTTACCTTACAAAAATCGAGCGATTTCTTGAACTAAAATTGTCTCTATTTATTTTCTATCGCACTTGTAGAACAATATTTACACATAAATGTCATAGAAAAATATAAGTTTCAACACTTATGACATATTCAAAAGACATTTTGCTTTTCAAATAAATAAAAAAAATGTTTACAAAAATTACTCAGTGGAATCCAATGTGTCAAATGTATGTAAGGAAACTGGCGTGGTCATGATAACTGCCGTTTTTTTATACGCTTCAGTATTATCTAAAACTAAGTCCTTTCGAAGATCACGGTTTAATTTAATGTAATTTATTTATAATTAGAAATAAACTAAAAATCCACTAATCGTTTGTATATCTATATCTATATAAATAAGGTTCGCTTACAACACATGCGCAGTACCTTTCTTTTCTGTGTGGACAATGGTGCGAAAGATTTAAAAGTATTTTTTGCATTTTATTTTAATCAATTTTTTTTATGGAAAATGAGATTATGAGGCCTGCACTTTTCGATTTTCCAAACTTTTTCAACTTATGTAATTTTAAAATTGTTGCAGTAATAAGAATGTTTCAAGATAACGATTCATGTTTTTCACAAAAAATCCTAGTGCCACATGGTAAATCGATTTCTATCTTCTCTTTCTATAATTGTAAATACTCTTCAAACTCAGCTTTTCAATGTTTCGTAGTTTTTGTCGAAGTTTTATACAGGCTATTAATGTCAACACATTTTTTAATAGAATCGTTATAGCTTTCAATGACTACGCTCTCAGTTGGTTGATTATTGAGGGTGTTTTTAGCGTATTTTTTATAACATTTTTCGAAACATAGGATAGCTTCATTCTTCATTTCTTTACCCCTTTCTCGAAAAATAACGGTAATTATCGCAAATTTGTAACAAACATAATAATTGATATTCTTTTGAAGTATAGACAAAACACATTGGTGATTATAATGGAAACTCTTTATATTTAATTGTTTTATATATGTAGGTGTTGAAAAAAGACGAGTCAAATATAAGAAAAGTTTACTGTATGTTTGTAATAAATAAGAGGATTTTCGAGGTAGAAAATTTTGAGTAAAAAAAACCCCTTCAATAATATATACATCTATGACTCTCTCGCTTATAGACATATTCACAAGCGAGAGTATGTGAACCCATTGATCTTTTAAACGAAATCATTCAAATCTAAAATGTAAAAATCTGTAAAAATAAGTATTTATGAAAAGTGATACTAATAAGTAACTATTAGAAGAGTTAACAAGTTGAAATTAAAATATGAAAAAATCATACTTGGCTAAGGATGCCATGATGTTTGTATTGACAAAAACTACGATATAGAATATAAATATTAATACATATACTCAAAAAATTACAGTTTCAACTTTGAGTTTTTTTTTAAAGTTACAATAAACTATTTCACAGATGGTCACCAGATTTTATAGTTTGTAAAATTTATTGTTTTCTATGTGGATCTTTTCTAATTTTTCTAATAAAAACTTCATAAAAAAAATTTTACGAGACCTGGAACGAGACTCTCGGGTTGCGCTATATGTGGTCTCGGTATCGTCCATAACATTTTCAAAAACGTCTCGTCTCGCTTTTCCGAGACGAGAAAGAGACGAGACGAGAAAAATCTCGCTCTCGTGTGAAGCCCTATTTATGATTAATGTTTTTTATACATGATTATAATATGTACGACATCATGTGACCATTGTATGTAACATTAATGAAAAAAATTTCAAGCGAGCTTTTATTTGCATTTAATTCTTAAAAAATTAATAACTTTATTAATTAGGATTTCAACGTACCCATTAAATTAATTAATTTATGTGAAAATTGTATTAAAAAATTTTTGATTGTTGATATGACTACATATCTTCTCATATATGTATCTATCTAAGCTTCTATCTTATCATATATGTCCAAACATGAACAAAAATAAATATATGATCAATGATCATAAATTTTATTTTTCCTGGGACTACAGCATAATCTTCGGGAAATTTCGAAAATTTACAATTTTCTCAGCAAGAAGTTATACAAAATTATTATTATTATTACATATTGCACATTGAAGACATTGGTGTAACATCTCAAAAGCAATGATTTATGTTGCAGACATAAAAATACATTGTACTGCACAAAAATCATTCTTTTGATCCAGCATTGCAGAAAATAATAATAACCAATATTATTTTCGATTAAGATTGTTATAGTATCCTTGGGGAGAATGGGTAACATCAGAATACAAGGAAGCAAGTATCAGATTACGCGAGGGATGGAGTGAAAAAAATAAGAAAAGAAGACGCCCAAAAGTGTGCAGCTGCCCTTTGAGGAGCACGTGTACAGCCCTCTTGGGGTTTTTTTATTATTTCCACTCCACCTTTCCTTTTGCGTCCAGTTTTTCTACTCTACTCTCTACTCTATTCTATTATATACGTATAAAAGTTTTTAAGGTTTCTTCTCATTATCTCATGAGTAAACAAGACATGTGAACTAATTACACGCGTTGAGCAACATGCGAATTCAGTTCGACGAGATAATGAGCTAAAAGAAGAAAAAAACTATTAACAGAGACACTAATTTAAGTCTATTGAGTATCGGAGTATTGTTCTGCATACAAATTAGTCTTAATTAACCACTGCTTTTTACCAGAGTAAAAATACTTTAGCACTTTTAATTTATGCAAATAGCCACCTTTTTTTACATTCTCCTACGAATGACGTAGGATTATTTTTATTTGCGAAGTTGAATCTTGCAACAAATAACAATCAGTCCGATATGAAATAAAAATTGGGTTATTGAAATCCCAGACGGAATAATTCTATATATAGTTACATAATATAATTAAGATGCTAAGAATAACTCTATGTAAACAGTAAATCCGGAAAGGAAATACGATACCCGCATACTGATTACCGGAAACTGTTAAACCCTTGGTTTGTACTTGCATTTCACTCATCATCATCGTCATCTTTAACACTCTGATTTATATAGTACTTAACGTTTTTAGGACGATAATCACTAGTATCAGATTTAATAATAAAAAAACTTGCTGGAGTTCACCAAACAAACAAGCTGGAATGAAACAATAAATTGTGTACTACCAAATCATTAACAAAAAAAAATATTTTGCTACTTTTTATTTATTCATTTAATTTAAGGACGTTAATGCGCTACGCTAGAGTCAAATAAAGACTAACTTTTTACGAAATTTTTTGGAGCCTAGAGAAAAATTTTCAATAATTTTACAATGATTTATAACTATTTTTTATTTATCCTAAATATTTTTTTGGCATTTATTGTAAAATATCAGTAAATATATGTTAGTCGTTAATTTGAGGTGAATTTTAATTGTTAATTAAATTAGGCAATATCGGTATTTTTAACGACACTAGAATTTGAATTTTGCGCGCGCAAACGCGCGCATGAGTATAGCATTTGTCTATATTTTCATGCTTATGATATATTTGACCAATCACGTTACGAATAGTTTGATGCCACATACATTTCATCTCAATTTTATATTAAGATAACTTTTTTTTTTTAGTTATTATAATTAAATTATGCTCATAAAGAAAACTGTTAATAATAAGAATTCAGCACTAAATTCGTTCCATTATTACAGAGACATCTACAAACAAAAACCGGAACTATTTGTTACCACAGGAATCGAATGATAAAATGCAGAATGAAAAGGCTCGGCGATCGGTAATGCAGATGTTACCGCGATAAGATACAAAACGAGGGATATATTACTGATTGCCGAGTCGTACCGACTGCGCTAAATTTTGTAGTGTCGACACTAGATGGCAGAATGATAGTATCACAAAATTCTTTCGAAGAATAGATAAATATAATTGATTTATTGTGATTTTATTAATTTTATGTTAAATTATTAAAATGAGAGAATATGAGTTTTTAAATCGCTGCTTAAATAATCGAATAGCTACCAGTTAAATATAAATATTACTTCACAAATATGAAACTACGATAAGCTTTATCGATCTGATAAGACACTCGGAATCGCAATGTTAATATTGGCAGCTAAATGATTAAATTACTGCCAATGAAGAACGTTTAACATTTATTGAATAGAGTTACTGAAATTGATAAAAGACAATGAACAGATGAAGAAAAAAAAAAACAAACACACGTTAGTATTGAATTGATATTTTCAAGTGTATCTAATCGGTTTGTTTATACCTAGTAGTTAGGTTGTATTATGATACCATGATTATAGTCTTGGCAAGTGCTAATAGATAACAAAGAGATTTTGCGTAAGCATTGCTTAAGTAATACGATCACAGCTTGAATCAGCAGATCGTGGTATAAGTCTTAAGAATTCTTAATGTTGATGATAACGTATTATACTTTTTAGTATAAGTGTAATGGCAATATTAATAATTAATGATGAAAGCACTAGTATAATATATGGCAAATAATGAACCGATATAAAAAAAAAAATAATAATGATAACAATAGATTATTTATCAGTAATGAAATTATAAAGTGACAGGAGCGGGCGTGATGTCTGCACGTCGCAGAGATCCAATCATAAAATGAATCGCGAGCTGACGTGAGTACGATAAAGGAAGTTACTCACGAGGAAGAAGAGGGATGGATAAATGAACGGGAGGAGAATAGAGGGAGGTCAGCGACCAGCGTTATTCGTTCCACGTTGCCAGGTTATCGATCTGCAACCGCCTTGACCGACCTCTGCAGCGCCAAGTGCAAGTCCAAGGGCTTTTTCACCCTCTCAAACTCTAGGCCAAATCTTTATCAGATTCACAAAATAACCCCATGGTTCAATTGAATCAACTAGTAAGACTTTTTTATTTTCATTCATGAATCATGAGTCTTTTTTCTATTCTTTACGCGAATGGATTTCAAATATGGCTGGTTGTCTGTTATTCGTCTGGAGGCTATATCACAGTACAGTATACTATAAAGTGTAAAAAATGTTATAGTACACGAGCACTTTTAACGATCATTCAATTTTTAATGAAAAATATACTTTATAGCTGATCCATAAAGTGAAATTTGTGATTGTCGACAACTTATTAAAAAACAAGTTTTAAAATTACAACAAATCTGTATGGCTCCATCATTTGTATTTTTATGTTTTTTGAATTGTGACTTAATTTTGATTTCAAAGTTTTCGTGGCTTTTTTCTTAACTTATTGAACTGAGCATGCGCTGCAACTAATCAGCTGATATGATTTATTTATTGATTAATTGTAATCAAACTCTTCGGAATTAGATTGTCCTTTTTCAATATGGTTTGTTATACAGACAAAACAGTTCTATTTAAGAGAAATCGATTTAATTGATGAATTTTTTTCCGAATTATCATCTTTTTGAAGTTTTAAACCTCGCAATTGACCGGTAAAGTTTTTTTCTACTTTTTCACTTTTTTTTTTTGCTTCTAATAGTAAACATAATTATTTAAATATGACAGAATAAGTCTTCGTCAAAATATCTGTATCATGGTAATGTCAATTACCTTGGTTCCATAGAATAACAAGAATATAACCTTAAAAATAGTTATGTAGAAGAAACGAACTAAAAAACACCAATGTTCCACATTATAAGCCGTGTAAATTGAGAAAAAAGTTTGGAAAATTTTTAAATACTCATTTAATTGTTCATAAAAAAAAATCAGATCGTAAAGCAATCTCTAAAACTTCGCATTATGAGTCGTGCAAAAATTTGATTCATTGAAATATTTATGAATATATAACCTTGCAAAATGAATAATTTGAATACTTATTTGCTTGCAGTAAATGAACCTTTATAACTTACAAATAACAAACAGTAAAAAATACCGAAAAATTAAATATGATTGTCAACTGGCTGTTTAACCTCATCAATCTATGAAAATTGTTTATTTCCTGATAGACATTGCGTACTGAAATTACAAATTATTCACGAGAGAACCATTACAGCTATTGTACAGTTAGTGTAAGCAGAATAGTTTACTACCGATGCTTTGCTTGCATATTTCAATATCCAAATCAATGAGTAGCTCACTAAATTACGTTTGCTTAAGAAATTTTCTGTGCTAATGTATTGAGTAAAACTGTACAGCGATTCGGTGAAATAGTAAACAATATGAGGTTAAAATATAGTTATTAAATGTTAGCCGCAAATTTTGCTTACTACAGTAAACAGTGTACAATCTGTTTAATATTTACTATTACGGAAAAAAATAATCGGTAGCGTCTACCGTTTGGCAATAGGTTGACTTAATTGAAAAAATCGGTTGAGACAACCAATTTTTTTTTCGGTAGAAGCTACTGACTTTTTCGGTGGAGGTTACCGAATTTTTCGGTTGAGTCTACCGAATAATAAATGATTGAGTCAACCGATTGCCAATCGGTAGATACTACCGATTATTTTTTCCGTACAGTGCCGCAGAGTCAACATTCAGGGCCAGTTTTTCAACCCCGGTATATATATATATAATTATATATATATATTATCTATATATTATATATATATATTATCTATATATTATATATATATATTATCTATATATTATATATATATATTATCTATATATTATATATATATATTATCTATATATTATATATATATATTATCTATATATTATATATATATATTATCTATATATTATATATATATATTATCTATATATTATATATATATATTATCTATATATTATATATATATATTATCTATATATTATATATATATATTATCTATATATTATATATATATATTATCTATATATTATATATATATATTATCTATATATTATATATATATATTATCTATATATTATATATAGATATATTCACAATGATAAAATACTTAAACCCGGGGTTGAAAAACTGGCCCTCAAACGATCAAAGATTTATTCTCGTTAAGATTGCCACTTTGATTCAACCGGGTCGCGTTTGTTACGTATTATCGGACGTAGCAGCTGTACCGGATAAATTATTTGTACCGCGTGACAATTGACATCGATTAAAGAAATACGAGTGTTAAGGCCTAAACAAGTTAGATTCTTCTACAGATTCTTTGTTTTGTATTTTTTCTTGAGTTTCTTTTGTTCTTGCATAGATTTCTTTATTATGTAAAAATTGTTTGGTTTTTATAACGAATATTTCAAAGAGATAAAGTTCAAGAATATTTGCATGTACCAATTCAATCATTCAATTTATTACAAATTTTTCATTAAACGTTCCCTACACTAATAAAAAAACTATCTTCATTCAAGAAAAATATTCTGGGATCCAAGAAAATTATTTTGAAGAGAACTAGTTGTCTTACTTCAAGAAATTCTTGTCTTGAGTTCATGTTTCTTGGATTGAGAGGTCTAATCACTCCGATCGATAACATTTTTTCTTGGTTCAAGACTACGTTATCTTCGATCGATACAAATGAATACTTTATTCAAAAACGATTATCTTCAATAAAGAATAATCTTATTTCATTTCAAGAATTATTGATTGTTGATTCAAGAACAAATTTTTTTATTTTTTATGTCAGTAATGCTTCGAGATAGACAATTTTTATAAATCATTCTTTGTAAAGATAAATGCTCATTGCTTACAAGTTTCTTAGATTGAACTTACAATTTGTGAGTTTTTTTCATTTTGGTTGTGAAAAACATCATGGTCATGACAAATTGCTTCAACTTTGACAACTAAACAGATTTTCTACCAGTTACACTTTGTTTCAGTAATACAACGTAGAAGTACAGATAAAAGAAAAATAGTTTTTCCATTGTACACCTAGAATGTTTCTTATTGTATAATATACTGTAGGATGTGAATTCGGTTCCCACAAACAATAACTAATATTATTTTACAAGCCTTATTTTCTGGAAGAATAATCTGCCTTTATATTTGAATCATATTATTCATTTTTATCGAAGTAAGGAAAAAAGTATAAAATTTGCAGTATTAAGAGCTTGGCTCGAACCAAACAACTACGTTAATGACTTAAATTTTTGTGTCATAAATCTACATAAAAGACCTAGTGATAAGAATACATAACCAATTGAATATCCTGACCTTACTTCTTTTTCTGCTTCAACCTTACATAGCAGGCAACTCTCGGTATGTATATAAACTTCCTAAAAAATTATTTCAGTCAAGCTCATCTCGAAGTTCAAACATAAAAATGTTGAAGATAAAGAATTTTTATCGTCACAGGAGCCTCTGAGCTCACAGGATTATTGCAATAAATCTACAAAATAACATTAAAAAGTACTCGGAAGAACAGAGAGAACGTTTTCATCAAGATATTATGAACTTTTAACATCGATATCAAGACCAATACCAATAACAATATGATGGGAAATTATATATAGGATTTAGTAAGAGAAAACACACATGAAATGCAAAAAAGAGTATGGGAAGAGGAAGCAAAGTGGGCTCCTTAAGAAAAAAATGGTCATAACCGTACTTTTTTTTTACTCTTTGCACTACTTTTTAGCCCCTTGTTTGTAATTCAACATTGATAAGCTGTGTCTATTAAACTAAAAAAATCTAAAATGTGGAGCAAAGCGGACCCCCTCCAAAAATCTTGTCATAAACATTTTTTTCGCACATTTTGAAAGCTTTGAGTTGTGATTTTTTTCAGATGAATAAAACTTTCGCGCATGAGCAATAAGGTGCCTTTTTCGACTAATTTTTTTGATCCCATCACGAAAATTTGTTCACAATATCCTAAAAAAAAATTCTCTGAAAGTTTGAGCCCTCCAATATTACTATGAAGAGCTCGATCAAGGTGTGAAAGGTTTCCCATTAAATATACACGTAAAACTCGAGTTGTTTCCTTAAATTTTCACAGCTCAGCAATATTTCATAGCATTTAATATCATTATTTCAATCAAAGATGGGTTATTTTACTTAGAATTGAATGATCCACAAAACTGCCCATCGTGGCGTAATCGTAACTTACACTGGCGAGAGAGTATGGACCCCCAAATCCAATTTTTTCATAAAATTTACGTTTTTCTGTCCTTTTCTCGTCACTGAGAAGAGCTACGAAAAACATTTGAATGACTAACTTATAATAAATTTGATTTTCTACAAAAGAGATCCCGAGCACTAAATTGGTAACATCAATATTTCAGGAGATATTAAATTTTTATAGTTTTAAATTTTTATCTACGATCACTTCCAAACAAAACTATTGTTCTTTCATTATATATCATTACGTCTTTAACAAATTACTTCTTTTAAGAAAATTAGGAGAATTACAGAAAATACGGGGTATTTTATGTGTCAAATTGGTCACTTTTGAATTCGACCCTTTTTAATTTGGCTGAAAAATTTTTGTCCTTTCCTACACTACCAATAAATGTTTTTAGGATTTTATAAACTTTTTTACCCAACCCAAGAAAGAATGAATTTAAAAATAATCGGTTTTTTTATTCTCAAATAGCCATCACTTTTTAAAAAATTGATCTTCCGCAAACATATATAGAAAATTTTTGTTTTCAAATGTATTTTTCAAAAAAAAAAAAATACCAAAAAATTTTCAAAGGTCAACTTTCAGTGAAGCTGTAGACTTAAAAAAAATTTAATAAAATCGTTTCATCAATAATCTGCTATTTTTTAATATGAAAAAGCGCCTAGCTTCACTATGAATGAACCTATTGATTTATTTCTTTTCTTTTAGTCTTTGTTTTTCATTACCCTTTACGAAAAAGCACTATGACAAAATTTGACGAACTGTTTTTTCTATTTCTTTTTCTTACTTTTTAGAATCAATGACAATTTTTTTGACAAAAACCACTTCTAATCATTATCAAAAGTATGAATGATTTATTATTCACCTTTTTATAAAAAATTTCAGGGGGCCCACTTTGCCCCCAAAATTTTGAGTCGTTCTAAATTTAAGGGGGTCCACTTTGCCCCTCCTTTAAATAAAAATTTAAATCATAGATTTCTAAAAATACCGTTCAAACGTTCTCTTGGCTAGAAAAGCAAACTTTTTTATGCAAAATAAACTTTTTTTGTGTTGTCGTACATAAATCTACCGAAATTTGAATAGCCTTATGACGGATTCAAATTTCGTGTTGACCTATGTTGTGTATTGTTTTTTTTTTTTTTTGGTTGGCATAAACAAATGTCTAAAATTATAAAATAAACAAACACAGAAATATTTGAATCAAGTAGATTAATTATAATAAAAAAGGTTATAATGCTTTTCAATATATGCTCAAATAACTCAATTCGAATATGATTTAAAATCAGACAGCCGGCAAGATATTAAAATTATTCTCTGATCAAATTGATTGCGCATCACTAAAAATTAGTATTTTTAATTTAATAGTACAAATAGAAAGAAAATTTATGGAACCAAATAATATTGTTACCAAAATAAGGAAGTATTTTCTCTAAATTTTTCATCATGATTCATGACGCTCATGTTAAATCTAGATTGTAGGTATTGTTGACTTTTTTTCTGTCTTAGATCCCGAAGGAACAAAGTTTTATAGTATAATAGAATGAGTAAGAAATAAAACTTACCACTGTAAGGCTGTCAAGCTCACCGAGCCACTCGTTGAGTAGCTGCTCGGGATCTGTTTCATTGTCGCTATCCTCGCCGCCTTCTTCCTCGTACTTTTCCATTCTTCTCACTTCAGTTTTGTAGGTTAATTATTTCTTGGCGAGGTACATTTGTCTTACCTAAAACATAAAGCATTTTGTGTTGATGAAATCCTGGAATTGCAAATGAAATAAAAAGAACGTAATATGAAATAAAGCTTTTTGTTAAAAGAGTACAAACTAGATGTAATTAATTTTGAAATTTATTTACAAAATAGTATAAGGAATAATTAAATCTCTGAAAACGTTTGACAGATTACTGGAATAGCAGCTTTCGCATTTATATAATTCTGCGTTTTTAATTACTATTACAAATCTATCATAAAACGTTATAATACGATATTAATTATTACTGCGTAATGGCAGTTTCATCGAGTTCATGTTAATGAACTTGTTGATGGTGTTTGTCGACTCACCCGAGCGAATAATTGGAGTCATGCAGTGACGAGCACGTTGCATTTACAACCATTAAACGTACGTGGGAGACTTGGCAGAATCTATACTGTTTAGTCCTAACGGTTTGAGAAAGGTAGGTTTGTACAGGAACTCGACAGTCGCACCCTTACAGGTAAAATTTAGTAACCCTCTATAGAATTTATCCTTCCATACATTTATTTTCATCATTAAAAGTGAAAATAATAAAAAATAAAGTAATCAAGTGCTTTCAAGCGTACCGTATGGGAAAAAATTTTTCTCACTTTCAGTTTGAAATTTCTTGTATATCATTAAGGATACAGGACTTATTGAAATTTTTAATTCGAATGTTCTATTGTCTAGTTATTTGAGAGGTTTTTCGATTTTTAACTAGAAGATATAAAGATTTTAGACCCCCAAAACGCGTAAAAATTGGTTGATCCGTTCAGAAGATGTCCTTAAAAAAAAACTTGCAAAAAAATTTCAGTTATAGATTATCTTATCTCACAGAAAAAATGCTGCGTCGATTGTCGTAAGCTGCATCGAAACCGGTTGAGCCATCGGTAAGATATCACAATTCAAAATTCCTGAAAAAAAATTTCATCAACACGGCCACTAGTTTTCCAAGTTAAAGGATGCATAAAATTTGTACTTTAAAAAAGCACTAATCGGTCACACCCGATATGGAAAAGTAGATTTTTCTATTTTCGCACATAATTAGAAGTGAAATTTGTTATTACTAACTTCAAAACGCTCTTAAAATTTACTAACCTAAGAGAAATGATACATTCAATAGTGACAAATTGAAGTATGTTCCATGAGCTACAACATGCAGTTTACAAAATTGTAAAATAATGAGATATGCATAAGTTATTTTTCATATAACCTACATTGAAAATGCGAGTTTCAATGCCTGTTGAGCCAATCGAAACTAGACAATTTCAGACCAATGCGACTGTGCCGGGCAGGAATCAATCATTTCTTCCCGGCGGACAGAAAATCACTCTGGTCTGAAATCGTTTTGTTTCATCCCTAGTCACACAATATACTATAGAGATAATAATGCCATAAAAGTAATTATTTTTTATATTTTCGTTAAATTTAAAAACTGAAAAAAAAAAAAAAGAAAAAATGTTATGTTGAAGATAATTAGTTAAGGATGAATTTCTTGATTCAAAAATGTACGGATAAAATTTTTATTTCTGCGGAATAAAAATATTTACTATTATATATGATCGGTGTACTGGGGGAGGCAAAGGGAAAAATAAATAAAAAAAATTTTTAGTTCATTCAAAACGAGTTAATCTCCAAAAATTTCTTCATAATTAGTTGAACTCAATTCAGTTAATCTTTTCTTTTGAGCAAGAAATTTTGTTATTTAATAATGCTATAAATTTATAGTTGAAGTTAATAATTTTGGATCTAATTGATCATATATTTAATATTTTGAGGTTAGAAAGTAGTGCCATAACATAAACACGCACATTTTAGTGCTCTCAGTATTTTTATAAAAATAATAACTAATTCAGTGTTTTTAAATAATTTTTAGTGAAGTTTATTCGAAGTTGATACCGATACACAATCTGGACAATAAATTATATAATTTCTAGAATGCTAAACCAGTAATTTGCAGTAAACAGGGAAATCGCATGCGTTTAAGGTTAGAATGTTTGGCAACGTGGACATTAAACAACTGTTGGCAAGCAATCCACCGAGGATTATCATCAATCAAACGGAACGAGGTGTAGATGCCCTGAACCAACAACCAACAACAACATCCTCGGTTGCGGATAAAACTGTAAAAAAAACACATCTTAATAACAGAGAGCGAGCGGGATCCGAAAGTGACATCAGGGACTACCTGAAGCGTAAAAGGGACGCAGAAAAGGACCTAGACACTTCCGGGACAGAATCGGAGTTTAATTATCAACCATCTAAAAAAGTTGACAGCTCTAAAAACAACAACGAAACAAATAAGATAAGTGCTGCTCAATTCACCCACATTGAACCCTCAACTGCCCCATCACCTATTGTTACAGATCAGAATATCACAATTAATATGGATGATGATATGTTAAAAATACTTCAATCCTTAACTGCACAAATCAGCATAAGGACAGAAGCGACAACCAACGTCAATAAGCTCCAAACCCAAATCTTAGACTCTCAGAAGAACAATGCTGAAGCTATCTCGGAGATTAAAAATGACATTAAAAAGGTCGAATCCTCGTGGAATAGTAAGTGGTTAGATGTCCAAAAGAAACAGTCGGAGCTCGAGAACGAAATTACAAATCTAAAAGAGCAGCTGAAAAATAAAACTACTGAAGCAGGAAATTCGGCGGATAAAAAGTCAAATGACTTACTGTTTCTAGCTGATAAAAAACTAAAGAAGGTGGAACAATTAATATATGATCAAGAAAAAGAAGCCAAAAAAATGAATATTATTATTAAGAACCATGACTGGGAACCTACCCAGGTCCAAGAGAAAACCACAAAATTTCTCGAGGAGAAGTTTAATACCAGGGCCGAAATAGTCAATATACAACCTGTAGATAAAGCAGGTAAGTTGATACGCGTCAAACTTAGTATCCAGAAAGCCAAAGAAAAAATAATGACTGACAAAGCTATGGTGCTGAAAGGAAACAAGATCTCCATCGTCAGGGATCTTACATCGCGAGAACTGGAACAAAGATCGAATCTCATCAAAATTATGAAGGAAAAAACTGAACAAGGCCAGAAAGCAGAGATAAGAGGTAACAAAATCAAAGTTGGTGATATTTGGCATTACTGGGACAGCAATCTGAACACTTTAAAAACAGCTCAGCCGCTGAAGCAAAGGGTAGTACCCAATAATAAATCTCCTAGTAAACGAAATTCAAAAAACTAAAAATCACAGCCTGGAACTCAAGTGGCATCAGAAATTTCTTTGATCATGAAATACAACCGGACGTCGACATCTTTTGCATAAGTGAAACATGGGCAACATATCCATTAAATCTACCACCAGACTGGGATAATTATCAAGTGTTTAGTGCCGTAGCAATCAAAGAAAAAAGCACTGGTCGAGCTAGCGGAGGACTGGCTATTATTCTCAAAAAGAACTATCAGGCAATACTTATCGAATCCGCTGACAGCTGGATTTTTGTGCATTGCAAATCACAACACTTTGAAGCCGTCATAGCTTGTGTATATTTTCGGCCAGCACGAGATATTAATATGCTCCTCGAGTTATTTCAATACTCTCTGGAGGAAATAGCCTGTTCACATGGATATTTGCCACTTTTGTTGCTAGGCGATTTTAATGCTAGATTAGGTCATCTAAATACACTATCAGAAGAATTAATAGATGGAACAAGTTTAAACCCAGAAAGAAAATCTATGGACACAGTAATTAACTACAGAGGTAAAAGATTAGTAGAATTCATGGAAAACAATAGCATGGTATTAATTAACGGTAGAACAGTGAGTGATACGCCGGCACACTTCACCTGCACACACATTGGAAGAAGCATAGTAGACTTGGGCTGGATTAGCAGCAACAGATTCTCAGACATCATAGACCTGGAAGTCATTCAAGAAAATAACCCCTCAGATCACTTCCCGGTTTTAGTCACCCTAGCTGCAAAGTATGAACATCTTTCTAACAAAGCTACTGTTGAAGTGAAAAGAAACTTCCTCACCTGGAAGGCTGAAAATAAAGAAAATTATAAATCCCATCTCAGATATTCGCGTAAAATTGCTGTTAATTTTGCTGATGAAAGTCTAGATCACATTTGCACAAATCTCACCGATGCTATTATGGATGCTGCTCAGTCTGCTTCTATGGTCATCACAAATAACCCTCAACGTAGGAAGGTCAAAAAACAGAACCAAGAATGGTTTGATACAGATTGTCGCACAGGATTAAAATTGGTTAAAAGGTTACTTACTGAATGCAAAACAGCTGCCTTCAATATACCAGAACTTGATAAATACAGGAGGGCGAAGAAAGAATACAGAAGATTGATCAAACACAAAAAAAAAGGAACTCCAAAAAAAGAAGTTGGACAGCCTTGCGAACACTAAAAACTCGACGGAGTTCTGGAAGGTAATAAGAGAGTCTAGATCCAGACAATTCCAGCACAACCCAATCCCGATTGGCATCTGGGAGAACTTCTGCCGTAAAATTACGCCGACAGCTGATCCAGATGACACAACTTTTTATGGAGTAGATCATCCAGACTTAGATAAAGAATTCACCTTGGAAGAACTTGATAAGGCATTTGCTCACTGCAAAAATAACAAATCACCTGGTCCTGATAACATACAGAATGAATTCCTAAAGAATCTGCCATGCAACTGAAAGCTCTATATTCTGTGCCTAATAAACAAAATTCTAAGAGAAGAAATACCGCCAAATCAATGGTTCACTGCGCTGGTGACATTGATACACAAAAAAGGTGATAAGTTAGATCCCCAAAATTATCGGGGCATTGCCCTAATAAATCACATCGCTAAACTTCTCACGAGCATGATTAACAGACGACTAACGAAATGGGCCGAAGAAAGTAAAATTATCTCTGAAACACAAGCGGGATTCAGAGCCGGCAGTGGATGCTCTGACAATCTGTTCACGCTATTATCTGCTCTCAACTGCCGCCTAAGGCAACGCAAAGCACTTCAATTTTTACTGTTCGTCGACTTTAGGAGAGCGTTCGATTCTGTCAACCATAAGCTGCTTTGGAAAAAACTCTTCGATGCAGGCTGCAGTGCCAAACTGGTTAGACTCCTTAGAAATATTTATATCTCTGCTCAGCTGAAGCTGAAAATAAAATGGCTCGCTGTCCTGTGACTTTGAAATAAACGAAGGAGTCCTCCAAGGAGAACTACTTAGCCCACTTCTTTTCATTATTTTCATCGCCAACCTTGAAGAATTTCTAAGGAATCAGGGCTGCGAAGGCACGAATATTGATGGCTTGCTGGACATTCTTCTGTTGATGTATGCTGACGATCTTGTGATTTTGGCCTCTTCACCTATTGACCTCCAAAGGAAAATTGATCTACTCAAGTTGTACTGCGACAAGAATCTACTAAACGTGAGTATAGACAAAACCAAGGTCTTAATCAGTAGAAGAGGAGGTAAACACTCTGTCAATAGGCAGTTCTTATATGGGGAAAAGGAAATCACAGTCACAAGCTCATACGAATACCTAGGCTTGAAAATCTCCTCATCAGGGTTCAGCAGACCAACTGCCTTAGCAGCGATCAACAAAGCCAAAATGGCTTTCAGTTCAGTCCACCCTATACTCATGAAAGCCAAGACGGATTCCTTCAACTGCATAAATAAATTATTTGACAGCATAATTGTATCTACACTTCTATATGCCGCTCCAATCTGGGCTGTCAAGTATCTAGAATTAATTGAGCAAGTACAAACAGAATTCTTTAAAAGAATTTTCTGTCTGTCAAGAAACACAGAAGGAGCCCTACTTAGAATTGAACTAGGCAGACTCCCACTTGCTTTCCAGGTCCTCACTGCTACTTGGCAATGGATTATTAAAATCCTCGAAATGGACGATAATAGACTACCAAAAAAATGTCCGCCGTTTACTAGACCTTAGAAATTATAACAATAATGATAAGCATAACTGGCTTGCCTATATATTTAATCTGATCGGAAAGATCACACCCGAGCTACTGACTACGCTAGAAAAGCTTGACCCTGATAGCTGGAAAGCATCTAAAACCTATTTCCTGGCAAAATATAAACTGCACCTACATCAAGAAGACCTGAGAAAAGCCAAGAATGCACATTACCTGCAATTGCAACTACCTAGACCTATGGATGGCAACAGAGCTATGTTCCTGAACAGAAGAGTCGGTTTTCAAGCTCTAAAAGTTTTCTTACAAACGAGGCTTGCCAGCAAATACTATTTTCACCTTTCTTTTAACCAAACTTTCTACAAATTTAACCCTGCTCTACCTTGCCCTATCTGCAACTCGGATCAACTGGACACAATTGACCATCTTTTCAACAACTGCCCAATCTACAAACCCTACCGTGACTTCTACTTAAAATCCTTGGATGCCTCTAATCAACTCCAATGCGAGCTTCTGAATCGCAACGACGTATCCTCGATTAAAACAGTATATCACTTTTTACAACAGTGCTGCCGCTTGAGAGCCTTCTGCTTAACTGAATAATAAGAGCTGATTATAATTTGTCATGCTCAACTTTTCTTTCACTTTTATTTATATTATATTATTATATTATATTATGTTATTTTTGCCAAATCTAACCTATTGTTATAGACTATGTAACTGTCTGAGAAACAATAAATTAAATTAAATTAATTATATTTCATATTTTTGAATAACATACTATGTCTAATAGAACTTTCTTACTACTCTGTAATGAAATATGAGTTTAGAACTCAGAAGGATTAAGAGCATTAATCTAACGATAATGTGCATAATTTTCTAAACATGGATTAGCGGAACTCCTTGAAAATTAATTCCTAGCTAATTCTAACGGATTAATTTTTCTATACACAAAGAAGTAAGATTAATAATACTGAAATGATATACATTCGAAATAATAAATAACAACAACGAATAGGACTATATTCTTATCATAATAATTATCTACCAGACAAACTTGACTTATCTACGATATTAACCATTAAAAACCTGCAGCTATGCAAAAGATAAATTTATTAAAAAGTTTAAGCTAAAATTGTAAAAAAAGATTATTTTTTCACTGAAACTTTTTTTAGATAATCCATTTATTACCCGAAATACTTGACCAACAAATCTTAATTCCAGTTATCCACAGTTTTAGATATCGGAATTTAATGACGTTGAGTTCGATAATTAGATTTTCCTCGGGTATCACCGGCAAACTATTATTGCAAGAGAACGGAATTTATGGAGGGAACTCAAGGGATTAAATTACGAGCAATTGAATTGGTAGGTTTGTAAGCTGTAGATCCTGAGAACTTTCACAAAACGATTAATTCGACGGCTTAAATTGGATAGTGAAAAACGGTAATAAGGCATCTATATTAAGTAGTTGGATAAAATAAAATCTGATAGGAAAAAATCATGAATTTAAGAAGACTTTATACTTTTGATAACCGCATTACAATGAAAAACTTTTATAATCTTATTTTTTTTTTAATTTAATGCAAAAGAAGATGTGAGTATTTAGAATACTAAATTTCTTAAAGAAATTCTAGAGTAATATCGTTTAAGTAACGCGAATCGAAAACATTTAAATTTATATGAAAATTAATAATACTGATTAAAAATAATCTTTCGAAATAAAATTATAAAAACTCATCTATTATTTGCATATCAGGAAAAGGAGACTTTAATGAATAGTTCCACATAAATATGAAGAGTGTTTATGAAGACATCAATTACATCATGCATAAAATAAAATTATTAACTATAAAAAAGAGTCACAGTCATAGTTAACGTAAGAGCAGAAGCTCCTATTAACAATTCAATTGAGCTTTAGATAAGACTGCGTTAATTTTCATTGCGAAATTTTTATTTCGTAATTAAAATAAGACAAACAGAATACTAAAACCAATAATTAAGTATCCATTATCTAAAACGAAATAAGAGTTCATCCAATTAAATAATGATGATCAAGTCTTTGGTCATTTTAGTAAAATTGGTAATAAAGCAGAATGCAGCCTATAAAAAAAAGTTCTTGATTTTGACGTTTGGAAGGATTTTGAGTTGAATGGCGAAGAAAGATTTTTTTTTTTGTCATTTTGAAATTCATCCCGCAATATATGAAAATCGTTTCCGGAAATTACTGAATTACGAATAATGAAACACTGTCAATGGTTGTGATATTCATTGAAAATTGTTGTCATTACATTACCAGTAATAAACTTGATATCCAAGCAGATTATGTTTCATTGCAATAAATATCACTTTTGCAAATGTTAATTTGCCATAATTTATAGCTAAATTTGTCATTAAGACAAATTTGGGAACTGGGGAAAGAAAGGATAAAAGGAAAGGGGGGACTTTACGCCCAGACCGGGACTCGAACCCGGATATTTTAGTCTTCTAGATTTTTGTCTTTCTTCGATTAAGTTATCCAATCAACACGAATTAAGTTATCAACAAGAAAATACTTTTGTTTTTACCATTTTACTTTATGAATCAGCAATATACAATAAAATTTTTATTAAAAATTAGATAGGCGTAGTGAGTTATGCTCTTTTAGATTTTCCAAAATTTTTATCAACTTCCTGCTAAGAAAATTGAAAATTTTCGAAAATCGAAAAGTTAGTGGTTTTATCCCGTTTTTCGAAAATCGAGTTTTCATCAGATTTCGACGTTTTAAGGGGGTATTCTGGTCTAGAAATTTGAAAAATTCGAATTATTTTTTTTCGCATATCTGCAAAGTTTAGACCCTTAAAAATATGTCCTTGAGTGGATTTTTAAAAATCCGAATTATTTTCGGAGATACCGAGGATTTTGTGACGCAGCTGCTTCTGCTTCTGCTTCTTCAATAGAAGGCAGAACAGCTCGATTAGCAGAAAGAACTTCGCAAAACATCGAGTAGGAAGTAGAAGAAGGCTCAATTTACGGATCTGGGATTCGCGATTAATCCAAAGTGAATATTAAATATTATTATGAGTTATTTTACTGAAATCGTTTCTAAAACTTTAAACGCGATTCTCTCGAAACTACTTTTTTTAAAGTGATTGACATGATATCTTAAGTTCTACCCCACCGATTCCTTTGAAATTTAGTGGGAATTTCGATAGCGACATCTTTACAGATTGAGAATTTCTCAAATTTTTTTGTTTCATATCACTACAAGGGCTGGAATCATGTCAACCAGAGTGCACCGTTTTTTTTTGTAGCCCCCACTTCACCGCCCTGTAATTTGTCAAATTTATCATTTTTTTTTTTTTTAATTTTTTTTTATATTCTTGAACTGTCAATAAACATCATATAAAAAAACGGATTATAAAAATGTTTTTCATTTTTTTTTATGTTAGTTTGAAAAATGCCTAAAATTTAGGCTTCTAGGCCAGAATACCCCCTTAAGGTCCTAGGAAACTTCCCTGACGATTTTTACGATTGTGTGTATGTGTGTTGGCGCCATTAATGGCTCAAAGAGCTCAAAGGCATAGAACTGCTAACTCTTTGAGCTCGGAGTGCTCCTAATAACACATAAGTTATATTTTTGAGCTTGAAGAGTTCAAAAACGTTGTAAGTGCAATTTTAAGCACATAGGTTTGGAATTAGCGGAAAGTTGCAGGGGTTGCCTTTAGGGTCAACGGTTTTCCTAACTTTTCATTTTCAAATTCCAACTATTATGACAGATACTCTTTGCTGTTAACTAATAAACTAAAAATTTGCTATTCATCTATTAATTTTGACACTTTGTACACATGTACCATGTACCACAACTCTATTAAAAAAAATAAAAATATTTAAAATTAGTTCGTTATGTTAAGTATATAAGTAAATTGACAAATTGTAACTTGAGAAGACTGAAAGTTTACGAAGAATAGCCTCGAGGCTACTCATTTGTTCCAATGATTTACGACATAGAGCTCTGCCGATACCAGTAATAGCATTTGTATTATTTGTGATTTGTCGTTTATGACACGCGACGTGGGTCAGACTATTCCATTCTAAGCAATTATATTCTCCGAATAAAACAGTTAACGATTTATTTTAAATGTTAACTTGATTATACAAGATTATGTGTACATTCTAACTCGTATTACAAATAATCATAATAAAATATTATTCAAATATACGATATATTATGTACGATATACGATATACAAACTCTAGTAGAGTATTTTTATTTTTATTGAAGACTATAATTTATAACAGTATAAAAAAATAATATTTATTCAAGATATGTTCCAGTTACCGCAGGGCGCATTAGAAATTCAAATGTAACGAAACAGAAACTTTCTTGTAAATTAAAGATGTAACAGAATAATTAAATTTATAATGAATAGGAAGCTGGTATTTATAAATATTTAAATATAGTAAAATATAAAGTTTTGTATTGAAGAAATCGACCTGTAGGTCGAGTGGAACCAGAATTTTATATTAGTGTGACCGTATAGTCAATATAAATGACTGCACTATAAGAATTACAAGAAGAGGATAGGACTAATGATTTAGTCGTGCTGAAAGTCATAGCATATTAGCTTATCAGATCGTAAGTATGTAAGAACTTTATGCAGACGTTGTTAAGTCTGTTATAATATGGGGTTAAATGAAACAGAGATGAAATGAGCTTGATTAGAGAAGGAGATTGCATTACTTTGATATCGCCTCGACTTTCCGCTCTATTCGAGCATTCGATGATCTGTTTTACTTGAAGAGAATAAGAGAGTCATAAAGACCTTAAAGGATGGACGGGAAATCTTACATGCTCTGATCTATAAAACCGTTTGTCTAAACTAAAAATAACTTTGTATAAATTGCCAGAAGTATAATTGAATCGTTGGAGTCTATGCTGAGAATTGCTATTCTTGTAAAGTGTCAAAATGATATTCGTGTCATAAAAAGATTTCGATGGAAATAAATAAATACAATTACTACCTTGTTATTAATTGTAGATTATTAATAATCATGAATTCATTCATTAAACCTAAAAAGTATTGGCTGATAAAAAAAAATGGTGTGTGTACTTATGTACACGCGTCAGAAGTTATACTTCTTTGGCATATAATAACAAAAATTTTAAAGAAAAAAAAAATACAAAAATGATCAAAGAAAAATGTTGAAAACAATCAAATAGGTTTTATTATAGTAAAAATTTAGCTATACCGTATAAATATAAAATCATTAATTATCATACATGGAAAGAAAATTATGGGAACTATTCCTATACCATTATGGGAATGCTTCCCATAATGCTATAGGAATAATTCCTATACTATTATAGAAACTATTCCTATATCATTATGGGAACTAATCCCATAATATTATGGGAATGGTTCCCATAATGCTATAGGAATCATTCCTATACTAATATAGGAATTATTCCCATACTATTATAGGAATGGTTTCCATAACTTATGGGAACCATTTTCATAATAGTATAGGAATGGTTCCCACGATATATAGGTTTAAATCCTACACGGAAAAAAAAATTAACTTGACTTGAATTTGTGCCTTTTCAAGGTTTCATATTATTCTCATCGATAGTCAATTTATGATGATAAGTATTTAAGTTGCATTCGAAAATGCTCTATCTCTAGACATATAATTGAGAAATGATCTTGTATCTTGTGAACTATTGACATTTTTAAGGATATAAGCTCATCCCGATGTTACACTCATCGAGACCTTTCATTTGAGTACCCATATCAATTTTTCATATATTTTATAGATTTATATATATTATATATATATATGTAGATATGAAAAATATATCAAAAATGCATGTGGGTACTCAAATGAAAGCTCTTGATGAGTATAATCAACA
>CAJNRD030001123.1:13332309-13377131 GCA_905319865.3 Cotesia congregata
AAAAAATTTTTTTTCCTCTGAAATTGTACGAAATGATGTTAAAATATATTTTAGAAAGCTAAAAAAGCTTTTTGGAAAAAAAAATTTTTTTTACGAAATTTTGGGGGTACCCCATTTTGCCCCCGCCCCCCTCCCCTATATGTATTTTCTGCCCTATCATATCTGAAGAAGCAAGAAATATGTGGTATTGATAACCTTATAGTATTAGCAATCGCTGTTGTGATGGCTATAAATTATCACTATGTTTTGTAACGGCGCAAATTTTAGTACTTGATTTGTAACACTCAAATTACTACTTGTAAGTTTATTCAATCAAGTCAACCACTTTTGTACTTGAACTCTTTCGATTTAGCTAAAAAATTTTCATCTTTTTTTATCCCACTAAAAACATTTCTCAGGAAATTAAAAATTTTTTTCACTCAACCAATAAAAATGTTCAGAATTTTTTAAAAAAGTGACTTTTATTTTCTAATAATATAACAATTACACAAAAATTTTTACAGTGAAAGATATTATCAAACACAATGTATGAAGTCAAAATCGTTTTTATTACTAGTTAAAATATATTTTTGATAAATAGCAAATTGAAAAAAAAAAAACGTAAGACAACAATACTTGAATTTTTGAAAACGATATTGTAAGCCTTGTACGTATTTTTTTGACTACTAATTTAATTATAATAATAGTATTCAAATTTTCATAAAAACTGGCGCTAAAATTTTTAAATTTATAAGTTAAAAAAAAATTAAATTGCTATCTATTTTCTATTTTATGTAAGTATAAAGTATGGCATTAATACAGAGGAGGAAACGAGATCAGCAAAAAAACTAACTCGAATAAAGTACTCTTTCTAAGAGTATTATTATTAAAAATAATACGCTGACAACAATATAGTCATATAAAAATTCTATTGTATTTTGTACATACTTGAAGAGAAATAACAACTAATAATAAATAAAAAATTTTAAATTATTGTGAGGAAATAAGTAAAAATATAAATATTGATCTATTATTCTTTGATTAATCGAGAGAACATTTTAAATAAGGTAAAATAAGCTACAAATTTAAAAAACAAAGAATGAAGTGAGATACATCGGAGATTCTAAATTCTTGTTATATAATGCAAATTGCATTCATTGTACGCTGGATGTGTATGAAATTCATGTTTTATAGTCACCGTAAAATTTTTATGACTTAAAAATTTATATTATGATAAAAAAAATTTACTATTATTCTCTCTATTGTGAGAGCAAAAATAAAAAAATATTCTTATATTAACTGAAGGAATAACTTAATAGTATATTGTTGTAATTATGAACAATGAATGGCGTGTTTTTATTGACAATAAAGTTTTATTAACCCAATGGATTTCAACATGGATGAATAAAGGATTATAAGGATAATTTATAAGTAGTGAAAAACGATATAAACGCTGATTTGTGAAGTACAAGTATGAAGTAATCTCGGATATTTTCATCAGCATTTAAAGTGAAATTATGTGAGATTAAAGTGGAAAAGAAGAAAAAGAAGAAGGAAGTAATACAGTAGTGGGTAGAATGAGAATCTTGTACATGCCGACACGACTCTCCGGGTGCAATGTACCCCCTGCAATCTTTTTTTTTTCTTCACTCCTTTCTTCCTTCGCATTTTTTTACCGAAAGCAACGCCCCGATTCGATCGATCGCAGTTTCTATATATTGTAGTATCGAATGGCCGCATTTACTTCACAATTTGTTTTTTAAGACATGAAGTGGTGTTGTGACTTAGCTTCTACCAAACCGCCAATACAAGTTACCATTTACAGATTTCGCTCTACATATTTTGTACTGATTGTGAACAAGTTTACAGAAATAAATCATTACAATTTTTTTTCAATGTCTTATTTTTATGTTACTCTTGAGTTCTGTTAAAAATTTTTGAGAAAGTGAAGATAAATATTAAAAATAAAGCTATAAATTATAACAATAGGTTTTGCATCATCAATAAGAAAATAATTTTTTTTTTTCATGTTAATTGAGTAAATATTTATTCCATGACAAGCCAAGTTGATATTTATTGGTATTAAGAAAAAAAATTTTGAATTATAACAAATAGAATAAAATCTTAAAGGCCGTATAATTGAATTATTGAGTGGAGAAACAAAACTTGAATAGTTGAAAAGAGTAGAGGTCGATAGAGGTTATTGATAGTCTTAGTTCCACGCGTAGCGGTTGAATTGACTCACAGATGTCCAGAAAGAGAAAATATAAAAGGAGAAGATTAAATAAAAAAATGTTAAGTTCTCTGCCAGACATAGGACGTATATATATATATATCTCACAGCTAAACTCCGGTGTACTAGTGAGTACGAGGTTAAAAAAAAGCGTTCAATAAACCTGACGTTGCCCTTGGTAATGCTAAGTAATAATACCCCTTTGTACCTTGAGAACTACCGTATCAGTAGGAGAATAATTCAGGAAAATTGATCATTAATATTAAACGTATTATCTAAAACTGTTGCTACTAAAAATAATATTTTAAGAATAGAATTAGTATCCAAATAATAATATTTATATAAAAAATAGATTGTAGAAAATTTAGTTGTCCATATTTCACATACTCGTTCTATAAAAGATTAGAAAATATTCCGCTAATGAAATGAAAAATATTAAAAAATTGAAAAGTTATTGATTTGGGAATGATTTTCAAAAAATGAGTTTTCACTGGATTTTGATTATCAAATTTTATTTTCAAGATTTCTAAAATGTCACTGAAGCTTTTACATTGCTTCTGAGGCTATCTATTAAATGTCAACTCTTAGATCGCTACTACAGCGATACTAACAATGTACACACGTATCATTGTCATTTATTGATAATAAATAAATATAATAATTATATTGAATAATTCAATGATAACAAATTTAGATCATAATTTAATAATAATTATTTATAAAAAAAAATAATACGTTTGATTTATAAATTAGATAATTTTTAATCATTTAAGTTATCATTATTAAATAAATAAATAAATAATTTAATGAAAATTTGAAATTTCAATCATAGTTTTTCTTTATTCAAGTTGTTCAAGTATCATACTCTTATCTGTATAAATTGATAAAAAATTATGAGTAAGAATTATGCTATTGATACGAAAATGAGCTTAAGAGATTTTAAATAAATTTTCTGAAATTACTAGTTTCTTCCTTTGTTTAAAATATAGCACTATTAATTCAATGAATTCAAAAGACAGTTAGCGTAACGTCTTTCAAATAAAACCTGTTTTTACCGAATTTCACAAACGTTTTTTGATGAAATGATAAAAAAATGTTTAATTATTTTTACAAAAATTAATTTTTTCTTCCCAATAACTTCATTATAACAGAGTTTAATTGAGCAATCAATTACTAGCTTTATAAGTATGCATAATTATAATTTATGGATTACAGCCACGTAATAGAATCGGTATAGAGATTTACTGGCTTGTTTTCATTAATGATAATTAATTTTCACAAGTTAGTGGATCTTTTGTTGTGCTTCGAATAAATAAGCATCAAGAGTAATAAAATTTCAATATGTAAATTAGGCAACTAAATTTAATATGAAAAAAATAAATCAGAAATTAAAGGATTAGAATTCAGAAAAAAATTTTCATAAATATATGAATAGAACTTATTTCAATGAAGCGATTTAATTAAAAAATTAAAGATACAAAATCAATTTTAGAATAGTAGAAATTTTTTATATACATACGATTGTTTACTTAATATTGTAGTTATAATTTTAAAACTAAAATTTGTATGTAAACTAATATTTTTCAACTCATTCGAATTTAATTTTTATAAAATCCGTTTCAATCTAATTTAATTTTAGTAATAAATGGATGTATTTTTTTCTTATATTTTTCTATGTAAAAATATGATTAAAAAAAATAAAAACAAGCCATATTCATTTTCAGTTTCTAAATTTATAAAAGGGTGAGATTTTCTTTCAAGTCACCGTTGTAGATTTTCCAGTCATTTTTAAATCATATCAGTATTGTACAACTAATTCTAAAACTACAATATTATTTTAATGAAATTATAGATTCTTAACAATCACATAAATTTATATATCTCTGTTAGTAATGTTCATGTATTTATGAAAACTGATTTATACTGATAAAAAATAAACAATCATATAAATTTTAATTACAATGTGATTTGAATATAGAATGATTTGCATATTAATTTAAACATAAAATGGCCAAAAAAGGTACAGTGACCTCAAATGGTAGCCTTTAACATAAATATGTAAATGTAATAAAAAAAGTTCATGGACATAATTACACTCTGAGAAATGAATGTTAAGTAAAAGGTATAATTTCTTTTCATATCAACAAATGTACGAAAAATAATAATCATTCAAACATATATTTTTAGCAAGTAACAGACATTTCGTAAATTGGATGCATTATCATTTTTAATATCGTCATTTCACAGTTTATACCATGTATCATTTAGGTAAGACAATTATCAATACTTGACAATGATCGTACTATTTTATGTTGATAAATTTAAATAATTGCCTTCATCATTGTAAAATAAAAACACTATTTACATAAATATTATTTTTAAAGTCTGAATTTAATAAATGATAGAACATAAATTTATTTTTGTCTAGTAGTTTATATCACCATTTTAGACTGCTTATGAATTGCAATAATTTTATCATTCCGTGCCACGTAATATCATCTCCATATATATTATTGTAAATTATAATTAAATCGTTATTGCCAGAATTTTAACCAATGTCGCGCTTTAAATATTTAAAATTACAATTTCGAACGAAAATTATAAATAATAATACCCACTTATTCTCTATATAGGAAGTAATTGATTTTATTCAATTTTTTTCAGAAATATTGAAGATGAAAGCCATTTCTACAGTATGTATATTTTACATTTTACACATGAAAAAAAAATATTATATGGATAGATTTCTATTGGAAAGAAAATATTTTGAAATTCATGAAATGGATCTCACATACAAAAGATATCGGTCAAAGTGTTGAGTATAATCCATCACTTCTAGATTTCCGGTATGTTCGTCGAATTTCAATGCTGCTCCCACTGAGTCGAGCCTTATGGAACAGGTCGCTGACTCCTACATGTCAAGCAATATTATAAAATAAAAAAGGATGACCACAGGAAATGAAATGAAAGCACGAAAAATAAAATAAAATGAAACAAATAAGAAAAAATGTCATGAATGGAGATATAGTGTAAGTAGAAGCTCCTACAAGTTAAAGTCAATCTCTCTTCATTTTTTTTGGTCTCGTCTTTCACCACTTTTAGTACCATCTCTCTTTCATTCTTTGCCAACGCATATGCTATATCCTTATCCTCATCGTAAATACTGTCCTCTTGAAAGTAAAATGTACTTGGCAAAGTACTTTTCCGATCGACAAACACCACTCATTGCTCGGTACCGTGAAAACAAAAAAAGTAAACAGATAAGAGCCGACACAAGAAAAAACTTCAACAATGATACAGAAGTAAGCGCTAATCGTCACTCTTCAAATAGAAGCGATTTCGATTTGTCAGTGAGTTATATACCTTCACGACTGATCAAGAACGATACGCCTGACTGGACGCTTTAAACTTCATCACTTCTTACTTAGATGTGTATACATATACACATTACCCGTATTTTCATGTATAGATGTGTCAAGGCACAAAGAACCTCATTTAAACATCTATGTATACAGATATAAATACATTGATCAAAAAGATGTAAATATATTATGTACAGTTGTAGTAGCCATCATTCCGATCAATCAAGTTCTTTGCTACTTAACTTAACTGGTTTCTTTATTTAAAGCATCTACGACACATCTAAATGTTTTTCCATCGTTTAGATGAACTATACTAGGAGTATATGTTTCTTTTTCAGTGAAGTTTGTGTAAAAACTATTCAACATTTTGATACGAAATTTTTTGTAATGATGCAATTTAGTGATGCATCATCACTCAGAGTTCATTTTAAAGTATTAAGTATATATACTCTTTGTGTTGGTTTAACACGTGTATAAATATTTTTTTTTGTTCAATTTAACGTTTTCAATTTTGTTGATTAATTTATCTGCAATGTTTTTTAATATTTCTTTGTCACGAATACATTAATTCGATTCATCTGATAAGAATATAACAGTAGATCTAAATATTATTTGAGATAAATGATAGACTTGTTGTGAAGATACTACACTGAAAAAAAATAATTATTTAAATAAAAAAAAATATTTTACTCTTGCTTTATAATATTCAGTTCTTCTTGTTCAAAAAATTAACTTGATACATTTTTTGAATGTCAATTCATGACGTTTCTTGAAATTTTCTAACCAACCGTTGCTAGCTTTGAATTGGTTAATATTTAACGATTTCGCGAACTTTTCAGCTTTTTCTTTCAGTATTGGCCTACTTATACTGATATTTTTATCGTGACATGGCTTAAACCAAGTGAACAAACATTGTTTTAAGTCAGGAAATTCAGCTATTCTACGTCTCTTACACTGCTAGCTATTCTAAGTCCAACACCTAACTCTTGTTTTTTCAACAACTCTCCTTCCTTTTTTATAATAAGTGACAACGTACTCTCGTGGATTCCAAATTGAGCAGCAACATCTTTCCTTTTTGAACCACTTTTCACAGCTTCAATCGCTCTCAACTTATCAGCATATATTAAAGTATTCAATTTTCGTTTCATTTTATATTTTTTGAACTCGTTTATTAATATTTCTTTTGTACAACTATACGTTAAGCGATTAAGTGAAAGACTAAAGTGAAAATCAATTAAGCTTTTGGCAAAACCTTTTGTTTGAATACATACTTAATACGATTAATTAATACGATAACTCAATGATATTACTTTAAGTTATGGAGGTCACCAAAATATTATTTTAAGTTATCGAGGGCAATGCTCAAAATAATTGTTTGAGTTATCGAGGTTTTGTACTTTAAGTAATAGAGGTTTCAAGCTGTGAAGGGAAGGGAATCAAAAAAATTTTTAAGTTACAGAAGTTTTGAACTTATCGAGGTTTGAGTCATCGAGGTTCTACACAGTAAAAAATATTGTGTAAAATCAACACAGTTTGTGTGTTAAAAACGGTTGACACAAAATATGTGTTGAAATTTCAACACAAATTTTGAGTAACCCCTTTTTAACACAAAGATTATGTTGAAATATCGCCACAAGAGGGCGCAAAGAATCATACACTTCTAAAGTGTCAATCTTAACACAAAATAAAAATAATTTTTTTTTTATTTCCTCAACTGCAGTAAATTATATTTATTTAAAAATGTTTTTTTTTTTTATCATTTACATTTTAACGAAATATCAACAATTACCGACTATAAATAATTGGAAGGAAGAAAGTGTGAAAAATTTTTAATAATTAAATCAAAAAATAATTTATAGGTTTTAAAAGTGAAGCAGCAGAGTTATAAATTTATGAAAATGAAGTTAACCGACATTTTAAAACTTTTAGAAATTTTTTATTGAAAAAATTTCAATTTAACAATTAAAAAAAAATGTCACATTTAAAAAACTTTAAAAACTAGAAGTGCAATTTTTTAGAAATATCTTTTTAGTTGTAATTTATGTAATAAAAAAAATTAAAAATTTTTAGACGTCTGCTAACTTCAGTGTCATATAAATTTAATTGTCTTTATTATTTAATATTTATTATATTTTCGTGAAAATTTTTGCTGCGTAAAGTGAAGAATCGACGGGCTGTCAACACAAAGTTGATGTTATATTAATGGCGAATTTGACACAAACTTTGTGTTCATTGCCCAGTAACATACAAAATATGTTAATAAAGAGTATATAACACATTTTTTAAGTTACAAAAGAAAATGACACAAGCTTTGTGTTATTTTAACACACTACAATTTTTAACACAAACCGTTTTCGACACAAATACACAATATTTTTTACTGTGTACTGTAATTTAAGATTCTTAAATAAAAAGCAGAAAATTTTTTATTTATTCATTCTACACCCTCCAACAGAACAAAGAGAATTGTTTTTAAGTAAAGAATTTAGGTGTAATCAATTATCAGTTTTAATATTTAGTATATCGCTGTAAAGAATGACTTACTTTCGCCAAGCAAGCGCATAATATTTTTAGCTCAAATAACACTCTTTTCAGTTTACTCTATCAGTAAGAAAGCTTATCGAACTGTTTGATCTATTGAGATGATAAAGATGTAATCAAAACTTATTGTTTATCACAGTTCTTCTTTACAGAACTTAGACTGTCTTCAACAATATACAACAACTCTTTCAATCCAAAAAGCAACAAAAAAAAGATGAGTTTTTATTTCCTTACTTTGATTCTTCTGAAAGTTCTCAATCTCTAGATGGGATTGTCATAAAACTTTGCGTTTATTTATTGAAGTTTTTTTTTTTTTAAGGTAGGAAATTGCTAGTCAGATAAACCCGACGGTTTAATTAATCAAAACTTTTATTTTTTACCGATGGGGGCATTCAGAAAAAACTTTTCGTTGCAGAATCTTACTCTTCAATTAACAAATTCATAAAGTATGTAGCTAATAAAACGTCAAACAAATAAAAAAATTTTTTTAATTTCTAAATTATTCATGTCTGATGCATTGTAGATATCGTCAGATATACAAACAAAGAGTAAACTTATTTCAACAATACTTGAACGAAAAATTGAAAAACTTTTTTATTGATTGGTATTTTTCATTAATTTGTTTTTGTATCATACCACTTCATGACTATGAATATAATGAATGTAAATATGTATGATAAAGTTTCACCAACACAGATATCTTAAAAGTCTATAAATTCATTATGTTCACATAATTATAATGTTTTTATGGAAGAATATTGCGAAAATAATCTTGTCGAGACAATTGAGATAAAATCGTGCAATATTTCTATTTACATGGAATATTATGATTCATAGCATAACATTGTTGCAAATGGTTTAGTTTAACAACAATAATAATGAACACACTAGTGATAATAAATTGAATAGAAGATAAAAGAACAAGAATAAATTAGCAACGCTATCATGGCGCCGGATTTTCTGATCAAAGGACTTTGTGCTAGTGGTTTGTTTAATATCACATCTTATTTATTATATTTAAAATTAATTCATTAATGTCTATTGTTTATTATTAACTAATCTAACGCTTTGATGAATAACCTACATGATAATGATAATAAATATTAATATTAAAATATAAGCTCAGTAGAGAAAATAAAATACTTTTATGAATTTTAATTAATATTTATTAAGTGTACATGATAAAGTCGTTCCAACATGATTTTAAATACACCTTTACATGTTTTATTAATAAAGCAATAAATAAACAAAAAAAGTAAAGTAAGTGATTTACATCTATAACTTATATTACACATAACATTTTGTTTTTAAAAAGAAGACTCGACTAAAAAAAGTTAATTATCCGTTTTACAAGAACCAACTCGAAATCCCGAACCAGGTAATTACGGTGTCGAAATTTTTTTTAAATATTTTTTTTTTTCCATCAATTGCGCCACCCAGTTTGAATATCATATTCATCAAATAAAATTTTCTGACGCGGTCAAGCAGGCGCCATCCAAACGATTGCCGCCTCAGTAATCTGTGATGCCTACACATACTGACTTGTGAGTTGTGAGGCAGAACCCTCGTCTGAACAAATATTATGTGTAAATATACAGATTCCTCTCTTGTGTGCATGTATATGTAAATGTGAAGGAAACTTGGTCTACATACGTTTAAACGAGTTCATCTTTTTTTTCGCGCTCTCAAATCATTCTTTTTCTTTGCTTATTTATCCTCGTTAATAATCCGATGTATCAGTTCAACCACCACTATCTGGTTAAAATACGATATCAATGCTAACACTGTTTATTCCATTTCATTCACTTTTACTTAAAACTTGGAGCTATTAAATACAATTTGGATATAAAAAATTGATTACTATCATTTCATTTTTGGCTCATTAATACAAGACGTTATTTTTCCAAAAACATTTTTATGGAGCGCTAATTGAATATTAAAAAAAAACATATTTGTATAAGGTGATATGTACATGGATCATAAAAGTATCGACATAAATAATTTTATGATATGAATTTTAAACTTCCTTACTGTGAATGTTTACTTTTGTAAAAGTCAAGGTTAAACATTTAAACATTGAACTTCTGAGGTAGTACCGTTGATATTGCAAGTCAAATGTAAAATACAAAGTCTCATATGTAACGTCACGTTAGAGAAAGAGAAATAGAGTACATTTTTGATACCTATTTGTTAATTAGCACTATCACTTACTCAAATATGTACTTTCAATTATTGAAAATATTTTTTACGTTTTTTCTGTTGCTTTCTCAATATTTATCAAAAACTGCAAGGTACTATCTGATTATGTCTGATGTATTTTTCCACTCAGATATAGTTATATCTGTTTAGATTTGATCAGATATGATTATATCTGATTATGTCTGATGTATTTTTCCACTCAGATATAGTTATATCTGTTTAGATTTGATCAGATATGATTATATCTGATTATGTCTGATGTATTTTTCCACTCAGATATAGTTATATCTGTTTAGATTTGATCAGATATGATTATATCTGATTATGTCTGATGTATTTTTCCACTCAGATATAGTTATATCTGTTTAGATTTGATCAGATATGATTATATCTGATTATGTCTGATGTATTTTTCCACTCAGATATAGTTATATCTGTTTAGATTTGATCAGATATGATTATATCTGATTATGTCTGATGTATTTTTCCACTCAGATATAGTTATATCTGTTTAGATTTGATCAGATATGATTATATCTGATTATGTCTGATGTATTTTTCCACTCAGATATAGTTATATCTGTTTAGATTTGATCAGATATGATTATATCTGATTATGTCTGATGTATTTTTCCACTCAGATATAGTTATATCTGTTTAGATTTGATCAGATATGATTATATCTGATTATGTCTGATGTATTTTTCCACTCGGATATAGTTATATCTGTTTAGATCTGATCAGATATGACTATATCTGATTATGTCTGATGTATTTTTCCACTCGGATATAGTTATATCTGTTTAGATCTGATCAGATATGACTATATCTGATTATGTCTGATGTATTTTTCCACTCGGATATAGTTATATCTGTTTAGATCTGATCAGATATAACTAGATCTGATTATGTCTCCAATCCCATGTCTGATCAGATATAAATAGATCTGACCAGATATAATCAGATCTGACCAGATATAATTATATCTGGTCAGATCTAAACCGTTTTCCCCGGGTAATGAGATCATTATCTTAATACAGTCTACTAATATCCAAAACTTCATTAAATTTTGAACAATAATTCTACAACCAATAGTACCAAGTCACGGAAAATATAGAACAATGTAAAAATTTTCAACTTCCCGCGAAGAAAAATGAAAATTTTTGAAAATCGTGAAGTTATGGGTTTTACCCCGTTTTTCGAAAATCGAGTTTTCATCAGATCTCGACGTTTTAATAACTTTTGAACGGCTTGACCGATTTGATCGCGGTTGGCGTCATTCGAAAGAGCTTGACTAAACTTAGATTTTTAATACAATTTGGACCGGTAGATTTTGAGAAATCTGAAGAAAACTACGAAAAAAAATTTTTTCAAATGTTGTTTTTTTTTAATAACTTTTAAATGGCTTTACCAATCAATTCGGAAAACTAATCAGCTCTTAACATCAAAAAACCACGCTAATCACCGCCGGATCAGTCAAAATCGGTTGATTCGTTCGTGAGTTATCGTTGACGAAAAAAGTGTTTTTTTCGAATTACACCAGAATTTCCGGTCTGATCCATTTGTGTTCAGAAGTATATGATAGAATTCAAAAAATCGCGTCAAATGCTGCCAACCGCGTGAAAATCGATTTATTCTTTCAAAAGTAATTGCAGTGATTGCAGTTTAAAAATTTAAATAGTATTTTATTAAACTTCTATCACAATTTTGAACTCGAAGAGCTCAAAAGCATATAACAGCTGACTCTTTGAGTTCGGAGAGCTCAAAATAACACACAAATTATATTTTTGAGCTCGAAGAGCTCAAAAACGTCATAAATGCAATTATAAGTGCTGAAGTATGGAATGAGCGTAAAGTTGCAGGGATAGCTTTTAGGGTCAACCATTTTCCTAATTTTTTGTTTTATTTAAACTGCCAGTAAACTTCAAACTACGCACAATAAGTTATTCGTGAATTATTAAGCTGAACGCAACAATCAATTTTCTTTATTATTGATAGTGGCAATTTGTTTTATTTTAATATAACTAGAATTCAAATTTGCGCGCCCGACTATTGAATTTGCATATATTTTCATGCTTGTAATACATTCGACTAATCACGTTGCGAATAGTTTGATGCCACATATATTTCATCTCAATTTTATTATGGGATGTCATTCACAGATCCTTTCAGTACGAAAACTAGGTCGTTTTACTTTAATTATAACAAGCTTTACCTTTCAAAAATGATAATCACAACAAATATAACATTACATATTTATATTTCTATTAAACATGAAAATTTCCATTGAAAGTTTTGAGAACAATAATCAAGCCAGATATTTCATACAGACTCATAATTTATATGTGTGTGTGTTGAAAAAACTTTTTGATTTGTTCTAGATAATCTATTGACTTACTTAATTTATCTATTGGAAGATCTATTTGAGTTTCGATCTTGATCGTTTCTTGGATTGATGAAAGAACCATTCTTACATATTTTTTTCATTTAAAAAAATATTGATAGCTGTGAATTGTTCTTCTAAATTTTATTAGTAGACTATTTCTTTTGATTAATCGATTGTGCGGCACTCAAATATCATTTTGACTCAACTTTTCAAAATAAACCAATTCCTACATTATTAAAAGTATATATTTTCAATAGACATAAAAAAAAGAACATTAAATAAATATTCTGAATCACCAATTGAATTTGAAATGATTTCATTCCTAGCGATTCAGTGAAGGAATGATGATGCTTTGCAGATAATTAATAGCGAATAAAACTTCGCCTACGCAGGTTTATTTCCGGTGTAGACTTAACTATATTTCGCCGAATCCAAATACGAACTAATACCGATTGTTTTTTGCAAAAACATTTTGTCTCAAATAAAACTGTTTTTACTTCTGTTGGTATTAAACTTAATATATTCAACACAACTGGGACGCTTCTGAAATTATTTGATATTAATGTTCATTGTCACTTGTAAATAATAAACGAATTGCTTATTTAGAAAAAAAACCACGTCGAGGTTACGACCTTGCTTGGATATATAATTATAATTATACAAATGTAGAATTTTGTGTAAATAAAATATATGTAGTTGGAAAAAAGCGAAAAATGATCGTGGCAATAAATAATAGTAGGACAATTATTGAATAAATCAATTTTATTGAAAGATATTAAGAAAATCAATTATACGATGATGCAACGTTATTATTTCTGCTTCATGGATTATTCATTTTAAAGTGATATTTCGAGGAATGGAAGAATGAGAAAGGGAAACTTCTCGATGAGAGTTTACAGATTATTCGAGAAATAATTTTTGACAGCCTAAGCTAGAATCCGAACTCAAATTTTATTGTTACGCTTTTAAGTTTTTTCCGCTAAAGTTATGAAGCAATTTTATTTCTTTTTCAGTCGAAGAAAACTTTTTTGAAAATTATTTTATCAAAATCTGGTAGTACTGGTAAATTAGTGATTGTATTGGTAATTTTTATCCAAAAATTTACTTTTTTTGTAGAAGGGGCGAGACGCGAGAGTAAAAAAATAGGCCCCATAAGAAGAAAATGCTTCCATGATTACTTTTTCTCACTCGCTCGATGTAGCAAAAACTTTTCAGAGGACCTATTTCACTCCTTCCCTCTTCTTCTATGTTCAAATATAGTCAAAAAAAATTTAATTTTTAATTGCTCCGTTTTATTCTTGTAATGGAATTAATAATAATAATAATGCACTGAAAAAAAATTTTTCTGCTCGGTACGATCTACTGTATAGTAAGAGTGAATCGTCACCGGTACGATCCGTAGAGGCTACGAGTAGCAGTCTGGATAGTGACCGTCACGATCTATTCGGTGCCATTCACGAAACGTATTGCTACCGTTAGTATACAGTTTTCCTAACCTCACTCTCCTCTAGATAGTAAAGTGTAGATCGTGACAGTAGCGATCTCGTATCGTGCGGAGTAGAAAACTTTTTTTTCAGTGTGGAGTTTATAATCACATAAACATTGTACTAAAACACCAATTCTATTTTACTAATCATGACTAGTTGTTTATTTTGAACTGTACGAACAGTACGAACGTATAATGCGAATAAACAAAAATGATACTGAAATGATGAATTGTTGAATTCAAATTATCAATCATCTTTGACATTTGTACAAACAGTCATAAATTTTCTCTATACAAACAAATTGATTCACTGTTTTAATACAATAAATTTATCGACACGGTTAAAAACAGTTCAACAGAAACATTGACAAACGTTGGTCTTTTTTCACGCTTGAAATGAACTGAATAAATACAAAAAAACTTGGCCCAATTCTTAAAAGTATAATAGTAAAAAATCATTAGTGTCAGCCGCAGATTTAATTTTCACGCTTTCACATTTCATCCAAGTTCAAGACAATGATAAAAGCGATAACAGAATATGAAGATATTTTAGTCGGAAATTATTGGGGTTATAAGATGAGTTAGACAGTGCCAAGAGAGCATTTTTTTTCTTTTATTCCATCACTCACGACCACAAAGGACATTTATATTAATACAAAGCAACTTCGAGGTCTCGTTCACGTCCGCACGTGGTTTTGCGAGTTCACAACTATACATTTAGTTTCAACACTACACTCGTGAATAGTCCATAGCCAACAATTTACATTATAATTTGACGGCATATCCGTTGTAATTTAAAGGCAACTAAAATTATTTATAAAATTTTTGAATTTACACAATAACGTCAAATGTAAACCTCTACGACCTTCAATTAGTTTCGGTTTATTATTTACTTTATATATCATTATGATTAGTGCGTAATTTATATGTAGACGGTATAAGTAATGAGCAATAACGACTTTATAATTTTTTTTTTAATTTATTTCGATATAATATTTTCAAACGTCAATACCCCATAACCTCAATTTTTGAAAAAATGCTTGTCTAGACGTTATTGTTTATTACTATCAGCATAAAAATTGTATGCCTTTAACGCGAAACGAGGAAACTTGTATTTGGCGCCTGCTTGAAAATAGACTTATCGATTTTGTCATATTGAATCGTATCTAAAATTCATAATATATATGCACCCTAGAGATATAACGAGCATTCTGTTACAGCGATAGCAAAATAAAAGAAAGTTTTGATCTGCTTTTGAAGAGTCGCGAAACCATCCTAAGTATTACGAAGAAGTTTAAATTTTGTTAAGGAAATCCTTTCGCTCCAGTTGAGTCAAAACAATTGTAGTAGTCAATATACGATAAATTAAAATAAAAAACCCATAAAAATTCCTAAAATTAAATAACAAATAGTATATGAGGCATTAATCGTTGAAATTTTAGAAATAAAAAAAAAAATAGTTCGTTAAATACAAAAATTAATTTGACTCTTTCAAAACAGCTGCAAGTAATCTGTCCGTGATTTGGCAGCAGAATATTACCTTAACCACGTTTAAGTTTTTTTGTCAGTGTAAATAAATAAATTAGTTTGAATTTGTTGAATGGTCTGAAGCTCGCGCGCTACGCACCGTTGCCAAATGTTTTGACTCCATTTTAACGTAGGTTGCTTGAGAATTTTTTGTGATTTTTAAATATTAATTTCTCAATCAATATCTCGGTAACTGATATATTTTATTGTAAAAAAAGAAACCTGAATATTTCGAAAATCTAATTTTTAGTTTTTTTTTACTTCATCTAATCTATGACTGATAGTATAATTCGAGAAATACTGCAAACGTCTGACTTTCTCGTAAGACTCTGAACAAATACTAACATTTAAAAATTTTATTTTTTCAAAAATTTGTCCGGTAAAGTATAATTTAAACCTCACTATTAGATAAATAAGGACCTTAACTATTAGAAAAAAATTGAATTTACTTATAATCTAATATTTTTTATTTTACATTGGCGGCGAAAGAACCTCCTTAATCAATTGATGAGTATTTAATACATTGTCTGTTAAAATTTCAAATCGATTCTCTGTACGGTTTACGAGAAATTAGTTAATAATAATGATAATTTTTTTTTACATGCTGACATACGGAGCAATTGTAATAAACATTAATTTTAAGCTAATAAGTGTGTTTAAAAATGTTACCTCTAACAGTAAAAACTTTTATCAATATTCTTCAAGTTTTAGGCTTTATTATGATACCAAAATTAAAAACTTTCTTATAGTGTAATTATTTATGAATTTTAACAAAAATGTGCATAAAAATGAAAAATAGCAATTTAAATATAATTTAACAGTTTTAGGTCATTAACAAATAATTTAAAAAATGATTTAATTTGAATTGCACTTATATGTTACGTCCAAACTTTGGACATAAATTATTAAATTATTTTGGTCCTGGTATTTTTCAACCACTAGACCGGGAACCCAGAAGGATGTCAGAAAACGGTGTGGTTGTCTTTTGTAGATATTTTTATATAATTAATTATGAATTTCAGAATTTAAAATTTTAATAACATATATTAACAAAACGTTTAAAGTTACAGATTTACAAGTTAAGTTTACATATTTCAATTTAATCATACCTGGTCGTAGACACACACATACACTGTATAATATTATCCTATTCTTTTCGACATTTTATTTTATTCAAGATTTACTTTTGTTATTTTAAAATTATTCTTCTTAGTTTACGTGGAAGAAACACCGGCCACTAACTAAGATTTAGGCGATCCGCAACTTAGAAATATTTTCCTAGCGATTCCTCGACGGGAGTCTCTGATGAAACTCCCGCACGAAGGTGCCACCCATCTACTAGCTAGAATTGATCTCCCTTCAAGACAGAACAGGACTACCCAGGAAGAGTTCAAGCAAGGATCTCTGGGCCTCGAAACTTCGGGCGTTTCCAAATTTCTATTTGGGGGAAAACAGTATCCAATTAGCTGTCTATTTCCCTTAGACTCTACCCTTTCTTTCAGGTTTTCCGAAGATGTTCGCTTGCACTCCCTTCTTTGGGCCTAGAGGCATGATGTGCATCTCTCTCTCTCTCTTACTTATAGGCTATTTGTACCTATGTATTGGTCTACATGCAAGTACATTTACATACACACAAATACATAGTTTCCTTATTTAACTAAATCTTTTATATTATTTATAAATATTACTAATTTATTTCTTAATTAATTATTTGTTCAATTATTTATTGATAATAAATTCATTATCAATAATTAATTATTAATCTTCTGTGTTTATTTAAAATTTTATATTGTTTTAAATATTAAATTTTTTTAAAGAATTATTTAAAATGTTCCCAAAAGAGATTATTATTATTTTAATTATTATTTCCTTAAAGAATTATTTAAATTATTTTTAATTTACGTTACATTATATTATTTACTATTATTCGTTATATTGTTATTTGTTATTCAACTATTTTATTTCTAAAATTATTTATTATCTAATCTTTTTATTTTTTTAATCTTTATATTTTACTTAGGGTTTTTTTTTCTAAGTTTATCTTATTTAAAACAAACTAAAAACTTTCCCAGACTTTGTCAGTGATGCCATTGAAACTAAGGGCAATAAAACTCCCATTTATTTGTGTACTTAGGATTTTAATCTTTTCAAAGCATTCATTTTTCTAACGTCGGGAAAATTTTTAGAGAGACCGGACGAGATACTTAATGTTTTTCTCGTTAAATGTTTCTCGAATTTTATGCTTTGAAATAAAATTCGAAGAAACCATAAAATAAAAAAAAATGTATTTTAAAAAAAGACATTAAAATAAAAGAAACTATCGTTGTAAGCCACGACGTAACATATGTTTGATTGTAACGTGACAACAGTAATATGAACTATTTAGAGTTGATGAAGATTACGTATTACTTTTTTTATCATTCTTCTTGAGTTATAATTTGATAAATAAACAACAAGCATTTGTATCCCTTTTAACATGTTAATATATGTCTGTGCCCAAAGCTAGTAAGTTTGAGTCTTGCCCATTACCAAATAAACAAGTTTTCCATCAAAATAATGTACTGTTGCTATTATATTTCAACCGTTTATTTACGAGACAAATATTAGTTAAAAAAAGAATATAAATATCTAGTAAAAATTTAATTATTACTCACTAAAGTTCATAAGCACACTTTCTTTTAAAATACATGTTATATAACTATCAAATTTGTTATTATTTTTATTTAACTTTCTAGCACAAAGAAGTTTAAAGCTTGCGAGAATAACATACAGATTTTATCTGAACCCGCATAGATAAATAAATGGTCTCGATACGCCTTAATTCAATTTTACTTGATATGCTGATCGTGAATAAAAAATGATAAAATTTGAATGGAAATTTTTTCTTAAATATGTGTTGGGTAAATAATTTGTTACCTTACTTATAATTTATAATGTATTAAGCACGATAATAAACGGGTACTTGATGGTTGTAAAATCTAAATCTACTGAGACAAAAAAAAAATTAAAATTTTGAAACATTTGGATAGTTTTTCAGTATATGGTAAATAAATGCCGTATTGTTGTACATATGTACAGTTGGAGTTGGTTTTACTGATTCTCTCTGTAGTTTTAAACCTTTTTCTTTAGGTTGTCGTTCCCCCAGGTTCTATTTTTGGATTTCGCGATGGATGAACCGGACGGCAGACGCATTCGGAAAGGGCGGTAGCAACATCTACTTTCAATGCAGCACCAGAGTTTTCCTTTTGATACCATTCTCAATAAAAATCTCTCCTTCATCTCTTACTCGACTCAACTTCACTCTCTAGCGCATAATGTGCATTGCTATTTCACGTGCAGAATCTTTTACACTGTCATTATACTTTGTTGTAATTAAATCTGACTTTCCTTTGATAACGCAACTTTTATCCTACCGGTAGACTACCTTTGTGATTTCAATCACGTGTTTGTTAGGGAAATTAATTAAAAATTATAACCAATATCGAGCGCAGTAAAGAGGGGTCAAGATCAAATTATTTTGGTTCACCTCACTTATTTTCTTTCCTCAGGGAATATTGGACGTGAAAAGCTCGGAAAATCAATTTAACAGCGAATACCTAATCGCTAAAGGCGATTTACGGGAAGAGCATCCACGAAGCCACATTAAAACGAAGGACGTCGACCTTGTTAAATCGATAACTCTACCACGGCGACGTGCAAGCTTTTCGCGATATCTATATACTTATATATATGGTTTCGAGGTGAAGTGGCTTAGCTTATATACAGGATTTTATATTGCGCACTTCACTTATACTCTATACGTGTTTTTATCCAAGTATGAAATAGTGTATCAAAAATAAAATATTTTTCAAATTAAAAAAAAAATATAATTGTTGAAAATATTATGTTACATACCTCCAACAGATTATAATTTCATTTAGCAGATTTGAACCCTTAAGTGACACACCTCCAGCCTCGAGCGTGACGGATACATGGAATGGGTACCACTGAAATGTTCAGAAAAAAAAACTATTGGATTTATTTCTTTCACAAGTTGGTTTATGTATTTCAAGGAAAAAATTCAATTTATAAGAAAATTCGTTTGATAAAGAAAATCCTAATAACAGTTGACCCTGGAGGCCATTCTTGAAATTTCTTCATCTACTAATAAGTTTTTGAGCTCTTAAAAAAATTTAGTTGGAAAATATGGCTTTTAATGTACTTTCGAGTTTTTCGATTTTAAAGAATATGATTTTAAAGAATATATTTTTGTGATATGATTTTAAAAATGAATCTATCCAAAAATATCAAAGCTATACAACAAGGTTCAAAGAGAAATTTTTTTTCTTTCAATTCTTCAAATGAATTCGAAATTACTCGGCCGATTGACTTCGACATCTAAACAAACCTAAATCGTAATTAACCCTTTGAAATTTTACAAACCGGATCTTAGTCAATTTAAATTTATCCTAAAAAATATCCTAAAGTCACAATTTTCATCAGGAAAAATAAAAAAATAAAAAAAGGTTCCCTCTTTCAAGGAAATCAATAACTTCATGAATGTCAATATTTTTTAATGCAAACTTAGGTTTATGTGGTTAAATAAGCCTATAAAAAAGAATAGAATCAATGTAGTAGCTCAGTTTTCAGAAACATATTTGCTATGTGATGCAATTGCAACCTTTTACTAACTATAACCCATCTCATTTATTCTTTAGCAATCAAAATAAATTCTATCTGGACAAAAATTTCAAATATCATTATTCTTTTGTGGAACTGAGTGTATAACTTTGCGAATCATATACAGAGAAAAAGTTTACTCGACTCTAGATAAAGAATCTTAAGCCAAAAAAATCATTATTTTGTCCTCAGAGCTGAAAAAAGATGATTTAAAATTTGCACCACAAATAATGTAGAAATTTAATTGTACGAGTGATGTTAATTTTGGATTGAGGTGATACAAATATTGTATCACCGTGATGTAGATTTTACATTATAGTGAAGTAAATTATGAGTGCATTACACGAATGCGCCTGAATATTGTATAAATTATATTGGTTGTTGATGTTTTGTTTGTATTTTTTTATTTATTAAGAATTTGTTATAAAAAAATTAGAAACATGGTTGACCCTAAAGGTCATCCCTGCAACTTCCCGCCAATTCCATACCTAAGCGCTTAAAATTGCACTTATGATGTTTTTGAGCTCTTCGAGCACAAAAATACAATTTGTGTATTATTTTGAGCTCTCCGAGGTCAGAGAAATAGTTTTTTTATGCTTTTGAGCTTTTCGAGCTCAAAAGTCTGATAGAAGTTTAATGAAACACTATTTTTTAAATTTTTATACTGCAATAACTTTTGAATGAAAGAACCGATTTTTACGCGGTTAGCGGTGTTTGACGCAGTTTTTTGAGCCTCACAAATAATCCAAGTTAAATTTGATCGAACTAGGAACTTCGGAGTAATTCCGAAAAAACATTTTTTTCGGTTTTCTTTCGTCAACGATAACTCACGAACGAATCAACTGATTTTGACCGGCTTGGTGGCGATCGACGTGGTTTTTTAATGTTAAGAGCTTATTAGTTTCTGGAATCGATAGGTGAAGCCGTTTGAAAGTTATTCCAAAAAAACCACATTTGAAAAAATTTTTTAACGTCCCGCTAAGAAAATTAAAAATTTTCAAAAATCGGGGTTATTGTTTTTACCCCGTTTTTCGAAAATCGAGTTTTCAGCATATCGAAAAAAAGTGTTTTTTTCGAATTACACCGAAATTTCCGGTCTGATCAATTTGTGTTTGAAAACATATCATAGAATTTGAAAGACTGTGTTGAATGCCGCCAACCGCGTGAAAATCGGTTCATTCATTCAAAAGTTATTGCGGTTTGAAAATTCAAAAAATAGTTCTTTATTAAACTCCTATCAGAATTTGAGCTCGGAGAGCTCAAAACTACACGAAAATTATTTTTTTGAGCTCGAAGAGCTCAAAAACGTAATAAGTGCAGTTTTGAGCGCTTAATTATGAAAGTAGCGGGAAGTTGAAGGGATGACTCACGAACCAATAAACCGATTTTGACCGACTTGGCGGCTATCGACGTGGTTTTTTAATGTTTAGAGCTGATTAGTTTCTGGTATTTATTGGTAAAGCCGTTTGATAGTTATTCCAAAAAACCACATTTGAAAAAAATTTTTCTCATAGTTTTTTTGAGATTTCTCAAAATCTACCGGTCCGAATCGGTCCGAATTTTATTCAAAATCTAAGTTTAGTCAAACCCTTTCGAATGGCACTAACCGCGATAAAATCGGTCAAGCCGTTCAAAAGTTATGAGAAGTTTACATACATCCACACACACACACACACACACACACACACACACACACACACACACACACACACACACACACACACACACACACACACACACACACACACACACACACACACACACACACACACACACACACACACACACACACACACACACACACACACACACACACACACACACACACACACACACACACACACACACACACACACACACACACACACACACACACACACACACACACACACACACGCACGCACATGCATACAGACATACGGACACCATCGCGGAAATAACCAGGGAAGCTTCCTAGGACCTCGAAATGTCGAGATCTGATGAAAACTCGATTTTTGAAAAACGGGGTAAAACCAATAACTTCCCATTCAAAATATAATAGATACAAAAATTGTATCACCGGGTGATGTAAATTTAGTTTCACTTCTGTTGACTTCACAGGTGATACAATTTTTGTATCACCTGATGAGATTTTAAAGCCACTTTTTTTTCCGTGCATGGAAGTTCTTGAACCGAGTAAAATTATTTTAAGCCAAGAAAATTTTTGTAGTTCAAGAATATGTGTACTTGATGCAAGACAATGATTTTCTTATTTCAATGTTTTTTTCTCAAATTATCAAAACAATTTTTTTTGCATTATGATATTCATTTTAATATTATAGAAACAGATTTCAAAATACATCAAATTCTTAGCTTTTTTTTTAGACTGAACCCGATGTTTAGCGTCAAATGTAGATGAAATGATAATCCATTTTTATTAAAATGTATACAAACATTGTTTTTGAGATGAATACTTGTAAATGATTATGGTCACAAATTTGTTGTGTAAAATTCACAGCAATTTATCAGAATTCTCTAGTAATGTTCATATATTAACAAATACCTGATATGTGATGAATGATAATCATTAATAATTAATGATCATATAATCCAATAATTGATTTGTGTATTACTGATTGATTTTCGAAATAGAATTCGAGAGGCACAGACATCTATTCTATTCTAATATTTATTAGATATATATGTTGTTTATTTATACATTGAGAATTGTGTATACAAATAGTATTATTTGCTGCAGTACAGTTGTTTGATACTAATTAGTTGAGAGTGCACGGAATAGTTAGATTGAATCTAATTCCAATGTAGAGAGGAATGCAATGTGACTTGATCAGTCTCCTCATCAAGACGAGGAGTGCATATCCTATTATCCTATACGGAAGAACAGACAGTGAGCTGTTAACTTAACAGTGTATACATATATAGTTAAATTAATATGATATCGTACATTGGATTGCGTGCTATCGACAGAAGCAGTTGAGTTCAGGGAGGGTAGGGGAAACTCTGATCATTGTAATTGATACGGGCACTTGAGGTGTGTGACGCTTCGTTGATCAATTGTAATAATTAACTCACACGACAACAAGTCAGTACTGCTTTGATTATGAGTTAAGTTTTACACTTTGCGGAAGCCATGATGTGACAATTGATACCAATTTAGATACATTTATCGATAGATATAAGATATCCTACTTTCAATAAACAACTTTCTCTTCAATTTATGTATTATGCTGATTTATAAATATCATTTAAACAAATTATGAAACTAAAGCTTTCTCTATCTATTTTCATCTTTTGTAGTCTTATTATCTTTAGAATTATTAAATTATTTACTTAGTTATCCGCTTTGAGTGTCTCTCTTTAATGTTTTAGCATTGAGATTTTTTGCTCCAATCAACGTTTGGTGAATTCCTTGCCATATACGGTGAAGAGACGGCATGCACTCAGATACCCAAAACCGTTGGATCGGAGTATGTGCAAAAGAAAAAGATTGCGAACTTCAGATCGAAAGAACCTCTCGCTTCTAGGTGCTTATACGTGCTTCGAATAATTCTGGGAACTCGATCCAGGACCATCTAAAGCAGGACTACTTACGTACAAATTTTTATACCTAACTTTTTAAACTAAATATCGGATTTTCTTGAATCCATCTTAAAATTTTTGCGTCAATTGTATAAAAATTTGCAATTAAATAAAATAAAAATAAAAACAGTTTGATATCAAGTCATTGTCATTAATATTGTCATGAAATCAAAATCACGTACACGGAAAAAAAAGAAATAGGTGCTGCAACTGGATGCAGTCCTGTGGGAGCAACAAGATAAAATTAAAAATTTTAAATAACGTTCATTTTTAGTAATTTTACACTGTATACAGTCGGGAATTAATTTGGAGTAAATTTTCATTTCTATCACTGAGAGTACGAGAGTGAATGAATATAAATAATTTTTAATCAATTAAAATAAGTCTCAAACATAAATATATTCTTGTCTGGATTAAAAAAAAAATATTTAAATTGAAAAAAATAATCAAATTTGTAAAAAACTCAAATTTTGATGAATAATTATTATTTTTGAGAGAAATTTGAATTTAAAAAAAAAAATTTGAATAAAAAAATAAATTTGAAATAAATTTTTCAAAATCTATCAGACCGAATTGGTTAAAATTTGTAAAAGAAGTCTGAATTTAGCAAGACTTTGGAATGCTCCAAGCCGCGTTTTGATTGGTCAAGCCGTTCAAAAGTTATATGAGCCTCACACACATAGATATTTATATCAGGACACCATTGTGGGAATAGTCAAAATAGCTTTCTAAGACCTTAAAACACCGAGATCTGACGAGACTCGATTTTCAAAAATCAGCATAAAATAACTTCCCAACATTTTTGAATTATTTATTTTTATAGTGGGAAGTTGAAAATAATGTTTTCACTTTGAGTATCTATTACTCATAATTTGAATTTAATAGGCGAGATTGCTTTTTATTAAAATATCTAACAAAATATGAATAATTTCATCTGATTTTTACCTAGGAAGAATAGTTTCGAAGTTATTTAAAGAATTTAGACTCGAATATTAAACTAATTTTGTCGAGAATTTAATTTCTTTCAAAGATGGTCTTTACAAAAATTTGTATTATTTTCATTAAAAGATAATATATTCGCGTGAAGAAAATTTGTTACGTGTTATTTCAATAGGCATCCGATCCTTTCTTGCAACAATTAAGCTTAAGCTTAGTAATTAAGATAAAAAGTTTTTTTTCGAAAGAAAAAAAATTTTATATATATATATACTCTAAAGAAGCTTTCAAGATCATAAGTAAAAATAAATTTTCTAAAAAACCTAATACTCACACTTCTTTTGAGACAAAATTCTGATTTTTATTTGTATAATTGAATTAAATAAAATTCTAATTAATTTACATATGTAGTAAAAATTCAACACGCGTTTACATAATGTTGGAGTTACTTTTTACGTCGATAAACATGCAAATCAAATTGAACGAATAGAGTGAAGTTCAATTTAATATGAAAATCAATTGATAAAAAAATAGTATATTTGAACATAAAAATTACTCTGAATGTTAATACTAATTTAGAATAATGCTCAATGATTTATAAAGTATTCTATCAATAAAAGAATTGGATGATGCTTGAAAGTTTATTTTTATGCAAATTGAATCGTAAATGAAAATTAATAAGACAAATTGAAATAAAAATTATATAAACGAGTGGTTGAAAAACTATGAAAAAAAAAAAAGAAAAAAAAAATAAAAAGTAGAAGATTTTCGGTTCAATGGATTTTATGACTAGAGTGAACATGGATAATGAACATCGACTCAGTAATATCGTCAAGGGGATAATGCGATTCATCGATAAATAAAGAACTAAGATAAAAAAGTGTTAAAGTAATTTCATTATATATATACAAAGTGGTTACTTTCGGTCGATTACGAAAATGAAAGATCGCTTTCGTAACACCCTGGAGGCGCCGCAATTAACGCCCGTTTCCAATATACTTTATTAAAGCAAGGTAAAAGATAAGAAGTCGCGCGACTATGCGTACAATCATGTAAAAACTATATACGAGAATACCTACTACCAGTGAATTATCTCAGATAGTTTTATGCAGACGGCGTTGTTATGCGCAGGGTTGAACCGTTGAAAAACTTATTTATCAGCTTTTATAAATCATGATGGGGTTCCTTATCAAAATTGAATATCAACCTTTAAGATAGCTGGTCATAATCGTGATATAAAAATCATATTTATAATAAAATTACATCTTTATTACTATAAACATGATTACAGGTTTTTCAAATAATATACAATTTCCATAAAAAAGATGCTAACGTTTAATATAATGTTCAATAAATTTTATAAATGCTTCTACGTGAGAATAAACGCTCAGATAAAAGCTAAACATGAAAAAGCAATAGTAGTAAGTTTTTATATGCACACGCTATCAAAAAAATTCAACTTAAGGTCAATGACAACAATAGTCACAAACAGGGTTGAACTCTTTGATACTCAAAAAAAAAAATTGTTAGTTTTAAAAATGGCGAAAAAGAATAGATCATCCAGATTTATCGGAGCAAACTGACTGTGAAATTAACAGCATCGTATTGTTGAAACATTCAAATGTTCAATATTCAACAACTGGTTTTGAAATTTCATTAACTTCTAAGCAAATTTTACACATTATCAATCCCCACTTTATAAAGTCGTGTTTAATTAAACAGCTGAGTGGCAATGACAGTGGAAGGAAAAGGCAGACGCTTTATCTCTTACCACACATTTTATTTATTGTACCGACTTGTATTAAAGCTATGAATTTGAATGTCTAGCTCCAGGAAAACCGAAACCACAATGTAAGACCTGTAGACTAGTAGCTCAAGTACAACTTTGGCTGTCAAATTAGTTGGTTAGAATAATGTAGATATGAATTTGGAAACTAATGTAGCAGACAGAAAAGGAGCATTTTCATTTCTTATTTCTTGAAAAGGATTTGCATTGATCTTTTTTAGCTTGCTAATTCAAGCAATTTAACTTTCATCATTTATCTATATGAATTTTCTTGGTAGTCTGAAAAAAATAGTATATTTAGGGCAAGGGATCGAACAAGACAAGTTCAAGTAGAGTGAAAATAACTGACCGAGCTGAAGGCAAAGGTTGGCGAAGTACCAAGTCTCAAAATATGTTTTAGTTTATACCAGACACTATAACTTTCATGAAGTTTATATTGAAATAATGAATTTTGATGCCTGGTTTAGTCAGTTGAGAAGAAGAGGAAATTTTTTCGGAGAATATAAGAAGTTTTAATTTTATGATAAGAAGCTCGTGATAATTTTATGAAAATTAACAAGTGTTGAGAAATAGAATATTTTTATATAGCTTTATTATATTAATTTAATAGTAAATTGCAACACTTAGTAAAATAAAATTTGTTATTGAAATGTATAATATAGAACGAAGAAACTTAAGCATATGCAATAAAGATGTATTCAATTTTTATTATCACTGGTAGATAAAAAACATCTAAAAGTTTCTATTTATTGCTTTTGCTCAATCAATTACAATACATAAACCAATGAATATATAAATGATTAAGCCGTCAAAATATATGTGTTTGTCAATTGATGACATAAGTGTTTAAATTGATTTTTTATTTTTTAAGTGAATTAATTTTTTCATTAAATGATTTTTGAGTTATTCAATTAGTGCTGCATGAGACTAACACCTTCATTTTATGATGAAATTTTATTCCTGAACAGTGTTAGCTACAATTAAAAATTACAAACTAAATTTTGAAAGGATGCAATCTACAAGCACAGTTTAGACTTCGATAATTTTAGTTTCAGAAGCTAAAATCTGTGCTATGTTTTAGAAATAAAAGACTCATGGAATGATTTGTAATATAGTAAAATGAGAATACAAAGGTTTAAAAATGCTAAGTTTTATGTATGAGTTTTTAAGGATTCAGAAGTCTCATCAGACCACCCGAAAATGTTCAACGGGTTTAAAAGTAAGTTTGCTGCTGTAATAAATAAGAATCTGGTCCACCCACGCCTGAAATCCCACGTTGAGTTTGAATGTTTTTATGAAGAACCTAACCCAAAAGTGAATTAATCGCGGGGGAGCTATTCGAGGGATAGGCGTCCAACGATAGTGTTTAGCTAGAGAAATAAAAGTCTAAGAATGATGGTGTTTTTATATTTACGTATGCACATACCATATGGGAGTGGCACCAAGAATCGAGAGGACGTAGGTTACTTTGTGATATTTCATAAAGACGCGGTACAACCCATTGGCCTACAATAATAAGTAGGACTTTAACGACGTTTATTATTTCTATAACTATCGACTATCAAGAAAAATTATTTTCATCATTACATACAGTACATATTTATATTTAAATCTAATTCTTAAAATTTAAATCCCAAAATAGTAAAATTACTGGATTGGCTCCATGATGATAATAAACCCTGGTTAATCGGATTCCAATTTATTTTCTCAGGTATAATGGAGCGTTTAGTAGTCCCTCGAGCATCTCGAAACAGTATTACTGTCCGTAATCGACAACATTGTGTTATATAGAAAATACAGTGTGGAAAGTCCGAGCGATGCTCAGGTCATCGGGGTCGGCACGAGTCGAATACAAAGCCTCGTTAAATCGGAACAATAATGGGAATAATAAGAATAATGATACAAAACGCGTTGGAGCGTTCATAGACCTCGGAAGTTAATACTCAGGCTACAACTAATATTAAGGTATATATGATATAGTACTATATTATATTATACATGAAAGAGAAACGGTCTTCAGAATAGACCAAGGTAGACAGACACCTACCTTGAAAAGACGACCGATAAGAAAACCAGAGCGATGAAACTATATTATGCTATTATATTATATTATATTTATGTATCGGACATTGTGTTGCGCAACGAATCACGATACTGACTAAGCAAACCAGAAAAATATTTTGATAGCTTTTGTGAAATAACATTGCGTATTCCATCTGGTTCGCCAACTCATTGCCATAATACAGCCTACGGTGGGACTTAATTGAATTTTTTGTACACTGTTAGATTGTACACATTGGGTTGTAGCAAATGGTAAAAAAATGAAAACTTCGGTTTTACGGTTACAGTAAAATTGCAGTGATCCATCTAAAATGTTCAAGTGAGAATCTAGTGGAGTAGGCCCTGCATAGATTTTTTTTTTTATTTTTGATTGTCTTTATAAAAATGAAGACAAACTGTTTATCATAATTAATTAATTCAAAAAACATATTTTTACTAGAATGATAAACCAGTTTAAATAATTATAAATTGTAATTGATGGTTATTACGTCTATATATTGATAGTTTATTCGATGCTAAAATTAAAAAATCTCTAAATAAAAATCTTATATTGATTATGCTTTCCATCAAAATTAAACTATTTTTTCGAAAATGATACTAGCAAAGGAATCAAAAACTAACTTCTAACTGTTATTAAGCATTATCAATGGATTCGCTTCACTAAATGTCTTAAGCTTGTTTCTATCACAGTTTAGTAAGCTAAATGTTTCACTTATCTTGGCGTTATTTAACCAAGTATTGAAATTTATTAATGAAATGTTAATTAAAAGTTGCTAGAAAAATCTTCTTTATAAAAGTATTCTATTTAAAAAATTAATCGTCTCTGAAACAATACCTAGTTCGAAATTTTTGTAAAAGACATGCTTGAAGTGTTTTTAAAAATTTTTAAAAAAATCAATCAGTGCACACAGTTATAATTTATGTTTTACCGATAAATGGGTTTTTTTTATTTTTTAAAAAAATATTTGAATTGACAAAATGTCTAAAGCTCATAAGTATTAAAAATATGAATATATTGCATAGGAACCGTGCACTTACTATAGAAGCAGCACATCTGTCGGAAGTGGTGCGCCCTGGTGTTTAAAATAAGCAAAAAATGGGCAAAAAGTATTACAATAGCTTATGTGTTTTTTTACTTAAGAACGGAAAGAATTAATAAAATATGCTTTTTAACCAGTATTGATCGGTCCTATTTGAAGCAAAAATAATTCAGAAGGGTAAAAGAAAATTTAAGGCCGTGTATATTAATTGTGTTAGAAGAAATTTAGCATTATTAAGTCAAATAGCCATGTAAACCATAGCCTCCACAGTTCAACTCCGCCTCTAAACGCGTTATATGCTTGTTACTTTTCTATGGAGTACCACTAGTACTGAGTGAAAAATAATAAAATTTCACAATTTGACAATTTATAAAATTTATAAATTTATAAATAATAAAATTTCGCAATTTATAACAAAGAGACAACTAGAAGACTAAAACGGTTCAAAACAATTGATCTAAAAAATCGTTTTCAATAATATTAATGGACATTGTCCTAAATACCCGTCATGTACATAAAATCACAAATAGTATATTATATACCTAGGCCAGTAAAATAAGAAAAGTCTCAGATCACATGTAGTTGTTGGCCGAGGCGAAGCCGAGGTTGACAAACATGTGATCTGAGGCTTTACTTTTTACTGGCTAAGGTGTGTATACTATTTTTCTGCTCGACGTAACCGGAATGTGGCAACTTTGTTTAGCGCAGCGGCCAGAAAGTTGCCACTTTCCGGCCGGAGGGCAGAAAAATAAATCAACATTAAATCACATGTTATTAGGGTTTTACATTTTTGCCCATAAGTTTACAATTTCTATCATCAGTTGGCGTGACAGTCTAGACGCTCGGTCCCTATAGTTGGGATATTCATTATGTGGCGAGTGCAATGTTTTTAGCACTAGTCGTAAGGCCACGTGCACGGGTCGTAAGAGATGTGTGCTAAAAGAATTGCGCTCGCCGGATAAGAACTATCTAAATATACTACCACACACTATATTCAACTATTACCTGATTTATACGATTTATGATAATCCACGAAGCGAAGTCTCAGGCTGCTTATCAAAACGGCGGAAAGGCACTAAGTTTCTTTAAAAATTTAATAAAATAAATTAAAAAAATTAAGTTAAAAAACTGAATTAAGGTAGTTGGGGTCATGTGAGCAAAATTTCAAGAAACCTTCCAAATTTATAATATAAGTAATTAAATGCACATGCTGTTAAAATTTGGAGACGATTCACCATGTCTAACCGAAGATAATTGCAATTGAAAATAACATTTTTACACAGGCGGTATGGGAAAAGAGAGAGAAAACCGCGAAGTTTTATTATTTTTGTATTGAAGAAATTTCAAGAATTTCACGAAAAACTAATATTACTTAGATTAATACATGTATAATTATCCTAAAAAATTCTGGAATTCCCTACCACATAGTTTTTGAGAAATCATTGATAAACTAGTAAAGTAAACAAATAAAGTCATGCGTGGAAGTAAGTGAGCAATAGTCCGTAAGAGAGGCAACACTAGCAAATGAAAAAGACAGCAGTAGCATAAACTATAGGTTGGGAAAGAACTACCTTATTGTTGTTACTATAACCACTATACTACCCGTTTAGCAATGATAATAATAGATTGCACTCAGTCAAAACTTTTTAGACTTGCACTTGGCTTGTTATGTTATTTCATGATAACACGCCCATTTCGACACGTCGGTGGAAAACAATGAAATCTACTTTTATTTTCGTCAGCTTATAAGCGTCGGTCGATAAACATAAACAGCCGTTTAGGGTTTGCATCGAAGACGTCATGAAGTGCTTAAATCAGGTCTGTGTTAAATAAAAACTATTCAAGTATTGAAAGTTTAAAAGACGATTACACTATTGTATTATAAATTTTAACTTACGCCCTCTGAATCGATAACTTTTCCGGTGCCTTCAGCCAATTGAATTAAAGGAACCTATCTCGAAAAATCTAATTAAAATAAAAGAATAATAGCATAATCAATTCTATCTGAATTTAAGTTGCGAATTTCGACAACAGGATTATTTGGCATTACATTTACTATGTAAATGTGGACTAGAATATTATATTCTTGTTTGTACGGTGTTCTGAGCAGACAAATAGCTATAAACGAAGTTAAATTAATGAGTGACGGGTGTATGCAACTAATCCTTGTATATTGTACTCTGAGTACTCAGTGTAGCGCTACAAGTATACATTTCCAATCTTACGAAATTCCCCATGATTTGAAGTTATTACACATACGTAAGTCCTCGGATTTACGGTATGGGCAATGTATAAAAAGAACTTTGATACTTAAAAAGGCTGTACGTACAACAGGACTAAATACCGAAACGCTTCTTACTACTCTCCAATTTTACATATTATTTTTACTTTAATCTCTCTCAGTCTACCTTTTTAACTTGTTTATTTATTACTTTATTTTTGTTAAGTTTATTCTCAAATGCAGTTGAAAGCAGCAGAAAATTGTATTTACCAGTAAAGAATTGAAGGTGGTTGAAGATTTATCCGCTCAAACAGAACGGGGGACGTGTGAGTATAATTTGCACACACGCGTGAATCCTCAGACAGCGGTGCTGAGTGCAGCAATGGCACGCTTTCACGTGCCGCAGATTCAATTCGACCTAAGGTTCATCGCAGTGCGGGAGTTGATTATGTATGCCCACACTAACCACCAGTCGTGTTCAGACAAAGAAAGAGTACGATTAATGTACTTTACGTACAGAAGACAAGATACCAACTGAGAAATTAAGGTTTATAATATTCCTCTCTTCAATCTACATATATATGTATATATTTACATGTACACGCACGTAACTGCTTACTAATAACAAACAGTTAATTATTAACTCTTCTACGTCATCCTTCATATAATATACTATTTTATATTTTAATTTAAAAATAATGTATATGTACATTAAGACACTACATTTAAATCAAATTGGCATTTATATCATGTATTTTGTGATAATATCTGGTTCAAGAATAAAATTATATATAATCGTAACGCAAATTCATAAAAAATAACTGTTATATGTTTTTTGTTGGTTCATGGAAAGAAATTTCTGTAAAATTTATTGCTTAATTCATCAGAAATATTTTCGTGGTGTATTGTAATCAGAAAATTGTGACGTGGCTTTATTACTTGTCGATAACTGAAACAATTTTTAAAGTTTTTTCAACAAATTTTAACGCAGTCTACCATGAAATTATATGTACCGTAGTTGGCCATAAATTTTACTAAGTTCACGGTGAAATAAATGAATTTTTTTTTGTAGTTTATACTTAAAAAATGGCTTGGATCCGGGCTTGGTCAATGTCCTACGATTACCGTAATTTTAACTATAATTTTTGAAAAAAATTTATTTCCGCATATTTTAACAGACTTCTACGAATAATTATAGGAGCCGTCTGAATTAAAGTGCTCGTTCTAGTTATTTAAAGTTTTAATTTTTAATTTTTTGAAGTTAAGAAACGTTGCAAAAAGATAATTAAATATACGGAAAGCAATTTTCTTCTAAAATTACCGTTAAAATCACAGTAAACATGGGACATAATGGCATGGTTTTATGATTTGCCGGTGATTGATGTAAATTTATAAATTATTTTAATAAGTTTTACCCAAGTTTTCCTACCATATTTATTTTAGTTTTTACAAAACTTTTACGATTTATATTTTTGATTGATGTTACTGTATTGACTCTGTTTGTGGTTATATAATTTAGTATTATTTCGAAACTGGATAAGTCTTCGATTACAGACTGAAGTGTCAAAGATTTCTTGCAAATTGGGTTAGCTGTCTACTATAAATTTTACCGTACACTGAAAAAAAAGTTTTTTTCTACCAAGGAAATGTTTCCTTATGGATAAAAAATCGATATTTTTATGATTAAAATACGAAAGTTTTTCAACTATTAGAACACAGTTTTCTCACTGTCAAAAAATTAGCCTTATAATAAAACGTTGTATTTTAAGGTGAAGAATACCAGTTTTTTTAAATCAAGAAAACTCGAATAAAAAATGTAGTATTCTAGGAAGAAAAAAAAATTTTTTTCAGTGTAGATGATTATAAATATTTACTTAAAAAATTATAGTTAACAAAGAAATGGGCATGTTGCTATGTAGAATTAATTTTGGTTAGATTTGAATTAATATTTAAAATTGAAGCTAAAACCGAAAGGATACATGTTTTTTGCATTTTTAATTGTTGCTACTCTATTATTTTAGATCAATGAAATCACGAAACATTCAGGTTTTCTGTTCCCATTGGTCTAGTCCTTATGATCCACTTTGAAAAGTTACCTTAATTCTGAGACTGTAACTGAGTGAATACGTATATGCTGTATATGCTTGTCATTTTTTCGTCAAATATTCAACAAAATAAATAACTATTATACATAAGTTTTTTAAACTTATAATTCAAGCTACATGCTAAAATATTTATAATATTTGGCTGTATTTACTTTAGCTTCATTAATTATTAATTCGTTTAATTATAATGTAAATATTTTCCGTTGTAAATATTGAACTTTTTTAAAGTATTTCGAGTAATGTTTATTAGTATTAATCTCATCCTTAACTTCGTATTACAATATTTCCATGAGTAAAGTGCAAAACGTGTTCAGAGTTTTTTCACGGTAAAGTAATTTTATAAGGCACATTTCAAAAGTTTTAAAAGTATAAACAATGACAAAAATAAATATAAAAAAATTACTTGAGAAATAAAAAAGTAGCTTAACAGGTCGCCTACAAGCCAGCCTGATTCATATAAATTTACGCTAGTTTTGGTTTTAGTTTTGACATCGGTGTCGTCGGTGACGTTGACATCATCGTCGTCGTTGTGATTGTAAAACACGCTCGTTCCAGCTCTAGACACATTGAAATACCTGGGTTTTCACTGCACTGTGCTCTGCCTTTTATCGTTTGCTCGTTAATTTTCTAGTACCACTCGGCGTACTGTCTTCTTAGGAAAGTTGTTTAAAAAAATATCCTCCATCACAAAAGCGCAACTAAGACACAGTCGATGTTGTTTTTTTCTTTTATTTCATGACGATTTTAAAGTTTTTTTTTACTGCAATAAAATTATATTTATCTTCTTTTTTTTTCATCGTCTATTGTTATAATTTCTTTTAAATATTTAACTATTTTCTCTGAAACGAAGTTCATCAATTACAAAAATTTATGATTCTATTGACTTCGTATAATATACAAAATATTTATTTTATAAATTATAAAAAAAATTTATGATGGATTTTCGCTTTATTTCACAATTATTAATATACTTTTAATTGATGTTTAATATACTAATAAATTATTTTAAATCAGCGAGGCTATCACGCCGTTATATAGTGTTGTTTGTCGTCACCATACTTTTAATTACAAAATACAAGATAGAATAAAATTCTATTGTCATTAATTATAGATTACATGGTCGGCTCAAGAGAATTTTAACTATAGTTCGTGTACGATTAGGTATAAAACTTTAAAAGAAAAATTGAAAAAAATTTGAGATGGCACGTCTCTAGTTCTCATTTTATGTTTTTTAAATTCATAAATGTATATTATATACTAGAGTATAAAAAATATTTGTGCAAAACTTCGTTTGTTGAAGAAATTTATTTTTTTGAGCTAATTATTATCAAATTATCATTTAAAAGTAGAATAATTTTATAAGAATGATTATTCAATTTTGAAAGAAATGAAGTAAGAAAGAATAAAATTAAACAAATTGAATTTTGAGCTTCTAACACTAGAGCTTTTGACGCCTCGAGCACTGTGATCGCTACATTGATAGCATTTTATATTCCCAATGATGAAAATATTTATATGGTTTCGTTAATTACAATCAAGCGCTATGAATTAGACAATCATTTTTAATAATACTATTTTTTTTACGAAAATGATGAATCTATAAAAAAAAAAAAAAAATGAGAATCATTAACATTGTTTATGAATAGTTATCATTATCACGTTTACGAAGATTTAGATAGTCAATAGACAGTATTGACTTCATGAAATATTTTTTTTTCTTTTTCAGTCTGTTTCTTATTAAATTTATTGCAAATTACCCTTAAAACATTCGCTTATAAATCATTTAGATGACTGTATACAGTATTTAGATGACAGTACAGTTAATTTTCTACATTTAATTGGAAATATAAAAATTATGACCGAGTAATAAATACTTATTTGACAATTTTCATGAGGTTATTCCTTTTACGAATAAAATCATAAAATTTCAAGGGCTATCATAATATTATAATATTGATGAATCAATATAAAATTATATGATTATGTTATTGACAGCGAGTATTCTTAATATTCTACTCTATCTCACTGTTCTCAAAACGACTGAAGAAATTCCAGTTATTTAACCTCGAGTGTTTGACATCATAAAATAATTACAGAAATCTTTATTTTTAACTCATTGCTAATATGTACTTTAAACCGTTGTTTCGCATCTCATTAGTATCGTCATATCATGTATCATCCTTTTTACTTTTCACAACTCTAGTTAATGAGCTTAGACTTTTAAAATTATTTTCATAAATTACTAAAAGCAATCAAGTTACTTTAGTACGCATTAAACTTAATCAAACTGAATGAAAAATTCTGCTATTGAAATAAAACAGTAGCACGAATAATTAGAATAGAAATGAAAAAATAAGTATAGTACGAAATCTGATAAAATATCAGATAAAACCATCAAAGTATAGCTATACCGTAGATTTAATTAATAGAGTATATTAGGACGCTTTAAGCTTCTCGCTGAAACGGCTCATTGAATTTTCCTCTTTCTCTCTTGTCTCTATTTACTGATGAAAATACTCGGTGGAACAGGTTTATCAACCGTGGCTGGGTTGGTTAGCCACAATTCCTACCGGGCTTACGATCTACTGGGTAAAATGAACCGTCAACATCGGCATGTCAATCCTTCTCTCGTATTTACAAGTCATCTTTCGTTTCGTATTGCAAAACCTCTTCTAATGAAAATAGTGGAATTTCCGGCTAATAATAATCTTGAGTTTCTAAACAATTAATAACGATAACAATTACAACAACAATAATATTAATAAGAATAACAATAAAAAAACAGAAAATAAATGATAAAACTATTCACTCGACCAACTTATGATAAAACAAGCAATTTAATTTATTATTTAAAACGCCTTGAATAATTTGAGGCAAATTTCTTTTAGCTCAACTAATAATTTTCCTGAACTTTTTCGTCTCTTTTAAAGACTTAAAAATCTTCTCTATCTTTGCAATTTGGTGGATATAGTATACAAGCATGAAACAGCAATCAGTCATGCGTGGAATGTCCCTCGATATCTTGTAGTTACGTGATATATTTGAAAACGTTCGTACCATGGAACTATAAGATTCGTGTCGGAATTTGTTGATTATTCGTTTTCATGTCTGATCAATAAATAGTTACCGAGCTTAGACACTATGCTAAAATTTGTATTATCGGTGAAATAAAAAGCTCAATCTTGTTCTTAAACGCAAATTTTAAGGATATTGCAATGTCATTTTTTTTCTTATGAATTTAGCAACGGTTATCTTCCTGCACTGTTTACACCTACCATGTGTATAGAAGTGAGTAAGTGAGTGAGTGAATGAGTGAGTGTTAGGCGAACAAGAAGTAACGGAAACGTGGGCATACGTGAAATCGTCAAGGATTGTGTGTAGGAGGAATGAGAAAGTCATCAACCTGGACGATTAAGGGAGGATAAGAATTACATATTAAAGTTTTTCATTATAATTTATAATGTTATAATCAGCTGATGACAAATAAGTGTTTGTGTGGTTAGAATTATTTTTAATTACAGAAGGTTTAAGTTTGAAGATTGGTGAATTCATTGCAAACGATGTAGATGTCAAATGGCTGATAAATGTGTATGATCTTCTAACCAGGAGACGATGTTGAGCCTAAAATTACGTGAAACACGATGAAGGCAAATTATTCAAAGGTAGCCGAGTTCAGAATACTCAACAAGACCAAGAAGACTGTAGTGCTGTACTGTTTGCACATAGCATTCCAGAAACGAGCTTTAGACGCCTTCTTGTCGTCAAGACGCGTGACCATAGACGGTTGACTGGTTTCCGTTTGTTTACTGTTTTCACTATATAGTAAACGAGTTGAGTTTAGTAGTAACCTAAAGATCGATAAGTCAACGAGAGTGAGTCCGAGTCAACCAAGAAGTGTATACTCTCTTCACTTTACATAGTCCATCATCTATCTTTTCTTCCGTTGCTTCATATTCATCGCAAATAAAAAACAGACGTAATATATGAGAAGATAAGTTCAACAGAATACTTTTGAATTTTTAACGAATTTCATGGGTATTTTTGTTGCATCATAGGATGCATAAAGATGATATAATATTTTTAAAAGATGGATGATAAATTTTTTTTTATGAAATATGAACCATTTTTTTTGTTTCTTTATACCGCAGAAAAACGGATTGAAGATTGAAAGGTAAATATAAAAATTGGTGAATTAAATTAAATCTCATGAATTGAGAGTATGAAATGTTAAATTATGATAAACGGAGTGAAATCATAAATCTAATTAGCAGAAAAATGTTCAAGAATTAAGCGTCTATTCTATAAGACTGTATCATCAAAATAATCCAAGAGGAATTCAAGAAAGGTTTTTCATCAATCATGGGTCGTTTCATTAACAAAAATACCTTAGAAAGAATCGGAAACGATGGATAATTGACCAATTACGGATGAAATTAAAATGAAAAGAAAATGAAAATAAAAAACAGTACTAAAAAAAAACCCTTCTTATTGATCGCAAACAGGGTACATAAAGTTCCATGATATTCGTAAAACTTTTTTAAAAAATGTTTACGAACTGATCAAAAAATATTATTTTGAATCAAAATTTAATCATTTCTCAATTTTTTGTTTGAATAAAAGTTATAAGTTATAATAAAGTAGATTCAGTGGTAGAGCACATTACGCGTAATCAGGGAGATACAGTTTCGATTCCCGATTTGAGACAGAAGGTTCATATTTTTTTGAAGTGATTCTTCACTTTCAATCACTTTTTAAAGTAGAGATGACTTATTTAACACTAAAACAGATACTTAAAATTTCCAGCTTATTAGTTTTTCAAGTATGAGTAGAATTGCATGTATCTAATTACGCAAAGACGAAAGTTTTAATTAAATAGTGAACATGATAAAAATTCCATTCACTATACTTGAACAACATGAACTAGACAGACCACTTCGGCATAAAAATCTAACTTGATAGATATTAAATCATATTCGAAATTCGTTCAACATCTGAAATTCGTCAAATGGTAAAAAAAAAAAAACTTATTATAAAAACTAAGAACAATGATTTTTTCAATAACTTGAAGAATTGATTTTAAGTATTTTTGATGTTATAGTTAATTAAAATCTTTATTCTTAAGTATCTTAGAAGAGTTTGAATTTTTTTTTTACTTAATATCAACTTCTAAAGATTTTCCATAGTTTAATCACTATGAGCTGTAGTTAAGAACTTAAATTTAAAATGAAGAACTGATTGCATTAACATAAAGTTCTTGCTCATAAATAATAATTTATTGTAGCTATAAGAACATTTAACTATGATTGAATGAAGGGGTACCAGTCTACACTTTTATGTTTCTACAAGAACCTAGTTGGTCACGCTCCCTTCTTGGGTGTGACAATCATCTACTCACTTACTTTCCTAGATGATCGGCAAAACTTTTCTTTCTTTGTCACACGCAACAGATTTTCCTTTCCTTTTCTCTTCTATTTCATCTATCGTGGCTGTGTCTTACTTATATTTTTACTGTATCCACATTCACCTGTGATCCACCCTTCTACACAGTGACTGGAAAAACCACAGCAAACTTGGTCGAGGTACGGCCGGCTGACCATCGAAGAGCTGAGATCGGTGAAAAACGGCCTCAGAGATTCGAACCTTTGCCTTCTGACTCGTTGCTTGTACAGCCTAAGCGCTGATTGCACGGTCAATAGATCGGTTTAATAACATTTTACTATTATAATTCAATAAAAATACAATCTATGTATAATAATCGTAAGTTTACGTTTATCACGACAAAAAAATTACGCAATACTCTAAAATTTACACGGCGAGCTTGAGTTTAAATAAACACTAAAAGCAATAAAAACAATGACCCTGTATACCAATAATTTTGTTTTCGTGAGTTAAATGACCAGCTTAAAAATTTATGTGAAAATAGACCGTGATAATGTGAACATAACTGAAAAAAGTTATCTGAGGGTACATTTAATTTATACTTTCAGAGCATTCACAGACTATCAGGTAGTAAAAGTCTCACTTCTTTTAATTTGTCTCGCAGAAAAAAATAAAAAAGAAAAAAAATCCTTTATTTAACTTTATTTCATCCCTTTTTTAACATAATGCATAAGTAAGATAAAATAAAAAAATTACTTTTTCTAAAAGCGTTGTAATGCGGGTAATAAAAAAAATTTTTTTTTTTTTATATCTTTCTCACAGTCATTTCTCATTTGATTGTTTTTTTGCAAGCTCCACAATCATTTATGAATTTACTGGCACGTGAACCTACGCGCGAAAACGCGTGGGTATATACGCACGCGAATCCGCCCATGCAAACCCCACTAGTGGAGTTTTAGAGTCTTACAAGACCCGCCGGGCAGTTCAAGTCTATTCAAGATAAATGATTGAATCATCAAGCCATGTATATACTGTTAGTTGTACACTCCATTCATGAATTTATTTTACTTTTATTTCTTTGCATGATATGTGCATACTATTCAGTATATAAGTAGTCATATGAAACATAATTTATACGTGATTTATGATATATTGCATACTATACGATTAATATTAAAAATTTTTCAAGAGGGATGTTAATTAAATAATTCATGCATGTAAAAGGAGGAAAACACTTTATAACTGAATTATTACATTTTACATTACACTAAATTAAGATCATGACATATAGTTTTAATATTTTTGTACATCATTTTATTTCTATACTGAAGATGATGAAAAAAAATACTTAGTAATAAAATTTGTTATAATTCGCTTAAAAAAATATTTTTTCCGTCAAAGTCTACATTTTTTATCATTTTCTTGGCTGCTTGACTGAGTTTTTTGTACTGTTTGCGTTACAAAAATCTTTTGTGTGCCATTAAAGTACAGAAAAATGAAAACTTCAAACTGTAAAAGCAAAAACGCGACACGTATTTTTCTAATATTCAAATATGTTTTCTTAAAAGTGGATGAAAATTTTGTTTGCATTGAACTAAATCTCGTGTAATTAATGAAACTCACAAATTTTCGATTAGTTTGAAACTTTAGCGACAACATAATTCGAAAAAAAAAAAAAAAAAAAGAAATAGAAAAAAAACTTTTTCCATAAATTATATTCGTTAATTTTTATTCTTATACACACATGCGCGTAATCATGCTATCTGATCAGTCGTAGCGCATACTCAGTTTAGCGAAGAAAATGCCGCAAAATATTTGAAGTAAAAATAACGTCGAAATTTATTTCATTAATTTACCGAAAAGAATTAATTTTATTTTTATTTTTTTTTCATAAATTTGCAAAAGAAAATATTTCTGATTAAATATAGAATAATCCTTACAAGTCGAGAACTTTTTGATTTTTTGAATTGTTAAGAAAGATAGTCTTCTGAAAAACAGGTAAAAATATCAACAAATTTCAGTTATTAATTTGCTTGCATGAAAGTTACTGTAAACTACAAATTTGTAACTGCATAGCATCTCAAAGTATAACTCGTATCTACTTAAAATTCAGATGTTTGTGTGTAGAATGTATAATTTAGATTTAATCAGTAAATAGAGAACATCGATGACTTAAAATACATTAACAATAAAGTTGGAGTCATTTATTAAAGCATCTCTGAATATTAGTATATTTATGTCGTATAAAATTAGCGAAGATGATTTAAAATGAGTGTGTACCCAACAGATGCATTATTTAATAAATAGAAAGTAGAATAAAGTCAATAATGATTTCGCGTTGAAACTAAACACCATACATACAATAAATTCTACTTTACTCAAAATTGTAGGATAATTATTTTCAGTATAGAGATAATCCGTAGAGATATTATCTTATACTCATGTTAAATTTGTATGTTCATTATATGTATTTATAAATTAACCACTTTCCATTCAGTTACTCTAAATGCAATATCATACATATGCGGTATCCACCCGATTGGTGAATGCTGTAAGGATATATGCATAACAGAGCATATCGCTATTAAAATAAACCCTAATCAATGTTGGCCTCCATACAGTTACAAAGCTCATGTATGTTTGTTTCGACTATATAATATTCAATGTAATTTAGCTCTCGCATATTAACTCACAGGCTGCAAGGTGCAGCGATTGATTATGCATATTATTATCGGTACGAATACACACACTCCTCAATCGATTTCAAACAATTCTAATCAGTAAAATAGCCGTAGAGACAAACGATCCACAGAATAGTCAAAAACAACTCTTGTAACTTCATATCAAAACACCAACTCGTTTTCTCGAAAAATCGGTTTATAAATATATTCCTTTAATAATGGATCGTTTTAAAAACAACTTCAACTAACTATATATCATATGCGAGGACAAATCCATAATTACCTCGCTTTTTTTTTCGTGCATGATTGTATAGTTTGATTATGCTTTTTTATACTAAAACGCTCTTCAATCAAAGTAAAACTTTGAAAGGAGATAGTCTGTAATGATTAGATTAGAATGACAGCTGAAAATTCAGATTCTAATCAAAATGAAAAATAACTTAAACATAATCATCTCTTTATTTGTTTTTTACATTACTTTTACTGTACAGAACTTTTTTGTTCCAATAAAAGATAATTTAAGAATTCGAAAGTTATGTTAATGCGACATTTTTATTTAATTTATTAATGACAGGAGGGAGCACAGACTCGAAAAAAAGATGAAATAATAAGGATAGTTTTATGAGGAATGATATTGTGCCTTTGTGTTCTTGGAAACACTGAGTTTACCTCAATTTTATGCAATCTATTCTTCTTTCTTAATACTCTTGCACAAACTGATGATGATAATATGGTCATAATAATAATTTTGAAACTCAAGCTAAAGAAAAAAGTAATCGATGACCTTAACCATATAAATTTACTTTATGTGAACGTACATTCTGTGGAAATATTATTTGGAAAATATATGTAAGTCTTTCAATAAACAAACTCTCCAAATAGTATAAAACATTACACTAGCAATATATTTTATTATTTTTCTAAAAAATACTACTGGCACTAAAATTTACGATAAGAAGTCAGTTTAAAGTATCATAAACCTTGGACGTTAATTCTTAGAGCTCAGACAGCTCGGTATATAACGGTATAGTATATAAAATGATGAAAATATAAAATACACAAACACAGCTAAGCTTAAAAGATTTCGAGTTTATTTCGCGAACAATTCTATACCTATAACTATGAAATGAAAAAATATTTTTCTCCTTTTTTTTTGTTTTAAACAAGGATTCAGGTGGTATAAAATAAGAAAATACGGTTGATTCACCGGAAGACTCAACTGGTACAATGGTACGTTGTTTGCAATGAGTTATCGATCGCTTCCTATCCGTGGCATATGGCGTTTGGCGTATACGAGTAGAATAAGGATAGACAACAGTGTGATAGTATGATAGTGTGATAGTATTATACACCAGGAGTCGAGAACTCGAGCTCTACTCGGCGTGACTTGTGCAAGACTACCGTGACGACGTACACCAGTAGTACAGAGGTGGATATAAAAAGGAACAAGAGACTCTACTTTAAAAGATAGAGAGCACACACTTTGTCGCTTTGTAAAAGTCGAAAGACGATCTCGTCTTAAGATCAACACAGTACAAGAGTACACTAGTCGCAACTCTAATTTTTATTATTTTTTTTCTCCTATACTTGATCCAGGACAAATATAATCTAATAATAGCCTCCAAGGGTGTACTTTAGCGAACTTCCGTGAGGCTCTGGCTTATAAATTGAGAGAGTTAGAGGAAACGGAAACTCGTAAGATGAATAAACATGGACGTAATGTACAGCTGTTAAAACTTCAATATATTACATGCCGTAAGCGCGAACCGTGGAGACTACGCTGCTATGCTCTATACACCCACCTCAAAATAGTGTTATCGATTTTTTCGTTTCAATCGTGGTTAAAATTCAGAATATACGCTTAAACAGTATAATAAGCACTTTCTCATATAAGTATGAATATATAAATAATAGATTTTGTGCACATTTAAATCGATTTATTAAAATGTCTCGATAAATAAGATTGTATTGGTCATTGCACGCCTCAGAGCGCACAGCGTTTAAGGTTATTCATAACTCTAAAATTTAGGCCAAATAATTTTTATCATACTCACTCAGTAAGTTCAATTTTCAAGCACTGGGTGGCGTCCGCAAAACTACTTATTTCTAAAGACCCTACTTCACCGCTTATTTTTTCCAGCTTAGACCACAAAATGTACCTTCTCTTCTTTCTCCCTGTACTGTTATTATATAACCGGACAGATTTAGAGGGAACTGTAAATAGAACAATCCCATTCTAGCTTACCGACTGAAGATTTAAGTAGTTCATCAATAACGATGAAGATAGGTTTGAATAATCTCTATCAAATTTTTTTTTTATTTTCAAAAGTGTATTAAAAAACAAAAATTTTGAAAAAATAAACGTCCAAATAAGTTAAATTTCAAAAAAGTTACCGATATTTAAAAAAAAATCGGTTGTGTACAAAATTTATAACTTTTTTAACTTCCCGCTAAGAAAAATTAAAAAATTTTACAATCCGGGACGTTATTGTTTTTGCCCCGTTTTTCAAAAATCGAGTTTTCATCAGATCTCGACGTTTCGAGGTCCTAGGAGCTGTCCTGACTATTCCCGCAGTGGTGTCCATGCGGCTGCATTTGTGTGTGTGTGTGTGTGTGTGTGTGTGTGTGTGTGTGTGTGTGTGTGTGTGTGTGTGTGTGTGTG